>AMCV02000018.1:1236954-1334999 GCA_000350065.2 Colletotrichum orbiculare MAFF 240422 | reverse complement strand
TAATTTATTAAAGGATTATTAGATTTAAACCTATATAGCTAAACTATTAGTATATTAGTATTAATTTCTAATAGTTTGAAAAATACTTATTAGACTATACTAAATACCTAATAGATCCTTAAAAACTATTAGTAGAAAGATAACTACTATAGGGTAAATAATTAGATTAATCTACTTAAAAAGATAGTTTAAATTTAAAATCCTAATTAAGAAGTTAATAATTTCTTTATATAAAGATTTAGATTCCTTATTATATTAAACTAGATACTAAGTATTAATTATATAAACTATCATACCAACTAATTAATCCTATTAGTAAACTATTTATTTAATAACCTAAATATCTAAATTAATTAATAGTTTAATAATCTAGCTATATAACTAGTACTTTAATTTAATAATAACTAGCTATACTACTAGAACTCTTAACCCTAATAATACTAAATATACTAATTTAGTAGACTTTAGTAGAGCTAATCTTATTAACTTTAATAATTAGGAAGTAACTAGAGATAATTATTAAGAGGCTACTATAGTAGTTATAATAGAAGTATTAACTTTAATTATTAAGATCCTAATAACCTAGCCCTTCTACTATAAGAATTATCTATTAATAAATTTATTAATAAAAAGAAAATCCTTACTAAAAAAGAAATTATCTATATTAACTATAGAAAGACGGACTATAAGAAGCTATAGTATATTAGTTAAAATCTCCCCTTTTAAAAATAAATATACTTTTAAATAATAATCTTTCCTAATAATACTAGTTATAGTAGTAGAATTCGCCCCCCTAAAAAACTTATTAATATCTATTCTATATAAATATACTTTAATTAGGAAGTTTATTATAGATAATTATTAACCCCCTACTAGAATATACTAACCCTTAAGACTAATTCTATAGTTTTCTACTTCTATGAAAATCTTAGTTAGAATAACTACCTAACTATTTAACTAACTAATTATTTACCTATTATCAATAAGTTAGCAACCCCCTAAGATCCTTTTTTACTAGAATATAGTATAGTTAAGATTATTATAGAGATTAACGAAATAGTTTCCTTATTTATTAAAATAGAAAAATCTAAACTAATAGCTAATTCCTACTTATTAAAAACTAGTAGAATGATAACTAATATAATTATTATTCTAATAGTTTTAAATAACTTTAGCCTAAAACCTAATTAATATATTAAATACCTTAATTCCTTAGTAGTATAAGTTAAGCTACCTAATTTATTAAAGAAGTATTAGATAGAAATGATTTTTAACTAATTAATATTATATATTTAGAAAGTTAGAAAGTTTAAAAATAAGAGAAGCCTTATTAATTAATCTATTAGAAAGAAATTTATCCTAATCCCTAATTAAAACTTATAAGAGAAAGTTATAATCTATAAAGATATAGAAATTATCCTACTTTTTAAAAATACTAAATTATAATAAAACTTAAATATTTAACTAATAAAGAAGACTTATTAAGAAAGACTGATACTTATAGTTATAATAAAAAGTTAACTACTTATTAATATTAAGGAATTTACTTATTAAATTATATCAGATATCTTTTTAATTAAATTAATATAATTTAGCCTGGAATTCTCTAAATAGTTAAAAACTACTTCTTAAAGAATATTTAATTAAACTAAAACTAAAAGAAAGAAATCTATTTTATATATTATAATAAATAGTAATTCTTTATCTATAAAATTAAATATTATTATAATAAGTAATTTAAATAGAAGATTAGAAGACTTTAAGACATCTTATCAATATACTTATTTTTTAGAATTAATTATATTATAGCTATTAGAAACTCTTACTACTAGTTAACTAATTACTTAATAGCTATAGACTAAGGTTTAGAAATAAATATTATCTACCCTAAGTTAGTTAAATACTTAAAACTAATCTCCTACCTATTAAAAGGAATTAGCTTTAAAAGGTTAAAGATAAATATTACTTATAGAAGTAACTATAAAACCACTCATTTTATTATAATAGAAATAGCTATATCTAGGATTTAATATAAAATCTAAATAATTATATATCTAATTAATATAACTTTATTAATTTTACTCCTCCTAAGACTTCTCTAGTCCTATAATATCTAAATAATCCTTAACCTTTAGGCTAATTAAATAATTATTAATAATAGAAAACTTAAGAAATACCTTATTAAGATTCAAAACCTAAATATATTACTATTATTAAACTAATAACTCCTTCTAAACCCTTTACCTACTAAAGAACTAAACTATAATTATTTAGTATAAATAATTAAAGTAATAATAAGTCTAATAACTCTTTAAATAACTCTAAAGATTCTAATAAAGAAAATAATTTAAAAAGAATCTAATTCTATCTCAACTTTAGCAAGTTAATAAACTACTATTTAAATAAAATCTATCTAACTTACTAAACCTACTAGAAATTACTTTTAATTATAAAAATAGATTCTTATATCTTCTAAATACTAATATAATATAACTATCAAACTATATATTTAGAATAACCCATTTTAAAGAATTATATATAAAATTCTACTACTTCTTATTTCTAAATATATAAATATCTTAATTAGACTTTAATTTAATCAGATATTTATAATATCTAAGTAAAATTAATATACCCCTATTAATAACTTAGAAATATCTAACTAATAGAAGAATTAAATATTTAACTATTAATTAGAAAATTTAAATTACTAATATTAATAAATAGTAATTAGTAGAATTAACTACCTTAAGCCTAAATATCCTATAGAAAAATATTAAAAGAATTAAGAGAATAATATATATATATTACAAACTATTTATAAATTTAATTACTAAGATCCCACTATTAGATATTTATCTATATATCCCTTATCTAAAACTTAATATAATACCTTAATTATTAAATTAAAAATATCAATAGAATACTATAGAAAAATACTAGATAAACTAACTTATATAAGAAAGTATCAATATAGGAATATATAAGTCAACTATTATAGCTAATAGTATTCCATCTAATTAGAATACTAAACTAGTACTAGTATAAAAGGGTGAAAGGTATAGTTAGTATAGGGGGTGATGAGTAATATTAGAGAAGAAAGGTAGGTACTTAAGGTTATTAGGTTTAAGTCCTAATAGTACTATAAGTAATAGCTAGTAGTAGCCTTCTTTTTCTAGTAGTACTATTATTATTCTACTTAATAGCCTACCTCTATATTTAGGGTTCAATCCCTATATGAGGTACGTCCTAGTCCTTTTAAGAAGTAGGTATAGTTAGTATAAGGGGTGATGAGTGATATTAGGGAAGGAAGGTAGGTACTTAAGGTTGTTGGGTTCGAGTCCTAACGGCGCCATAGGTAATAGCTGGCGGTGGCCTTCTTTTTCTCACATGCTCCGAACTTGATCTGCCAGACACGGACGCCTTGGCGGCCTCTGACAATGTACATCGTCGCCCCGCAAAGCGGGTGAGCGACAGACAGCGACAGGGACAGAACCGGGGTCACATGTGGAGTTTCGGTAGGATGGACGGCCGAGACGGTCCGGGGAAGTCCTTGTGCCGCATAGATTAAACACGCCAGAAAGCCTATAATTAGTTGGAAGTTGGGGCTGGGGCTGCGGGACAGTCACCCGGCGGACGTTTTGTCCGACCAGTCACAGTTATTATCGTGACTGTTGTCTCCATAAAGATGGCTGGGACTTGGACGTAGGTCAAAAGGCGTCAGGGGTGGGAAAGAGTGTGTATTGTAAGTTGGCAACTATGTAATATTCTGCGCAAAAGGAGGCAAAAGAGTGACTGAAGTGAGCTACGAATAGAAGAGGCACAAAAGAACATCGCATCGAAAAACGCATTGGTGTTGAACCATGGCGCCCAATCGATGCCGCGTTGAAGCCTGAACAGGGCGGTGTTGTAGACCGCCACTCATCGAAAAAAAAATGTCAATATCGTGTTAAATATGGGACGAATGTAAGCAGTCTGGGTTCATCTCGACTAAGAGACGAAAGGCGTGGTTGTGATCAGTAGTCGCTTCCACGACTCAGGATCTCCTTCGAGCCCTCACGAAGTAGGATTGTCTGCATTACTCTCGTTAGCGTCTGTAACCGCCATGGTGCCTGTATACAGCAAACCTACATGCTCAAACTGGGCGGAATACGAGCCCTTGATGTCGGCAAGTGGTTCGTAAGCGTCGAGCACGCCGTTGGAGACGAGACAGTTGAGCTATGCGTTCATTATCAGCAACGTTCAAACAACGCAAGTGACTCGGAGGTTACTCACGCCGGCCAGATACCGTTCCATGCCAAGACGCTCGAGATAGCGACGGCAAAAGACAATGGTGCCGAACTGCTCTTTGATCACCTTGTGAAGGCGCTTGGCAGAGGCAAAAGGGAGCGCTGGGTGCTTCGGAGCGTCATCCTGCAGCCTGTAGCCGTATATGCCGACCTAGTCCACACAGTTGAGTCATGCTAGTTCGTCGCAGACAGCATAGTCCGAGGAGCTACTCACGTCGTCGTAGAGCTTGCCGGTGCCCGTCGTCCCAAACGTTTCGATGGCGAAGATTTCGCCTTCTTCCATCTTGGTCTGGTCCTTGTTCTTGATGAACGGGATCGACTTTCCGCCGTGGATGCGGTAGCGATCGATGTTGTGAGCGCAGATGTTGCGCGCCGGCTTCACCTGGTACGTCTTGCCGCCGATCTCGACCTCGTAGCTTTCCATGGTCTCTTGGATCACGGCACTCACGTCGCAGATACGAACGTCGATGCCGGATGCCTGAAGTCGTCAGAATGATGACCTGTTTCGCCCTCCAGTTCCACTCACCTTGATGCCGCTGTTGGTGGAATCCTTGACCGCTTCCAGCAGATTGTCGTAGACAGGGTCAAACGTCATGGTAAAGGCACTGTCGACAATCCAGCCGTTGATCTGGACGCCGTAGTCGACCTTCATGACGTCCTGATGCTGAAGCACGACGTCTTTCTGGCCCGGGTTGGGCGTGTAGTGGGCAGTCTCATGGTTCAAGCAGAGCCCGGTAGGAAACCCCATGCCGGCCTTGAGATTATCTCCCGGCTCGATGCCTTGATTGTCCAGCAGAGCACGCACGCCGTCTTCGATGCCGTTGGCAATTCCCAACAGAGTCTGCCCGGGCTTGACGTTGTCCTGGACCCAGTATCGGACTTGCCGGTGCACCTCGGCGGCCTTTCGGTAATCGTTCAAGACGGTAGGGTCCTCGATATGATGCCGAGAGTGATGCCGCAACTCCTCGGAAGTTGTACGCGCCGTATTGAAGTCCCGATCATACTCCATAAACTCGCCAGCTGGGTATTCTCCGGTAGAAAAGAGGTTGCTCAACGGCACCCTAGGCGGGTTGGACTGCTGCTTGGCGCCCTTCTTGTTCTTCTTCTTCTTGGATTTTCTCTTTCTCTTCTTCGTCTTGTCGGTGCTCACTTGGGCGGCACCGGTATCTTCGTCGTCATCATCGTCATCGTCGCCTCCGTCGCCGAGGCTGCCGTCGCCGTCTCGTGACAGGTGCGCGCCGCGTGGCTCTCCGCCAGCATTTGCGGTCGTAGAGAGTGGCCCGCCTTCTGTTGTGTACCAGTCAGCATCCACAGCCAGCGACTGATTATCGGCCAGGATTGCGTTTGCACCTACCATTGCCATTGGGACCCTGGTCCTCGGAAGTTTTGGAACCCATATCGACATGAATCCTAGCTGCGTCGTTTCCTGATCTTTCGTCTGTGGGCTGTCAATGGATGTCGCCTAGTGTTTCTGTCTCTGTGTGTTGTTGTGTGTCAGCGACGAGAACTGACACCGGAGATGATGCCGAAGATGGCCAGACTAGGCGGTCAGCCACGGCATAATCAGGCAGCCATGCTACGATCGTCACGACAAGGGGCTCGGAGCCATCCTGGATGAAATCGGGTTCATCCTGTGCCACCTCGGAGCCATCCTGAATCGGGCTCGAACACCCTATCATACTGTTCACAAAGTCGAAATGTCCTTTTCGGGTTGACTACAGTACGATCTGTGGTGCCAAGACCTCAGGCCTCGCATTTGTGATGACGAAGGCTAGACCTAGTTCTGAGGGGCTCTGGATACATCGAATATCTCTCTGGCACACATGAACGCACCAGGCATAAGCTCAGCAAGTGGATATCACGAATGAGGAGACAATCGGTCCATGGTGGCTCTATGACCCTATGACATGACCGGGCTACCTGGCGGCTAAAGCAACAGTGTTCATTTCCTCATAATGAATACATCTAGGGAGCTCTTCGCTGCCGGGTTTAGGGGTTGGTTCTTGGCACGAAAGCCACACAAAACGGATATAAAGTCGAAAACCCTGACGATTGGGATAGCTGAAAGACAATCTTTCTTCCTTCATTGAAATCAAACTAACCTCGGTAAAAGATACTCGACGATACACTATGACCGTGAAGCTTGGGATTGAAAGGTGCCGCGTCAACAACACCAGCGTAGCTGTTGAACTGTGGTACGACTGTTACACCTCCTTCCTGCTTGCTATTGTCTCTCTTTGTTTTCCTTCTCAAATTAACCTTCTCATACTAAAGTCTTACTCGACAACCCATTCGCAACCACGACTCACGAGTGACGAGCTTTAACCCTGCTGATGGTAGAAATCAGTATTATTAGACGTCGACACGAGTCTATCGTTCTAGTTCACTCGCTTTACTACGACGCCCGGTGCACCAGTCAAATTTCTTCCTTTCCGCCCTTGGGTACTTAGTGAATGATAAAGGTAAAGGAGCGAAGGGCATCGTTTAAGACATTTAACAATAATAGTCAGCTGTATAAGCCAGAACGCAAGCAGGCGTGACGGATTCCATAACAGTCTTCGATAGGAGATCCAACTGCGAGATCTTTCATTGACTTCTCATTGCGGCTTCTGGTCTCATCATGAAAGACAGCGAGGAGAGTCTACAAAGGGGCGCACAGCTGAGGCTGCAACCATCTTGGTCTGTCTTGGACTAACACGTGATAGGCCTGGGTCCCGGAGCGAGGTACGGCTTCCCCCCATTGTTGGTCGCGCCAGCAGTTCCGTAAATGTTAAGCATAATTGACGGGTCGTTCTGCTGGTAAGCCCCGGGGAACCGGACCGTCGAGCTGGGAGAAAACGTTCCAGACCCCGTGACGTTGATGTTCGCGCAGGAAATGTAGAACTGCGCTCCCCTGGACGCATACGCCGAATGCAGAGCGAGCAGCTCAACACGCAAAAGGTACTCGCCCGGAGCGATGCACTGGGGCAGGTTGAAGTAGCTCCAGCCGTTGTTGTTGATCATCCTGTCGACCGCCCACTGGCTCGAGCCCGTGTCGAGGTTGTCCTCGGCGACCTTGAACCAGCTCAGACCCGTGATGCCCGTGCTCGCAGCGCTGGGGACCTTGGCCAGCCAGGCGGTGATGGGACCTTTGTGCGACTTGGCGATCGGGTTGTCGGGGTCTCCCGGGAACTGGGCGCCGCCGATGACGTGCTGCCACCAGGCTCCGACCTTGTCACCGGGAGCGACGGTGATGACTTCTTGGGAAGAGGTGGCGACTTTGCCGCAGATTATGTCCTGGGAGTTGACGTCCTCCGTCGGGTTATTCTGGTTCGGAGCACGGAGGCCAGCAAGCGAGGCGTATTCTTTTCCGTTGACCGACACTTTCTACAGAGATACCTCGTTAATATGATGTTGTTGAAGTTGAAGAGGGTATTGCGCTCTTACCTGGAAGATACAATGACCACTGGCAAGAGCCGCGATGGCGGCCACAGACACAACGCAGAACTTCATGGCTTGGATCGTAGCAAGATGTTGAGGCAATTTGCAATGAGGGATGACTTGAGTTCTTGTAAAATGTCTCTGGAAGGCTGCCCTTGAGGCTGGGTTATATACATGTCGGACTGTGCAATATGCTTCTCAGTCTCTACACCACGGCTCTACTAGAACCGAACTGGCAATTCTCATCGTCGGAAAGCCGGCAGAGGCGCGCCGTAACTGTTACCCCAAGTGCGTCTGATAGACTATCAAGTCATACAGCTTTCCAACACTCACGGCAGGTATGCTGTGACAAATGGACCGATGCAACGGGTGAAACGAGCGGTTAGATTACGATCTTACTGATGTAAATTAACCACACATGCCGATGCCAGATAACCAGTGCATCATTGGATCGAGCGGAGGAAGACTGCCGCACCGCTCGACCCGACGTCTGTGGTTGGCTCGCTATGTATTTAGGCGGAATACTTCACGGTCACGAGTCGTCTTTCATATTGTACAAGAGCGGCTGGCATATGAAAAGGGACGCGGCACGGAGATCGACATGTTGTGCTCGCGGTTTGGCAGTTGGAACTTTCTGTCACAAGTTATTCGGTACAAGCGGCAATACTCTAGGCTTCTGCTTCCTTGGCTTCCATAGCCTTGGCTTGTTTGATCAAATCCACCACGGTCTGATCAAAGGTGCGATAGTTGAGACCCAGCTCCTTCGCCGCAAGCTCGCTGTCCAAACCGTGAGAAGTATCTATCGCCTGCTCCTCCTGGGTGACTCTGCCAGCGGCCCACGGAAAGTTCTCGGTCATGACTTTGGCAGCGAGTCCGTAGGAGAAGCGATCGCTTGCGGCGGGTATATATCGTTTGCCCCCAACCTCTGGTCTCAACAATGCCTCGACGTGGGCAACGGCAAGGTCTCGAACATCGATCCAGAAGGGAACTCTCGCCACGGGCAGCGGCTTCTGCTCATTGGCGATCTTCCATAGCATCGCGTTAGATTCGTTGAGCTTTGAGACGCCGTCGACTGGATGCACCACCGGCCCAAACGTCATGGGAGGACACAGCGTCACGATGTCGAAGTGTTTGTCGCCGTTGGCGACATGATCCCAGGCCGCGAGCTCTGCGAACTTCTTGGATGCACGATACGCAATTACGGCACTTGTACCAGGGGCGCCGGCCTCCTCTCTGCTGAGCGGGTTCCAGTCCGCTGCGGTGTACGTGAAGTATGGTGGCGCCTTTCGGTTGGCGTCGAGTACAGCAGCAAACGAAGAGGTGACGACAACTCGTTTGATGCTGGGATTGTTATCCACTGCCTGAAGGATGGCTTCTACACCTTGAATGGCGGGTAGTATAAGCTCCTTCTCGTTGTCTTTGGTGTCGTACGTGAAAGGCTGGTGATAGTTTAGCATCCAAGATGCTGGACCCCGATCAAACAAGAGACGCTGTTGGCCATTCACTTACACTGGCAACGTGAATGACACCGTCGATACCTCCACCCAAACTGTCTTTAAACACGTTGGGGTTCTCAAAGTCATCAACCTGGACAAAGTCCAACTGGTCGGCATACTGCGGCCTAGCCTTTATCATGGCCTGGCCCTTGGCCACAGTTCGAGTGGCGCCACGGACTCGGATGCCCCGGCGGAGAAGCTCGTCCACCACATGGGCTCCGATGAAACCCGTGGCACCGGTGACCAAGACGTGTTTCCTGACCTGTTAGCTGGCGTCACCGAGGCCTGGAAGCAGAGGATCCGCACGAGTCTTTTGTCATCATGGTTTCAGAGAATGTGGAGGGTCAAAACAAGCGCGCAGGATGGTGGTGCAGGAATTTCAGCGATTGGTCCCTTGGAACAGAATGAGACGATTCATAGTCCGAAAGGCTATTCTGGAAGAATGTTCTGTCAAAAGAACAATCTCGACCGTAGAGGATAAGAGCTTGCCGCCGAGAGTTCGCCGGCTCGCCCCTCATTACCCCGCCCGCCCCAGCCAAGGACAGGGGTTTGATGGCGAACTATGCCGATGCTCACGATCCTTGTCTTGGGTTGTGGTGTTGAGATTATTTCCACAACTATTTCCGGATTGCGAGTGGAAAGGGATAATTCGTAGTGTCCAGTAGTGTAGCAAATGCGTATCCCATTCTGAGTTTAGGTCAATGATTACACTCCCGCAACAACGAAAGGAGTGTTCCGCTCGAAGACACGACGGAAAGGTACGCGACTGTCTCTTCACCCGACGTAAGATAGGCGACGCTGGTTGGTGGACTGCCTCGCCATAAAGAAGGACTGGAGCGAGTCAAGGTTCAGAGTCTGACGAACAGACGCTCGTGAAGGCATGCTTTGGTATCAATACTGCGCATCGTCTATCTGGTATCTCTCAGATCATCGTCAGCTCATCCTCAACTTGATCCACTGGCGTTAACAGCGTGGACCATCTCAAGACCTCGTCACGGTGGACCGACCACGTTCTCTGACGGCGGTCCTCTGCTCCAGGCTGCTTCCCAACTTTTCCGGGCCTCCTGTCCACCCAACGACTGCATAGGCACGACTGCTTCGACGTCCATGCCTTGTTCCGTTCCTCCGCGATTGGCTTGTCGTAACCATCCTTCGCGGCGCCCGTCGTGCGATGTTGCTCTTGGGTTGTATTCCCATCGATCGTCGGAACGAGTCCGCTGTAGAGTCGGAAGCACGGGTGAGGCGCCGCCTTTCTGCGCCAACATCGTAAAATAGATTTGAGCTGTTTTGCTCGTGGCGAGAGACCATGAACCGCCTGAACCGTCTTTCCTCGGCCTCACTTGATTGGCAGTCCGAGCCAAGTTTGGCGGTGTTTCCCTAGACTCCATAAACCGCTGTACCAAGAGATTGATGGTCGGCAGACAGGCGCAGACGATGCCGATGGCGAGTTCGAGGGCGCTGTCAGATAGTCAGTGGCTTCAAAGTGGTCTGTGATGAAAGCGGTCACCTACGTTGTCAGATCCAACGCCACGAACCCTTCGGTTCTATCTGAAGGATTCAGGAACAAGACAGATTTATAGAGGCGGTAAATCGAGACCCCCGTCGCGATCCCGCCAGCACTTAGTAATGTTACCACCTTGATCTTCGTTGCCAACGGCATTCTCAGGGAGAAGGTCAGAGGTATTGGTAGAATCAGAATGACAATATCGGTGAAGACGCCCAGGCACATGTCGGATATGAAGATCTTGCGCTGATTCATGCATTGAGCTGGCTTGATGTCCGAGTCCCATGCGGCAGCAACTGGGATGCACACCACGGACTTCAGCGTCAAGATTGGTATGTAGCAAACGAGCAGGGCGATGCCGAAGACGAAGACACCCCTTGGTACTCTCTCGTAAACGGCGAACACTCGGGCTTCGAGGAGGAGGAGCGCCATCTTGGTGAAGTACGCCGCTGGGCAGTACATTATCGAACCGATATACAGCCACTAGCAAAATGAGTATATGAAGTATTAGTTCGAGCAAGAAGGACGCGCTTACACGCAGTATTTCTTTGTACGAGTCTTTCGTTACTTCCCATTCGTGGTATCCCTCGCCGTATCGGGCCACTGTCGAGTTCGCATCAGCAATTTGTTGACGTGTTCCCGAAGACAACCAGACTTACTGACGAGCACGGTGCAGATGTAAAATATCCACAGAGCCTGCTAACCGTGTCAGTCGTGATCTTTGCCTCGCGCGCGTCCAAGTCATACGTATGCTATCAAACATGCCCCTGGGAGCGATCAGTATCCGCCAGCAAGACAACAGCAATGGTAATGCTTACAATCCTCCTTGTAATACGGAGACCTCATGACGACTTTTGCGTAGGTCCGCATGCCGACCATGACTGTAGTCACTCCCGCCATCACGCACAACCCGATAACCAAGCTAGTCCTCCCCAGGTCCTCCGGATGCTCGAAGTTCGGTACTCGCCCTGGCGGAGGTGGAAACGCCCCAACAGGACCAGCTTCTTGAGCCATGGCGCCGCGTCTTCGATGTCGGCTGCCATCTAGGTGCCGGATTTCTGTTGGACGGGATGCGACAGTGTTTTGGAAGAGGAAGGCAAGATGAGATGGTAAAAGGAGCGTCAAGTCGGGTGGGATGGTCGGGGTCGTAGTGGACATGCGGACAGGCGCGCAAGCCAGATCGGCAAAACCTTGCGGGCTTCCGAAGGGCAATATACGCGCCGTCGTGCATTTGTTCGATTGGCTTCGCGAGTCGTGTGAGGGTTGCGTCCGGCCGGTAGAGACCATGGCCGTCCGTGTGCGGACGCTTCCGGACGACTGTTCCTAAGCCTCTTGTACATGCGTAGTCCCTGCGGCGAGGAGAATATCTGCACACATTCGTGTTAAACAACGTGTGGCGTCTGAGCTCTGGCCGAAAGTTCAGCAACCTGTAAAGCTTAACGATCGTCGCACTCGTGTCGAGCCGGTACGCCTTGATATATGACTGGTTGAAAGATGGACGCTTTCGGCACACGGGATGGGACTAGATCCGCCAGTCATGCTGGGATGACCTGGTACAGAAGAATCCAGCAAGCAATGAGCGGTTTCTTCGGACTCTGACACGACGGCCATGACAAGTGTGTTGGTCTTGGCTTGCTCTTCGTTAAAGACCTGGTCGGTTTCCTTTGTTAAGTCCCCGTCACCTAGCCGCAGACACATGTTAAAGCGGTGTCTGCCATGTGGCTGTAGCTAGTCCACATACTTGTCGATTTGCCTGTCAACCTGTCATATATATTCCATAGTCCCATATCTGACAGCACGATCATGTGATACTCCATGCAAGATACAATGGTCTGGTTGACATGCTATCTGGTTGCGGCTTTACATTCCAAAACCAGTAATCTTGCCCCAAGGCGTACAAACATCGACTCGCGTCTCACGAAAGCTCAGAAACACATGACTGGTGCTAGGTTCTTGTGTCCATGCCAGGTGGTAGACCAAATTTAAAAGTCCAATACGTTACGCTTCGACCCCTTGCGTCAACACCCCAGAACCCTGACGGCCCTCGCATCCAACTCCAGGAAACAAGCGAAGGGCTTTGGGTATATTTCCGCCCTGTAATAGTGACTATCTTCGCCTCCATGGTCAGTGACCCGAATGCATACGCAATATGGCTTTGCCCGTCACGAATAATACTGTCAGCGCACATGTGGCTGAGAATCGATCTATAGAGAAGATTATTCGTTTATGCCTCGGCTTAAATTGCTGAAATACGAGCGTTTTTGTCTGTTGGAAGGTTGGTACGGGACTGCCTCATTTGTTGGGCGTCATCTTTCTTGTATTTGCCCAGCATTCTGATACTCGCATCTCTTCCTACGCCAGGGTCAGTGATTCGCTCTGACATCTTACTTGGACGATAAAAATCAAATGGCCGGCCGGTGTTCGATCGCATCTAGCATGCAACAACAAGCATGGAATCAAGTCCCTGTCGAGCTAGCATCTTTTAATAACTTCCATCAGGTAGTGTTTTCTCTCTTCTGTTATGGACTCTTTGATAGGACGTCCTACCGCCATTTAAGCAAAACTGCATGATCCTTTTCTTCCCCGGATGTAGGAAACGCTGATTGACATTACATACATTGAACAGCAACTCGGCTCCCAATACATAGAATGCCTATCCACACAGCCAGTAAAGAGCACCAGATGCACAAGAACTTCGGACTTTAGTTTCTCAAGTTTGAGGTAATCAATCTAGCCGACGTGCCACCTTATGAACACGATATTGAGTCCATACCTCGTCAAGCTGCGTCAAGATGTTAGCTCCGGAAGAAGATAGCCAGCCGCCGAGTTGTCCCGGATTAGGCACCATCGTATCCTTTTGCGAAATTTCGACGAGAATTGTTACGTCAAGGTAGACCGGAACTGGTGAGGACATCTTGCCGTGATTCTCTGGATCTTTCATATGCCCTTATGTAAAGAGAAACCTGCACCGTCAAGTGATCCGACGTAGTTTAGGGCTGAGTCATATAAGACACAACACAGCCAAAGGAGGGCGCAACCGCAGAGTCAATGTCAATTTTGCATTACGTTCGGCAGAATTTGACGTCTGCGAAGGTCAAAATCGTCCCTGCTTACAGCCAGATATCTGTACCGCCATACAAACTCAGAACTGAAGCAGTACTTCGGCTATTGCTGTAAACTCGATCTGCTTCACAAGTCTATAGACAGGCAGCCACATGTCAGACGCAGAATCAAAGTCATAACACTTAATAGTGTAGAATGGTAAGATTGCTACGAACAGTCGCAGGCGAAGGGTTGCCGATACAAGCTATAATTTGTAAACAAAACCGCTACGTCTTGGGGAGCTTAGAATTTTCCAGACTCTCGTTTTCGGATTTGGGTCGGAATGCCCTCTCTTGGGGAGATGAGTAATTGCTTTTTAATGCGATCTTCGGATCCGGAGAGTTTCTTCTAAACAAGAAAAGCATCGGCAAACTTTGTCAGGGAGAGTTTAACGAAGACTTTACCGCGGTCACTAAACTCTTCGAGCTATGATCGCAGAGAGTCGTGTACACCGACGAGATCCGCTGTAGCTCAGGACCCAGAGCACAAAGTCTTGTACCATGCCTTCCTTCGCAGAATTGTCTTAACACTTTTCAGCTTTTCAGGGATGACGGTCACGGTTGTGGTTATTATTGCTATAATGTTTCCCATGAGTAAGTCACTAATTGGCAGTGGGGAAAGGAGGTCGCTAAACGGCAATTGTACACTTCAGATGATTTAGTGTGCTGTAATACTCTCTTCATGACTTTGAAACAAACTGAGGTTCGCAGTCATCGATGGGCCAAGATGATCAGTAGAGACACATGCTGTAACGTTGTGGCACTAGTTTGCATAAGATGTGGATTGAACAAGGAATTCTTCACTGGGTAGCATGAGTAGTGTAGCCACCTAAAGGTCATTCAAGTCAAAAGATTAGAAGTTCTATTTGCATTGCCATGACATGGGCTCCCAGATCGCGAGATGGTGTCTCAAAACTCCTCGGGACAATTGCCGTTCACATACTGCCATAGACGGCTCAGCTGGTAGACCCTCTTGACGCTCACATCGCCATTCACGTGGTGGTGATTCGAGGACTCGTACCCAGAGCGGTTGTAGCGAAGGCTGCGAAGCCTATCCATCTCCTTTGGGTCGTTGAACACGTTAACCTCGGCAGCCATGAAGGTTCCAGGCAGCGGCGAGCCGTCACCGTTCTGCTGGACGCACGATAGGCTCTTGTCGAGGGGAAACATGTTGTCGAGGTAGTGCTGGTTCAGCTGGTGACCGGCACCCGTGCGCTCGAAAAGGGCGCCGCTGTACGCGTTCCACGCCTTTTGGAGCTTGTTGTTCTGCGCAATCTGGCCCTTGCTGAGCTGCTTCTTGGGCTCGGTGCGGCCGGACAGCACGCTCGCGTTGAGGTTGTAGATGACGGAGCGGTCCTTCTGGTCGGCCGTCTTCTTCTTGAAGTGCATCACGCCCCACCGGGAGACGAAGTCGTACGAGTTGGCGTAGTGCTCGATGTGGCGGACGGCGCGCCCGCGGGGGTTGATCCTGCCTTGCTCGTCCATCTTGCGGACCCATGGGTTGTTGAAGTGGTTGGCGGCGTTGCCGAAAGTGTAGATTTCCAGCTTCTGTAGCATCTCGCGGGGGTGCTGGTTGATGAGCCAGTCCAGGATGATGCTGCCCTTGATGCCACCTTGGGAGTGCAGCAGGAGCACGACCTTTTCGTTCTCTGGCCTCATGATGGACTCGGAGATGACTGCGAAACAGGCTCTGGTGTCGGATGTGCCGAAGTAGAGGCAGCGCTCGACGAGGCATTGGATGAGATCGAATATGATACCGGCGCTTCCCTTATGTTAGTCCAAAGAGTGTGTAAAGCGTACAAGTTTCTCACGTTTTATTGTGGACCCCAATGACCCTGCGGTGAAAGGTCAGAGAGATTCTGTCGATATTGCTCCGTAACCAATGTTCCCTGCCGTCAGTTAGCTCCTGAATATTGGTGATGTCTATGATCGAAGGTGAAGTACCCGACAGCGACGCCGTTCAAGAAGATCCACTGCTCGTTGCCGTGGTTCTGATCCCAGTGACTAGCTTCGGGGAAATCGGTAGACTCGATGTAGCCGTGGGGCATCCATCCATTCAGACAGAAACACACAAAGTAGTTGATGAGGGTAAAACCGATGACGTAAGTGACGAAGATGTTGAACGAGAAGAGGGAAAAGAAGGGAAGGGAAATTAGGAAAGCCGACTGCAAGACGACGAGGATGGAGTGGAAGACGATGTCCCTAATGTTGGCCCACGAGGGGTAAAGCTCATCGAGAGGCCCAGAGTGAAAATACTGTTGGGCCCATGCTTCGTATTGGCGTCTCCAGCGCTCGATAACATGACCGGATTGGTCTGAAATCCGGTTATCGATGTGGAAAGATCGTGCTGGCGGTCGCGCCCATAGGGGAAGTACAATGAACGGCACGTAGAAGACATTCTTGAGGAACAGTATGCTGTCGTCGAAGAGCAGCTTCCAGGGAGAGCCGGTGTAGTAGTCAGGTTTCCTAAGCTCAAGCTGAGATCTGCTGTCCCTAATGGGGCGACTGGGTCCCTCCTTTCTCAGCAGCGAACGGAGATCGGCCGTGGTGACGGGGCGAACAGCGGGGACCACGATCTTCTGCTCGCTCAGGTCCCTGGGCAGGGAGTGGTAGACGCTGACTTTCGCAGACATCTTGGAGGTCGAGAGATGGTTCGGTCCTGGAAACTAGGCAAACCAGGGAAAGTGGCTGCGCGGGCGTTGGGGAGAACCCTTTCCCTTATATGATCACAGCTCAGCTAGCTTTTCCCCCTTCTCTCACTTCCACAGAGAGCACTTGCGTCATCCCTTGGAGCCAGCAACTGGACCGAAGCCCAAGACGTGGAATCTAGGAGTTGGTCTAGTTGTGCTATTCTCACATGTCGCTAAGCTTAGGTTCACATGCTTCAAAGGTTGCGTGACAAGACCATCCAAGAAATGAGGTTCATGAGTCGTGTCAGCTTCCCCTCTTCGCGCGTCCGCGCCGTGGCGCTTCAGTTCGGGACTTCCCGCGATGTAATCTCTGCTTCAAATGAGCTGTTCTCGCCGTCTTCGTTCACCTGGGCCCACGCCTCTTTAAAGCTTTTCGGCCTTCGACTCAAGAATGGCGCGGTGCTGCCATCGCTTCCTAAAAGTTGCCCTTGCATGCGTGGTTCAAGACATTGTACCGTACTAGTAGAGATGGGCTGAACGCTAAGACGTTTCTGATCATGACCTGTGTACTGCTGAATACCCAGCGTCTGGTGATGTTTGGTCGAGGTTGGCGAAAGAGATGAATAGTGGGATGGCGGGAGATTGTGTCTTGTGCGCCTGGTTAAACGTCAGAGTCTATAAGGTGGTGAAAGCGCGGATGCGTTGCGTGCTTACTGTTGAGCTGGAGGTATTGTAAGAACAAAGTTCTGTGCTTGGTTGCGTCGCCGGGTGGTTGAGATTGAGGAAAACGTGGCTTTTGATGAGAACTTCCAGGGGAGTATAAGAGAGTTGCCTGGGTGCGAATTGTGCTTTTATCACTTGGGCATTGTGTGTCGGAGATAGCAGGTTGAAGCCATCACGGTGCACACCATGGGCTTCAGCCAGACAGGTCACACTGCTAACTTTGAGCCACCAGACATAAGGGTACAGGCTGGCGAGCTTAAGCTTTTGTACGGTTGAGAGAGCCATACACGATGAAAGCTGACATAGTAGTTCAACATATCTTGCGCCAACGGCGAAAGATGTCGCTTCGACGCATGCAACGTGGCCAACTCCTTCAAGCTCTGGTATATCTCGACAATGTCGTACTTGATAATCACCGAGGTCAAGTGGAAAGGCATTGAACACCTCAAGAACGCGTGTGCAGCCGGTTGCGCCACGGACTCCCAGAGTATCAACATCGTTAGCGAAAACATGGCGCGTCTCAGAGGACTGCCCATCTTCTCATTTTCTGGCTCCGAGTTTGTCACACCAGAAGACAGTGACAAGTATCCCAACACGCTCAGGACGGCCAATGGTTGTTCATGCCATGAGAGGCAGGGTTGCAAATGGCGCGGTCATCTCGGCGCTTGGATGCGCCCTTCGGCGGATGAACTTCTTCCTTTGAGCTCTTGCGCATACGAATATTTGAGGGAGGATGAGTATGATGAGCTCAAGCCGATCGCGAAGTCTCTCTCTAAGGGACCTGTCGGGTTATAGTGTGCGTGGGGTTGCTGTCGTCTAGTTTTCCCCTTCCATCTGTCAGCAACCTGGTATAATTGATAGGTATGAACAGCCTAGTAGAGGCACCGGGGAACGACTGGAAAAAAGAGCGAGAATATGAGCATGATAATAACTTCTTCTTCTTCAACGTCAAATTGGCAGCAATTTTCTTGCTAGGTGGTGATTTTTTCCATCTCATTCCTCAGACGAATCTTGTCTGCGTGGACGACTGTCTTCTCAGCTTGACCTGCCGTGTCTTCCCTTGCCCCTGGTTGACCCTCGCAAAGCGGGATGGACCTCCAGCGGCTCAGACGGAAGTCGATGCTCCATACGTGAATCATCCCGCCTTCCCTGATCTGTGGGTTGGTCCTCACAACTGCGCTCCAAGCTCTCCTCCTCTATCCGGGGCAGAAACCAGTCGCCGGTGGTGTACGGCGCGTCCTCGACGCTCTCGAGCGATTCCACGCCCATCTTCTTCCCTGTTGAGCCGGTGATACCTCCATAAAAGTACCGTCTCCCAAGTTGTCTGACTTTTGTTGCCCTCTCTTCCGAACTCAGCCGGGAAAGACCCTCAAAGTCGTCCAGCATCCTACTCTCGTTGACGTAGTACAAGCTCCCAACTATACTGCGAGGGTCGACTGGCATCTCGGGCCACTTGATGAAGAGACTCGCCACCACGGTGAGCAGCATGACGGCGAGGATGGAAAGGCTGATTCGCGCGCAGACGTTGTGGGACGTGAGTGTCTGGGTAAGGTTATACGGCACGTTTGCGAAGAGGATCGGTAGGAACTCGGAGAGGATGGACATGAAGGCCGCCATCATGAGGATAGGGTTGCCTTCCACCACAGCGGCGTAGAGGCCATAAAATCCGTTTGTCGGGCGGGTGAGAAGGATGGACTTCTCAGGCGGCTGCGGGCGTCGGACCATGTGGTGGTACGGGCTGATGACTGCAATGCCTGTAAAAGTCAGTACCTTTACCATTTTATCTGTTGGATGGCTGTGAGCAAGGCCACTTACTGACGAAAATGGATTCCCAGCAAAAGATGATGATGACACCGAGTGCCGCGAAGAAGAACCGAACGCCAAAGGACTGGCTGTCCATGAAGTCCTTGAAAGATGTCCGTACACCCAGCGAGACGTGGTAGTACAGGATGATGACGAAAAGACAGGCCAGAAAAAACGAGAATGTCAGTCGCCACCAAACTGTAAGAGCAATGAAAGGAACTTTCTTGTGTCGCTGTCCATCCATCTGACGCTGATGCCCTCCAGTAAACTCATCGTCAGCGGGCAGTGCCCCAGAAGCAGCAGCAGAGCCATGTGGCTCCTCATCTGTCTCGTCGTAGGAGACGATGCCGTATTCGTCCCGCCCGAAAGTGTTCTGAAAGTAGCCGAACCCATATCGCTTATCCTTCATCGCATCTTTGCCGTGTTTGAAGTCGAACAGTTGGGATCGAATGTCCTGGTTCCTGGCAAGCGACGAGATTCCAGCAATGCTCCAGGGGTTGGCATGCAGCCCCGTGTCAAAGTTGCGCAACAGCAGAAGCAGAACAAGAAGGAGAACAATGATCAGGGCAAGAAGCGCTATCAAGGCATGCGCCGATGTTGGCGACACGCCGAGCTGTATACCACAGCCCTGGATCGCCGTGATCTTGCACGTTCCGTGAAGCTTCATGCCAATGGCCTCTGTGGCAAGGGGCGCCAGGAAGCAGGAACACCAGATGATGAGCGTGGTGATGAAGGGAACCGGGTGGCCCTGCATCAGAACCTCGAACGGCGCCAGGAAGCCCTTCAGTCCGTCGAACTGCAGCGTCATGCTGTTGCGGCCGGGAGAACCACCCTCCCGCGCCAGGGCGTGAAACGGCTGGTATAGTTTGGCGTTGAGGTCGATGATGCGCAGCGGCACAGCGATCATGACGGCCAGGATTACGGGGAGGAACTTGCCGAGGAAGTATTCTCCGTCGGTGAAGGCGAACTTCTCGACTTGGGTTATAATGGTGTCGGGCTTGCCCGTCGAAGCTGGTCTCGCGGTAGTGGTGATCAGTGTTGTGGACGGTTTGATTGTCGACAGGTGGGTAGTCGGCTTCGGGGTCGATGTGAATGTTCGGAGGGTCCCCAAGATCGATGTCGTGAACGTCGTCGGCTCCGGCGTGGATATGATGGTGCTCAAGGTGCCACCGATAGTGGTCACGACAGTGAAGGAGAGAGGCATCGATGCTGTCGGAGTGGTCACGAGCGTCAGGGTAGTCTTGGTGCCACCGGAGACCGAAGTGAAAACTCGAGGCGCCGGAGTCCTGACCAGTGTCGCCTCTTTTCCATCGATGGTCGTCTGTATCGTTTCCGGAGCATCAGTGGTGGTGAAAGCCGTGGCAATACCGCCGACTATGGATACAAGAGTGAGAGCTATGGGATTGAAACCTGGTGCTGTTGGCGTTGTCTGTACCATTACAACTGTTGGCTTTCCATCAATGATGGTTTGAACAGCTGCTAAGACTGGCTCAGGTGTGACCGGAACGTTGACGACGGTTGGCTTGCCATCTATCGTGGTTTCTACTTCCTTGAAGACGCCAGGCATTGCCGCAGCCAGAGTCGACGCAACCATGACGACGGTAGGGGTGCCATCCATCGTGGTGGGAACAGCCACGTAACCCAGCTGTGGTGAGGGCGTAATGGTGATGACCATCAAAGCCTCTTGGCCTCCCACACGAGTCACTCTCGTCTTAGCAGCCGGCGTGAAAGCTACGGTGAACACACCACCGTCGTTGGTGACGATGGTCTGCGCAGCAACGTTGTCGACAATCGTCACGACCTTGGCTTTGTCGACTTTGGTGATGACCTGGACGACCGGTGGCTGGGTAGGACCGTTCTTCTGTTCCCCTTTACCACCAGGAACTGTAATGATCCGAGTAATCTCCGTCGTTCCGACTTGGACATAGGTCCGAGCAGGCTGCGTGGTGGTCGCGACCGTGGGAAACGTAACCGGTACAACAGTGACGCCGACAGAGGTCACGTCGGTTGTTCTATCGGGAACAGTAAACTGAGCAGTGGACGTGTACGTAGACTCGACCTGCTCGAACGACGTCTCTACGACCTCGGATGCCGTCACTGCCGCGGTCGCTGTTGTTACGTAGCCCGCGGTCTTCGTTGTGGTCTGGTAATAGGTGGTCTTCTCATCGCTGATTGTGTCGGTGATGATCTCAGTCGACCCGGGCATCGTCAACGTCGTGGCGGAGAAGCTGACGGCCGGTGTTCTTGTGACCACTCGCGTTATGGAGGCGGTTACAATGTTGGTGATGGTTGTCTCGCCAGTCGTGCCCGGTAACGTGGTCCGGACTTTTGTGGTGTAGCTAGAGGATATTTCGGTTGTACCATCGGTGCTGTACGTCGAGGTCGCTGCGGGTACGACAATGATTGAAGTGAGCTCGCTCGTGACGACGGACATGATCTCGTCGTTGCCGGCCGGCTTCCGCTCTGAATCTTTGGAGCTATCAAGCGATGAAGTGGTGCTCGTCACCGGTACTTTCCCATGGCGGCGGGTTGATGGCGCCTCGTCGCTTACTGTAGACGAGATTGAATCTGACGTCTCTGACGTGGTCGTGGTGGTCTTTGATACTGAACCTGGCGTTCTTGACGTGGTCGTTATCGTGTCTGAGATATAGGTTGTTGTCGACAAACTCGACCTTGTACTCTTCTCCGTCGCTGACGATAAAATGGTGCCACTTGATGTCTTCGCAGCCGCTGCTGACTTGAGCGACTCTGTGGCCAAGCTGGACGATTTCGGTTCTGATGTCGGCGTGGCCATAATGCTACTACTGGCTGGAGTGCTGCTCGTGGCCAGCGAAACCCCAGATGACGTAGGCTTCGTGTCATCTTTCGTGATCGGTGATGTGGTCGAGGGTGTATCCGACTTGAGGCTGGATGTAACCGAAGACGGGGCTGAGGTTGAGGCTTCAGATGTTTCTGATTCAACCGAAGCAGTTACTTTATCTGACGACACCGACACTGTGTCTGTGGGAGTAGCCTGGATTGTATGGGATGAAGGCAAAGTCGTCTCTGCTGTCGTGGAGGATGCTGGCGGAGCAGGCTGGGAGTCGACGGTAGTTGGCGATGCTGATGGCTCTGGTGCAGCTGACTGGGATTGCTGTTCCGAGACAGTCTGCTGTCTGACCAAAAGCTGACGAGGCTCTATCGTCGCGGTGCTGTCAGAATTAGGCATGGTCGTACTTGCGAAAATCACCAGAGCCATGAGCGCCGTGAGAAGAGCCACGACGCAGACGATGAAAGGCCATCGCAGAGGTTTCGGTCGGTAGTTGGGCCGCTTCGGAATCTCGACAGGGAACTTTTTCTCTTCGAACCCGTGGTCCTCCTCGACATCCTCGGTAGCCTGTAGATTGTAGTGCGCCTGAGACTCGAAAGTCGACTGATCGGTGGGTGGTGGCTGGTACATCTTCACAACAGGCCGTTGCCAGCAACTCAGGCCCAGCTGATGTTCGTCGTCGTCGATTCAGTCAGAGCAGCAATCCGAGAGTCCAAGTACAGCGCGAAGAATGCCATCGACGGCAGAGGCGTGGGCCATGCTCTTCTTTTGAGCCACTCGGCTCTTGAAAGATGCTTGGGCTTGCGGCTCGTACCATCGCACCGGTCTTCCGTATCGACCGCGTCCATCAGCTGCCTCCCGTTGCACAAGAACCGTCGCCAAGAGCAGGCTGCACACCCGCTGGCTGGACAGGTCCCGCGGTCCAGCCTTGACGAGCCCCCCTCCCTGGACCTGGGAGGCCGCTTGAGCGCACCTGGAGCCACGTCTCGCCCAGGACTTGTTGTCCTGCTTGTTGCGCGAGGAACCAATCGTAGCGGCTTTGGGTCAAGAGACGGCGTCGATCTGACCTCAGCTGGAGCCCACGACCGAGCGCCACCTCGGCGACGCCAGTCGCCATGCGGATGGGAAAAGCGGCAAACCCTCAGCCACTGGCATTCTTCTTTGGCTTGAAGGACTCTGCGGCTTGCAGCTGGCTTGGCTTAGCTGCCGGCAGGGCTCTGTGGTTGACTGGTTGGAGGGGAGATGTTGATAAGCTGCATGTCAGAACGCAGCCTGGTGCCACGCCGTTGGGCCATGCGGATATCAGTACATATTGGAGCATTTCTGCCGATTAGATCTTTCTGGATTCAAAGAAATTCTACAAAATATGGAGCAGCTAGAATGGCCCGTCTCATTGTCGCGATGCCGTCCATTGTGACTCTTCCGCCAACCTCTCAACGATTGGGACAGATTCCAATGCACCGCCTCGATGTAGGGCTGAAGTCGGGGATTGCCTGACGCGGTTAGCAGAAGTATCTAGACTGCCACTACTGCGAAGCTGCAGTTCTCATGTTTCACAACTTCGACAGCTGGCATCCAGACTTTGCCTCGACATCTTAGCAGCCAGTCACGCTGTCCCACCTTTGCAGCCTGGCGGTAGCAATCGAACGACTGGCAGAGTCTATTCGACATTAAGACACTGACAATGGCGACCGTATGAAATGCCATATATACACAGTTTGTTTGAAAGTGGGAGAGAATGCAGGATGTTATAGACGCCCAAACATGCAACTAGCTGATTTGTATCTAGTGTACAACAGCAGAGACTTCGCAGGAAAGCTCTGAAGAAAGCTAAGTCCGCATCTCCTCTCCAATTTAGAGCTCCGCGGACCACTCAGGCTTCTCATCCTTCTCGTCAACAAACTCGGAGAGCCTCTCCTTGAGATCCTCGACACTGATCTCGCCGTCGACATCGTCAGCCTTGTGGTGCTTGTGGGGAGGGATGGGCACACGGCCGGGGACGTGGATGACACCGTTCTTGGCAACAGCATCGGCCACGACAATGGGGATGTAGCCGTTCAGCTTGACGCGGGTGTACCCTCCCCACGTAGCGACATCAACGGCAATGTTCTTGCCGTCGAGAAGGGTGGGTAAGTCGACGTGGACGTGCTCGTTAGTCTGGGCACCCTTCTCGTCGGGACGGTAGAGAGCGTCGCTGTACAGCGTGGTGTTGGCGACAATCTGGTACTTCAAGAGGGCCTTGAGATACTTCAGGCCAAGAGGGCTGTTGAAGAGGAAGGCATTGGCCTTGAGGCCCAGACGAGCAAAGGCGCGGTTGGACGGGGCGAAGACAGTTGTTCCCGTGGACTTGACGCCGTGAATGTACTTGACAAAGTCGGTCTTCTCGTAGGCCAGGAGCAGAGTCGAGAACTGGCTGGGGAGGAGGGTGAGCTCGCGGCCGACCAGGGGAGGCGGGATGATGAGGCTGTTGACGGCGTGGATGACTCCGTTCTTCGCACGCTGTTACGTCGAGCATTAGTATGCAGTACAGAGTAAATGTGAGACTTGGGCTCGACGCTTACGATGTTGACGGCAACAACTCTGGCGTAAAAGTTAACGCGGACGCCTCCCAGGCCAACGCTGGTGCGAAGGCGCTGGGGCTTGTCACCGAGCCACTTGGACTTCAAAAGCGTGGGCAGTGTGTGGGTGCGCAGAACCCTCTTCGCATCGTAATAACCGAGGCCGATGTGGTACTTCAAAATCGCCTCGACGAACTCCTTGTTTGGCTTATGGTGCTTCGGAAGGCGCTCAAAGGCCTGGTCGGTGGGCACGAAGAGTGTTTTGTTATACTTGGTGCCCTTCAGGACCTCGACGATGTCGTCATACTCGCTGACGAGCTTGGCAAACTTAGTGGTGTACTCGCTCTCGGTAATCAGTTCGTAAATAGTCTTGTCGGAGGTGTCGTGTCCGTCATTAAACATTTCCTCCTCAAAAAGGTGATCGAACTTTTCTTCAACGGTATCCTCGAAGGCGTGCAGGGCATTCTGAATGTGGGACGACAGGGAATCGACGCCATCCTCAACCGTGTTCACGATGGTATCCTTGGAGGGGACATGGTCCCACCAAGAGCCTCGGTGGCGATACTCGTCATTTTTAATCGCCGACTGCTCGAAAATCTTGGGGTCAGGGAGTATAAAAGCGTTGGCCAGGGCCACGCAGGAGATGGCAGCGATAGCCTTCATGGTGCCTTTGATTTTAGCTGTGTCTTCCGGTAGTAACGTCTCTGGCAAAAGGTAGATAAGAAAAGGTACAAGGTAAGACGGCAGAAGAAAGGTTGGCTAATGAGGGATAACTGGCTAGGGAGCCAGCCCTTTTGTTCTAAACCCCTCACAGGGAGAGCCAACGGACAAACAGATAGACACCAAGACGGCAAACAATGCAGGCAGACGGTGGTGTTACGCCAACAGATCGAGGTCTAATCGTCAGCTGACGTCAACGTGATCGGACAGCTTAGGCGAGGTGAAACTCTCCCCCGCTCATCCATCTCCAATGGACGCGGGTTCTCCGGACGAGCCGGAGCGAACACCAGACGGCTGCAAGGTAGGAGGAGCTGCAGTCGATGCGAGATCAGAGTATCCCCAAGCTCCAGGCTCCGATAGCTACTACATAAAGACTGATGCCATTTCCCCACGAAAGACTGGAATTCCGGTCGGCGTTTCGCATGAGTGGGTGTTTGAATGGTGTGATTCCCGCGCGGGAGCTCGCGAGAGGCTACCAATTTCATGTGTACGCGTATAGCTCGAGCTAAGCTACCGGATAGGTCTAGGACGTCATTCATCTCAGGTGTGAAACCGCATTCGTCAACGGCTGATCACCATCGGGCTCTCGGGGTTTTACGGCCTACTCCAGTCGGACTTGATAGTCTCCGCCCTCCGACCATGCACGGCCCCACTGCCGTGCTCCGTCCCACAGCTGTTCCGGCCGCTCCCCGGCCGGGATGTTGGCGTGACAATTATGCCGGATCCCGCCCTCTGTGCCTTATGCTTTGTAATGGCGACTCTGCTTATCCGTACTCTCTGCAGTATGCTGCCGCTCGGTAAAGTAAGCCAATGCGCCTCCCTGGCCAACTGCCATTGAGTTCAGAGGCGCAGATCTCCATCAACAGGAAACAATTGCCCATGTTTTGTCTGGTGTCGACGAACTCTGTAGACCAAAGCAGCACATTTACCGACGGCTGAACTGCATAAAAGCTGAATAATCAAGATTCGGCCGACGAGCTTTCGGGGATACGTAGGCCACCGAAGGGTGTCGCAGGGAGGCTGGGCAGATTGCTTGAGTCTGAAACTGTCATATTGAGACGACTCACCATTCCACGGGCCTGCAGGGGAGGGAACAGGAGAAATTCCTGCTGGTACATGCATCTTGACACTCAAGAGAACCGGGTCGTTATAGACAACCTGGCTTAAGCAGGTTTATCACGGTATCAATTTCAGATTGTCAACACACACACCAAAGGTAGCACAAATACTCTCCGGAATGCCCAGTCTGGTTTCGCCGACACGCAGATTGAAGTGATATGTAGTAACTTCGTAGGTCTCTTCTGTGATCAAATCGGAAGCAAGAAGACGTGTCTTTACAGCATCCGCTTTCAGGATCAACATTTCAATGTTGAGCGAGTCCATGGGTTTCAAAATGTCTTTGTTCACAAGGTACTTCTTCCCCCAGCGTGAGACTGTAAAGTCGAAAGAAGCTCCACCAAGCAATTGGCTTTTCCACTGAGGAGTTGCCAGCCTAGTTGCGGCTTCGAGCCAAGTCACGGTAGTGAGAAGCTCTGTTCCGGATAAGCAATTTCCAGCGAAACGAACTTTTTGCATACTTGGGGAATCTTTTGCGGGCAGATATGAAACCCTCACAACTGGTGTATTCTACCTATTATTGTTTCTGCGCGTATGCTTTTGACACATGGCATCATCACGGACGCCAAAGCGGTGGGCGAGTGTTCGTCAGTAGGTTTGATTTGGGCGCCATCGGTGATCTTGGCCCGTGTTCATGACTTGCTGTCGCTAAATTGACAATGAAATCACTCGATTGGACTTCGCCGATTTGTGTAACCGTCACACCAGGACTCAAGGTGGCAAGGTCGTCAATAGCACACACAGATAGTGCTACAGGCCCAGAGGCCTTGTATTACCTCGAGGATTTGAAAGACGTCGTTCGATGTTGACTGGGGGCTGGGCAAGCCAAGACTGAAAGCTGTGCCTGTCTTCCGATGCAAATGAATTCGCTCAACCGCTTACTGTAATTAAATTGCGTTGTCAGAGTCTCAACCGACGACTTTCGTCGAAGCCCCGCCGCCATTTTATTGCCACTCACTTTCCCAGGAAGCAGAATTCTTTACTGAGACTTGGCGTCTTTTCGTCTTTATTTTCCCTTTTGCAGTCATTGGGACTGTGGCTAACCGAGGCGACTTCCCCAACAATCTCTTGAGCGACCTTGCGCCATGAGTCGTGTCTACATAAGCCTGGCGGTTGTAAAACTTCTTCGACGAAAGACTGGCAATGTAATTCATGAGTCAGTTCCTCTACTGAGCAGACAACATCATTCTCAATTCAGCCCCTCTCGGTGCCATTACGATCGTCACTCGGGCTATTCGGCGGTCCCATCTTGACTCGAGGGTTTCGTCGGTAGAGCCCGACCAACGTTGCAAGGGCTGACGTGGAATTGATTTCTTCCGTGTCGAAGGACGTCTATAAGTTCTGGAATGGGCAGAACATTGTTCGGTGCATGGAGGCAGCACCAATTATCTCAACATCTCGTGAATATGAAACGAGAGTGGACGCCACGGATGTTAAAGGAAACACAACAATGTACATTGCTGTGGGGGAAAGCGAAGCTGAACTTGGGCGCTTCTCTTTAATGACGGGGCTGACACTGATGTCCGGAACGACGCAGGTCAGCCAGCGTGTTCCTAGTATCGCAGTGGGGTGGCAAACTCAGCGCGGAGAAGCCTCAGTAATCCCACGGCAACTCGCAAGCATGGGACTCTTTGAGGGGAGAGAAGAAGATCTTGAGCAAGCTCCGCTTTCGGAGTTTCCGACGCTGTCGACGGCGCGTTGTAGGGCGTGTTGAAGCCGACAACTCGTCTCCCCGAGAGAGTGTACCTCAAAATGGACCCTGTCGACCACCTGGCAAATGCAATCTCTGGACATGCCAAATACGACAACATCGAATCCGTCGACTGTTTTGTTAAAGCTTGGAGCTGATTACTTGGTGTCGTTTTAGTCATGGAGTCAAACGATATGCGAAGTATGGTTCATTTTCCTCCTGACTCGTGCGGCTATTTCTTGTTGCCAATATATTAAAGGACCTGTCTTGGACCTCTTGTACGGGTGCGAGCGCGGATCCCTACCCTAAGCTCCGCAATCTAGAGAAAATCTCCCCGGATGAACTGCAACGCTTGAATGCACGGATTGTGGGTTGATGGAGATTGGAAAGATTCAGCCGGGGAATTTTTACCCGCTTCGTCAAGGTGAGCGAGTCCAAATCGAGCTCACACAGAGAGAGAGAGAGAGGGCTTGCCTTTGACGCTGCTACGCGTAGCCTATCAAAACGACCAAACTGCGCTACAAATTGCAAATTCCAGCGAGCTAGTTTAATATGGTATCGGACCTCTCGGTCCGGGTTAGTGTCGTCACACTTTGAGCCGAAAGGACCTTGGACTGACAGGCTTGATCTTTGAAGAGTGTTGAGCACTCTAGCATTTCCTTGGTCTCGGCAGTACGAGTGGACGTACTGTGGTAATAGCAGCATCGTGTCATCATACCCGCAACTTCATATCTTCAGAAAGTCTAAACTGTGGCCAGCGGATAATACATCAGTGTTCGAACTGATCTGCGCGGCGTTATACTCCAACGAATCATGTGTTAGGTACGTTCGAATTCTTGTTTCCATAGCTGACTCTGGGTTTGGCTAAGACCGCTTAAAAGCAGGAAGCGTGCTCTCTGTGGCACAGCATTTCCATCAACTCGAGCATCATCTTTCTTCATTCACTCATTGCCTCTCTTCCATTTATCAAATCTATCTTTGAACGCGTTATTCTACCACTTATCGACCATCATTGCAACAATGCTTTTCCGACCTTCCCAAATCGTTCTTCTCGCTCTCGGACTGCTGTCAGCGACGGCGTCTGCGGCGCCCACGGAGTTCCAGCCCCTCGAGGGACGCGCAGAGGTCATCGACATTGGAGCCTGCTACGACTCCAGGTTCACCTGCGCCTTCCAGGGATGCTTTGCCGGTTACAGTTGCTCGCAGCACACCGGTGGCACCGACTACTGCTGCGTCAAGTGGGGTTGTAAGTCTCGCCCTTGTCACCGTGAGGCAATCAACGTGCTGACCTCGAGCTCAGAAACCCGAAGCCTTTCGGCTGGTTCAACGATCCCGAGAACGCGCATCAGTTACCTTAAGGAAGGGGATGGAAGAGCAGACTGTTTCATGTATAATATTAGAAACTCTGACTACATCCCAAGAGTCTGATCCGACAGGCACCCACACCGTCAATACAGCGTCAAATACTTTCCATCGCACACTACTTTCACTCTTGAGTCGATCTCGAGCGGGCTGCCTTGATGGATGACGAACTGTTCAGCTCGGTCAGGCAAGCCGAGGATGCTGTAGATGTTTTCGCCCACTAAGCCCATTGCAGCCTTTTCGCTAATCTTCCCCTGGCTGTTTATCGCGGCCACGCCGGCGAGGAGGCCAAGATCTCGCACAATCCAGTCCTCCTCCAGGCCAAGGGCAACAGTAACCCCAGCGTTGAAGAGGACATCGATTGCAGTCTCGTTGGTGAGAGGAGCTCCAGTCAGTGCCCTTCGCTGATCCCATGACATTGCAAAAGACTGTGCTGGCGCGAGTACAACACCAACCTTTGCCAATGCAAGTCTTTCTGCCACAATGTGAGCCTCGGCTCCGCCAATGATGGCCAGCTTCAGTGATGCAGCGCCAACATCGAGCTCTGCCATCGCGTCCTCGACTGCGGCCTTGACGTCTAGCAAAGCAGCAATTGTATCTGCGCTGTGAACAGTCACCACGAGGGTCAAGTTCCCTTGAATGACTCTTCGGAGAAAAGCGGCTTCGGAGTATTTCTCGTCAACGCGGATGACCTCGGCAGACGCCAAAGACGCGACAGTCTTTAGCAGCTTCCGTCGCAATTCCCCAACAGCGCCAGAGATCGTGTTTATCCCATCGATGCCTCTTTTTGAAGCAAGGTCCAATGTGTAGTGAAGCGCGGCGTCGCGGGCAAAGACGGCTCCAGGATCGAGCACCGTCCGTGCCCCGGTGGTGAAGCCGGCGCTTGTTCCGTGGTGGGTCGCGATATCGCCGAATTTCGGGGCCGAGATGGCCCGTGTCACGCCGTATCGGTGAGCCACCCACAGCTTTTCGGTGTCGAGCGCCAGCCCATCGATCCCGCGGCTGAACCTGCCGCCATCGGCACCGTTATCGGTGTCTCTCTCGGTTTCAATGGCGTTGAGGCCTATCGTTGACCCGAAAGCGGTAAAGGCCGGTGTGAGATGGCCATTCTTTACGTGGATGACTGCACCGTCGAGACGCGAGGCCGCCTCCAGCTCAGCGTCGCAGCGTCCAACACAGTTAATCATTCCCTCTGAGATTGCAACGTTGAAGGTGCCATCGGCAGCGACCCCAGTAACTTCTAAGTCGAGGAGCAGTTTGGTGATGCCCGTAACAACGACGTCTCCTTGCAGCTTGGCAGACTGCTCTGAGATGTTTCCGAGGTCCTCGTTTGGTACCGTCGGTCCATGATATGTCTTACTGAGCTCAAACGGACTTTCGTACTGCGCCGTGCCGTCAATCCAGACTTGAATTGGGACTGCACCGACGCTCAGGGGATCACTATCCCATACCACGATATCCGCGTCGAAACCGGGCTTGATCTTGCCCAGTCGCTCGCCGAGGCCAAGCCGTTCTGCTGGAGCGGTAGTCACCGACGCAAGAGCAGCATGATACGGCAGGCCATACTTGTAGGCTTTGGCTGCTTCGAAAACCACGTGCTGAGCGTTGAGAACGGGGTTATCGCTGACGTAAATGGGGACCAAACCAGCGTCGTAGAGGTGCTTGCCAGCATATTCGGAGCCGACGGCGGCTTCGGCCTTGTACCACATGTTGTCTGCGAAGAGCGCAGATGCTGGAGGACTGTCACCCCAAGCACGCTTCAGGATCTGGAGACCCCATTAGCTCATCACCTCTCGCGGAAATCATATCCGAGGGTCTAGGTCTTTGTTGGCAACTTACCTCGGGTACAAGATGCGTCTGGTGGGCGTGATGAAAAGCCCTAATCGGAAACTTGAACTCATTCGTGTGGTCGACAAAAGCCTCAAGGTCCGTCACGGTGTAGCAGTGCGTGTGGACATGGACCTGGCCTCTCAGCAGTGCCACCAAGCCCTCCCACTCCAGCTCGTTGGGCAAATACACCTCCGCGGAATCAAGATTGTGCGCCGCAGTCCTGCACCAGTCGTCTTGCCGTCGCTTCAGCTTCGCCGCCGTCTCGAACGCACGCCGAAACTCCCAGCTCTCCCCCAGGCGGCTGTACGGACCGCGCTCCCCCGCCTTGCCGTGAATCTGCTTCGCGTTCTCGCCGCAGGCCATCTTCATGTGACGCCACGTGCGCTCGGGGTCCGCGAGCATGTCGACGACGCTCGTCTCGTTGCGGCCGTCGGCCACGCCAACGGCGTGCTTGATCGCAAACGCCTCGCCGCCGATGTTGTTGCTCGACCCCGGCAGGATGAGGGACGTGGTCACGCCGCCCGATTTGATGACTTGGAGCTGGTGGTCCAGTGGCTGGATCCCGTCAATCGATCGGACGTAGGGCGTGATGTCCTTGGACAGCTCGCTGACGTCTTCGTTGCCGTGGAGCGTCGGGAGAGAGTGGACGGCGGCGTGGCTGTGCATGTCGATGATGCCGCTGGTCAGCGGACGACCGTTTGCGTGGTAGATCAGGACGTCGGCTGGGAGTTGGCTCAACGAGACATCGCGCTCGACCCTCTTGATCAACCCATGCTCGACAAAGACGTCTGCGGTCTCCCAGGTGTAGTTTGCCGTTCCCTCGGCAGGTTCTCCTACCCAGACTGTCGCGTTTTTGATAATGGTAGGTCTGTGACCGTCGATGTAACGAGCGTTCCTCGTGCGGCCGAGCCCGATGGGGTCCGCCGGTTTCTGGTGCAGCTTTGCGCATGTTGCCAGGTCTTTTCGTAGTTTCTCGATGGACAGACCGTGGATGTTTGCGTCAGGTCCAAAGGGCCCTGGGTTTGGTGCGATTTGCTTCCATTGAGCGTAGACGATGAAGGCGAGGCAGGCCAGCAACACCACGCGTAGAGCTCGCGACCTGCGGGGAACCACAACGCCAGATTTCCATCTTGTCGTATCGTTGACGGGCGTACGAGCACTTCCCACGGCAGTGCTGTATGCTGGGAGGCCGTCTTTGTCGCCGTCCATGGCCTCCATTGATGCGAAAAAACAGCAGTTCACAGCGAGTGTTGCATGTCAATGTTTGGACCGCGATGGGCAGAGAGGGGCTGGGGAGTTCACCCTGGTCCAGAAGAGTGGCGACGGAAGACTTCCGCTCGCCTAATTCAGGCCCCTGAGGGCTTAGGACGCTGTTCCGACGGGGCTCTTTTGATCGTAAATGCCATGGACCATGTTACGTTTTCGGTATTGCTGAGTTCACAGATGGCTCTCTGGCATCGGCTTAGACCACGGCACTAAACATGGGAAGAGACAGTGATGCGTACATGTAGTCTCTCGTCGATCACGGATTATAGAGCAGCATCAAAACCATAGATTGAAGCGCTGCGCTGGCGATATTACCGTATCTGTGTTACCCAGGAGCGAGTCTTTGCCATTCTCAAGGCCCATCACTGTCACCAAGATCGCTCAAGGCGTTGCATGTTCTTGGATTGTTTATTTACCATCATCAACCATCGTACTCAAAGTCATATTTAGTCTTGTTACACTCATTTGCCGCTCCAGTCTCAGTGAGCCTTGACCATTGCCTCCTTGACCAGAGGCTCCGCCTGCGGCTCCTCGACGTTGGCCTTTGCCAGGGCCGGCTGGGCGTAGGGGGTGAACTCCTCGTCGGCCGACATACCGCCGTAGAGCATGGAAGGCGGCGCCAGGGCCTGGATATCGGGGGTGGCCTTGAACAGGAAGAACTTCTCGTCGTGCCACTGGCCGGCAGTGACGTAGCGGCCCTCGCTGTCGGTGAACATGGTCTCGTTCTCGGCGCGGAGGAAGTAGGCGATGGAGTAGCGGTGCTCGTCTGGGCGGAAGGGCACGACGCGGTGGATGCAGGACATGAAGGTGTGGCCGCTGGCGAAGCGCAGCGAGTCGCCGACGTTGATGATGGCGCAGCCCTCCTTGGGGGCGACGAAGCCGAACTCGCGGGAGCCGGGGGGGCGGATCTGGAGACCCCACTCCTCGGCGAAGAGGAGCGTCAGCGACGAGATGTCGGTGTGCTTCTGGTGGCCAATCTCCTTCTTGGAGGGGTCGGAGGGGATGTAGTGCATCATGGCCAGGGTCGAGGTGGAGGGCCGGTCGTTGCGGTGGGCGTTCTCGAAGCGGGCGGCGCCGACGAGGCCCATGGCGGACGAGAGGCCCGAGAGGACGGCCTTGGTGACGATGTTGGAGCCGGAGATGGCGTTGCGGAGGACCTTCTTGTCCGTGTCGTTTTGGAGGATGGCAGGGAACTTGGGATCCTTGCGCTGGATCTCATCGCGAGAGACCTGGACGAATGCGGATTTAGCTGTGGGCCACGGGTAGACGAAGGGCAGTGTAGCTCGAGGTTCTGGTCTCACCTTGAACATCTCGTATCCGTCTCTGGTGTTGGGAAGACCGCCTGTGCGGGAGCCGACAGGCTCGTAGCTGCGAGTCGCGAGTCATCAGCATGCCTACGCCACGATGCAGACGGGTTCGTGCCAACTCACCCAAGGTGTGCGTCGATGAGACCGAACTCGTTCTTGGCCTCGATGGGGTGGTCAAAGTAGCGGTGCATCAGCTTCAGCGTGTCCTGCTGGTCGTCGAGGAAGCGCTGGCCGTCGAGGCTGTTGAGATCGAGGTAGAAGAAACCCTGCTCCTGGCAGCAGCGGAGCAGGATCTCGAGCTCGGCCGGTTCCTGAGAGAGGACTCTTCCAAAGTCGACCGTCTCCATGGGGTAGATGGGGACACGCTTCCCCGCCCACTCGACGGTCTGCGGGATTTCGGTGGAGACGCCCATGATGCTGGATATCGTGGTGTTGGGAGTGGACAGATGGAGGTTGTGTAGGGTAGATACAGCTTCGATGAACAAGACGAAGAGCAATGACAATGGCTTTGCTTCACCTCGCTGGTCTTGGACAGCTTCAACTGGCTCCTTTTATAAGCTCCCCAGAGCAGCAAGCATCACATCCTTGGACCCTGGGACCCATGGATACGAAAGAGAGAGAGAGAGCAGCTTCAAGCTTGCTGCATCCAGCATGTGCCCCTCATGCCTCATGCTCAGCTACGGCGAAAACTTACCCGCCCACATGCTGAATGTCTTAACCTCCTTCCAAATTGCTGTAGATTAACACTCTCTCGTGGCATCGAGACCTTGACGCTCATGCAAAGTTGCGGGGTCTCGGCCCAATCGGCACCTATTCCCATATCTCGTCGTGATGTAGGCTAAGCAAGCCATGGCCGTCCATCACAACAACTCAGTGGCTCACTCTGCTGCTAATACTGCGAAGACGAAGAAGAGGGGCGTACTGTAGCTTTCTGGATCTCTTTCCGGTATCTGTTCCGTATCAAAAGTGGACCATCGCGCGTTGGCTCGTGTCCAGCTTTGGTGTTGGTGTTGGCGATGAAGCGCCGCGCCCCTCGCAGCCGAGCTCCGTTTTGTGTCTCTCTCTACTCAATCGGACACGGTCCGTCTCATGCAGGGCGAAGGATGGCGCCATTGGTCTTGGCCTTGGCTTCCCATCACTTCCAGAAAAAGACGCAATCCTGTCTCCCAAGGCAACCCAAGCCAGAAGAAAGCAGACGGGACTCGTCGATTGCCATATATCCAGCTTTAGCCAAATGCTACAGTGGTACGTGGACCGAAGCTGTTGGCCTGGGCAATTTCCAGCACCCCGCTCTCGGCACATTTCTTACGTGCTTTCGGTGGCTGAAGACGCCGCCAGATGCGATGCCGCCATGTCGGCCTTTTACCCGACCCTAACAGCACCTACACTTCGGCAGATGCTCCATCTGTGAGAGATTGGCCTTCGTCTATTGGTCGGTGGAAACTCAAGGGAGTAGGAGGTGTTCTCCGTCGCCTGGCAAGGAGGTGTAGGCAACGTAAATTGTGCCCAGTTCGGCATGCTTATATGACGAGTTGAAGATGTTCCAGTTCAGCTTGGCCACGCACGAAGCCGCTGGCGTCGAAGAGATATACATCAACTCAAAGTCAGGTGAACAGAGTCTAGTCTTCATAACCTCGGTCGAAAGCAGCACAATGGAAGGGTTCAAGTGGTCCTGGAGATGCCACCACACGGCCACCCGGGAGCATCCGTCCGCTCGCAAGCACCCCTGACTGGGATCTTGCACTACGAGGCTGTCCGTTCATTTCATCTTGCTTTGGCGATGCGGGGTAGACGCAGGTGAGGCCGAAGCGACGCAGGCGGGCAATAATCGTGCTCTTCTTACGTACATGCGAACAGAGGGGCGAGTATCGGAGTAGGGGACCCGATCAAGCCCCCACGTGGTGAGGGGAACGGTCTCGAAGCAAGAGTGTTGTTGCCATGACAAGCGGGATTTGGCGTACAGCTGTCCTCACGACGTGCGATCGGTCGAGAGTCTCAAACAGCGTACGATATCGTGGGAACTCGACACTGGGCACAAGTACCTGGTAAACGATACCCGTAACGATCAAATAAAGTACAAAAACACATATATACCGCGAATGATGTGACCTCCATCACGAACCTTGGCTGAACACGATACCTTTGCCTAAGATATAGTCAACGCCTGTTCCAGCCTGATATCGCCGGCTGAGAATCCCAGCTTCAAGTCGTACACGCCTTCCACCAGCTTCTGGGCCTTCGTCGCGGGGTCCCATATCTCCAAATCCGACTTCTTGACTGATAGGACCACAGTCTCGTTGCTTCCAGCGGCGACTTGCACTTTTGAGAATGCCTTCAAGAGTTTCGGCGGCTCTTCTGTCGTCATTGGGTAGCCAACGTACAGCTGGACGACTTCCTTTGCGTCGTACACGCCTTTGTTACTCAATGAGGCAGTGATAACAACGTCGCTTCCATTGAACTTGACCTGCAACCCGTCGAGGCCGAAATTGGAGTACGTCAATCCATGTCCAAAGGGAAACAAAGGCGCCACTCCGCTCTCGTCAAAGGCCTTGTATCCCACAAGCAGACCCTCGGAGTAAGGCACGTCGATGGCAGTGTTGATCTGGATCGTGTCGTTGAGTGTGGCGGGAAACGTCATCGGCAGCTTTCCACTCGGGCTCACATCGCCAAACAGCAGTCTCTCGAGGGCCAGCCCGACCTGCTGGCCAGGGTACCAAATCTCCATCACAGCCTCGACGTCCTCGAGCCACGGCATCAGCACAGCCGAGTTCGTGTTGAGCACGACGATCGTCTGCTTCGATTTTGATGCCAGCCGCGAAATCACTGCGTCCTGGTCGCCGGGCAGCGACAACCCCAGTCCGCTATCTGCACCCTCCGACAGCCGATCTGAAGCGAAAATGATGCTGACGTCTGCCCATGCCGCGAGTTCCTCGGCGGACGAGTCCCGGGTCTGGTTGCCAACGTCCACGCCGAGACTGACGCCGTAGGCGCCGGTTGACAGCGAGTATCCCATGTCGTACTCCAGTGTCAACTTGACCTCGGATCCGGCTTCGAGGTGGACCGCGCCTTGCACGCAGTTGCCAAAGTTGGCGTAAGACATGTTTGCGACGAGTTTCCCGTCTAGATAGAGAAGCGCCGTGCCCTGACCAAACATGGAAAAGTGATACATACCCGTTGTATTGGGCAAAAAGACACCCTCGTATACGGCCGAGAAGACGTCTGGGTATGCCTGCCACAGCGACGAAGGGTAGCTGGCCATGGTGATGTTGGGGACGAACTCGGTGGTGTTGACGGGACCGGTGAAATCGGTCGTCTTAAAGTACGACACGTTGACGCCGCCGTTCTTGAACATGCTTGCTGGAATCGTAGGGAACTGGTCGGTGCCAGGATACGCTTCCGAGTAGCGCACCGCGATGCCTTCAGTCTCACCTCGACGGGCCAGGGCATCGAGAGGCGCCTGGACGACCATGGTCGAGTCAATGACGAAGCCTCCGTGGTTTTCGGAAACCTGATTCTCGGCGGTTGCTCCCCGTCCGAAGACGGCGATCTTTGCGTGCTTTTTTGATGAAAGAGGAAGCACGTCCGCCTCGTTCTTGAGGAGAACGGCGCCTTCTTCCACCATCTCCTGCGCCAGGTCGAGATGCTCTCGAGTACGGACAAAGTCGGTCGACTGGCCTGTAACGGGGTTGTCGACTTGTCCCAACTTGAACATGTACCGCCACAACCGTTCCACCATGTCGTCCAGTCTCTCATGGGAAACCGACCCGTTGTTGACAGCCTCCACCAGCAAGTCCCCGTAGTACGCCGGGAAGCCGTAGCTGTTGATGAGGTCTCCTCCCGGCATCGAGATATCCAGGCCGGCCATGACGGCCGCGACGGTGCTCCTCGTCGAAAAGTACCAGTCAGCCACAACGAAGCCTTTAAAACCCCAGTCCTGCCTTAGCGTCTTGTTCAGCAACCAATCATTCTCGCAGGTGAAGGCGCCGTTCAACCGGTTGTAAGAACACATCACGCACGCCGCGTCCGCCTCCTGGACACTCGCCTTGAACGCCGGGAGGTACAGCTCGTGCATCGTGCGCTCGTCAACTTGGGCGTCGACAGTCACCCACCCGGGGCCGTTTCCGAACCGGTTGGTGTCCTGGTTGTACGCGGCAAAGTGCTTCGGACAAGCCAGCGCGCCCTCGCTCTGGATGCCCTTCGTCACGGCAACGGCCATGCGCGCCGTCAGCCAGGGGTCTTCCGAGAGCGTTTCGGCCGCGCGGGCCCAGAGCGGCGAGCGCAGGATGTTGATCGTCGGCGCGAGCACGATGTTGCGGCCCTTGCCCATGTGCTCCTGCGCGAGGGCCTGGCCGTAGGCGTACTGGACGGACGTGTTCCACGAGCTGGCCGCCATCACGGGCGCGGGGAACGTGGTGACGTTGTCGAGGGAGTTTCCCACGCCGGCTGGGCCGTCGCCCATGCAGATGTCTGGGATGCCGAGGGTGCTGTTGCCGGCGATGTGGCCGATGCAGGCGTTGACGCCGGTGCCGTTGTCGGTCAGCTGAGGGTTTGTCAATATCTTACGAGTAGATGATTGTACGGGTTGACTGAGAAGAAGAACAGACCTCGGTGTCACCCTGAACCATGGCATATTTCTGAGTATCATTGAGTTGAGCAATAAGGGAGGCGAGACGCTCTTCGAAGGGCACGGTTTTGTCGAGCCATGGCTGTATTGCAAAAGCAGCCGATGCCAGCGAAAGGCAGATGAGGCTTTGTGTAGGCTTCATGGATGTCTTGGGCTGGTTCGTCACGAAGTCTGGCACAAAGCTGCCCTCTCCAAACTAGACGCGCGAGGGTTTTCTTCTTATGCGCATTTTCAATGACATCGTCAATCTCACCGAGCCCTTGTTATCCCTGCTCCGCCATATTGGCTCGTTACCCCGGAATGGCGGGGACACGCAGCAGCTGGGCCGGCGTTCTACGAAGGCCTTATCGTGGATGGCCGGCGTCGCATCCGGCTACAGCGGCTACTCACTGGCTGACTCTTTGGATCGCTAGCGAGTATCAGCACCTGATCAACTGCGAGAATGATAGATTGTCACAGTGACTGTGGGCAGGTCATGTCGAAAGATAATTTCTGACGGGGATATGCCGGTATCTCTGGCGACAGAAACAAAGATATCGGTGCTCGGTCCCCAGCAGCAAGCTACTTCGGTCCAATCATTCCCGGTGGAATCACAAGAACGGCATTACGTTCATCAGATGGTCCCGAAAGGGGTCAGAGTAGAAGTTTCGGTTGTGGGACAAATTAAGGAACATCGTGAGATGAACTGAAGTAACAATAACCGACAAGAGATCAAGTTGCAATAGAGATAAGCACTAGGCCGAGCTCTTGAACTAAGACGATGATGCGCTTGTTGAAATGATGAATCGATGGATCAGACCCATTGTCTAACGGTATTCTCCTCCGCAGTCGCCCATGTCCTCAAACATCTCGAGCCTCTTGCTCCTCTTGAGCACCTCCTCGATCGAATCCCTGTCACTCTCATCCAGACACCACCCCAGACTTGCCAGGTTTTCGTCCGCGTGCTCGCTGATGCCCATCCGCGCGCCGACAATGACTGCCCCTACGTAGGAGAAATCCAGGACCCAGCGTATCGCCACTGTCGAAACGCTGACATTGTGCTTCGCGGCGATGTCCTTCAAGACCTGTAGCAGCTCCTGGAATAGCGTCCAACCGCCCCAGCTGCGGATCATGGCGTGGTACTTTCGTTGGCTAGGCGTGATCGTCTCCGCGTAGAGATCTGGCTCGACTTGGCCGAGCCACTTTTCTGCCAGAAAGCCGCCACACTGTAAACAAAGAGGTCAGATATGCTATTCTCGCAAAGATTTCAAATGAAGGTATACTTGCCAGAGTGCCATAAGTCAGGAGTTTTACGTCGTGTTGCTCACAAACCGTGGCCATACGCACCACCGGCCTTGAGTCGATCAGGGAGAACTGGGGGCTGTCAGACTGATGGCCATCAGGCCAGACCACCTGCTTGTTTACCCACCTGAACCTGGTTGGAATGGACTTTGATGCCGTTGGAAATCACGTTGTCCATATGCTTGGTGTCAAAGTTGCAGAGACCCAGAGTACCAACACGCTCGTCCTCCGCCAAAAAGCGCAGGGCATCGAGGTACTGGGGGTCAGCATACTGCAAAGCAATCAGCCTGGATTCGATACATCATGAGGAGGGGGTTCCACCATACGAATTGCCAGTGGAACTGAAGCAAGTCAATCTTGTTCGTCTGTAATCTTCTGCATCTCTCCGACACGTTTGCTGCTATCGCCTCTCTCGTCACTTTCATCGGGTTGAAGACGCAGTACTTTGTTGCGGCAAACGTCCCGCCCTTTTGCGCGTACGCAGAATTGAATCGGCCCTATATTTGTCAGAGCGTTCTCTACACCTGAAAGTAGACTTCACCTACAAAGACAATCTCGGCATCGCCGTAGTGGTCCGCCATGTCAAAGGCCATCATGCCTGCCGAGACGTACTTGGTGAACTGGGCGATAATCTTTGACGTCGGTGCTGATCCCCACGAAGGGCTGGACATCTGCCAAAGCCCAGAGAATATCCTCGGCAAGGTTCGCCCGTTCATCTGGAACGTTTCGTCCAGTTTTGCTGGGGTTACCTGTATCTCTTGTCGAAGGCTGTCCGAAACGTCGTCAAACTGTGGGATCGGGGCGCCCAGGAGGAGACTGGCTGCTGTAAGTGCCCTGCCGTATGGATAGTCCAAATCTTTATCTTGTGTCCGCTCATGGCAGCCCATCAGTTGTTGACGAAGACCTCCCATGTTTTTCTCATCTTCTCCGTCTAGCTCACTGCGTCCAGCTGCCAGCAGTTTCTTCTCCATTGCGGTGACCAGCTGTACGATGTCTCCGTCGATGGAAGCCAGAAACCCATCGTCCAAGTCACATGGGTGTTCCAATAGCAACCCAACTCCTTGAACTGCCAGATTTCCCATCAAACCGGTGCTCTGGGAGCTCAAACCGCATCCCAGCATGCATCGGATCGTCTTCTGGGTCTTTTTCAGGGTGGTGACGTCAGACGAGGAAGAACTCGACCGATCTCTCGGGAGCGCGACGTCCTTAATGTAGCGCCTGGTCTCATCTTCGAACGTCGCCGTGATCTCTGGGCGTGAGGCCAGCAGAGATCGCATGATGGCCCGTAAACCCTCGGCCGGGACGTTGTTGATGATGGTGTCGGTCATCATGTTGACGTGGGCTGTCTTGGCCCGTCGGCCTTCTGTGGTCGCTGCCATGCTGCTAAGCGTTTGAAAGTTTGTCGATAAGTTGTGTCGCGTATCAAAGCTGCCTAGTTCGCTCGCAGCGCTTTTGAGCTGTACTCAGTTCTCTCAAAGAATCTTACAAGAGTCTGTTCGTCGTGAGAAGTCACCGGCAAACAAGCCTCATCCCACGGACTATTCTCACCGGCCGGCGTCCCACGTAGGACGCCGGGAGTCCACCGCGTATCGGACTGTCTGATAGCAGCTATCAGCTGCCGCCGCGGAGAACAACGGAGGAGTCGTTTTAGGCCTAGCGGTAGATAACCTATCAGACGGTTTGCCAGCGGATCCTTGTCCGGTTTGCTGAGATGCCGGGGGGAGATGCCGGGATGGGAGTAGTCCACAGAGTGTCTTTTAGACACCGAGGCCGGCAAGTCTGTCGCCTGCTCTGGGCCAGCTTGTACCGACGTCAGTAAACAGGCGGAGCTGAATGTGATGGACGAAGCTTCCCCGAGCAGAAAGGCCGCGTGAGTAGGTTGAGGAACTGCGGGCTTTTCACATGCTGACATTGAAACTCCAGACCAAAGGCTTGTCTTCAATGCAGAAATGTAAAGATGAAATGTTCTGTTCAAGGAGCGGGGCCGACGTGCGAGCGCTGTTCTCGCAAGTCGTTGAACTGTGTCTTCCAGGACCATCGCCGAGGCCGCAAACCTGGTACACGGTACGTACGCTTTCGTAACTTCATCTTCTTCGAAAGGGTCATTAACGTGTCTCAGTATCTTTAAGCGACTTTCGGTATCTTCCAAATCATCTGTTCTCTCGCCAGTGGGAAAGCTGCCTGTCGCCACCGAGGAAGAAAGAACTCAGCCAGGGCACGACGTGCAGCTCTCATCGTCACATAGAACATCGGACTGGGATAACGGAACCCTTCAGCCAGCCGGCCTGTTTAACAGTCAGACAGCGCGTGGAGGCTTCTCACTTGGAAGTATATTGAACGCTTCCGAGTCTTCTCTACCTCAGGCCCAGCAGCAAGTGCCCGGGGTCCCAGCTGATGACCCCATCAGAATCGGGTTGGTGAACTTGTCGATTGCATCGTCGCTGTATGAGAAGTCAGTCACTCTCATGCTTTCGTATGACGCTCGACTGATTTTAACAAAGCTTTCTTGTCACCCTCAATCTGTACATCAGCCAACTTGATCCCGAGTTGCACACTTTCGGTCGAGTCAGAGAAAAGTCACCATTCCTTCTCACAACAGTCTTGGCCGCAGCAGCCAAGGCTTTCAATCCAGCCGTCAGCAAACGACTGCGGGACCATGCCGAGGACTTGCTGGCCGAGCATCTTCGACGGGGAACGAAATCAATCGAGACAGCACAAGCCATCATGATCATGACATATTGGAAGGACCCCGACGACACACGTGCGTGGATGTACCTGGGCTACGTGATCAGAATGGGCATGGAAATGGGCTGGCATCGTCTGGCGCCACGCCAGTCACAGAGGTCAGACCCCGCCGCCGAGCTTGAATTGCGGGAGGCGAGGAACATTGAGAGGACGTGGTTGGTTCTCTTCGTCTACGATCGAAGGTAAGACGACCTTCCTCGGGCTGAGGTGATCGAGGATTTGCAAACTGACACTGTCCCACGCAGCATGAGTCTGCAGACAGGAAAGCCATGGATGATTGAGAGAACCGGCTTCATAGAGTCTATCGAGAGTTGGTGTCGAGACCCAATGGCCATCTCCAACGACCGATTGCTCGGTGCCCTCGTCACTCTACGCCTCCTCAGCTCCGAGGTGTACAGGCTGTTGGGACCAAGATCGAACAGAGTGCGCGCTGGGGAGTTGCACACGCTGGAGTCTCTTCTTGCCATCATCAACAGCAGAATCGAGGAGTGGAAGACGCGGTGGCTTTCCGTCGCTAAAAAAGGTAGACCAGCCCCTGTCATTCTTGGATGTCAACGTCGCAAAAGACTGATCCTCATTGCAGATGGCTGTCATCATTTCCTCATCAGATTCTACGGGACGCACCTGCGGCTCCAGCTGTTTTCACTCCCGCTGCAGGAAACTCTTGGACACTCCGAGCACAACATCTCCCATCACATGGAAGCTCTGTGGGTCAGCTATTCGAGTGCTTTGGAGATGCTGCACCTCATCTGCCGTCACGCGTCGTGCCTCTACTTCGCGCAAGACTCGGTCCATGTCATGACAGCTTACAGCGCTGCCTTTCTGATCAAGGTGAGTGTAGAGTATCTCCCTCAACCTGTACCACCCGCAGGCAGCTGACACATGACTTCTAAAGCTCTTAATGGCTACGCCGGAATCAATTGCTCGGCAAATCGAGCCAGCCATCAAAAACGCCATATCCAGTGCTGCTATGGTTTTCTCTCAACAAGCCGCACCCGCTGGGTCCAGTTGCGCTCTACAAGCCCAGTTTCTGAATAACATTGTAGCCAAGTTTCGCAGGCAAGACGCCCAAGTCACTCAGCCTGAGGAGTCTTTGGGACATAGACCAGAAAGCAGACCAGAGGCTGGCAGCGAGACGGTGTGGACTTCAGAGACTGGGAACTTGGCCGCACCGGAGCGAACAGTGCCGCAAAGCCATGGAGGCCTCTCATTTGAGTCTTCTGAAGAGGCAGCGTGGGCAAGTCTAATAGCCGAGGCTGGCTTCTGTGCACAGGATGGTATCTTTTTCTCATAAACTTCGTTGCATCTGGAATGCGGCCTCCAAACATCCAAGGAATCCGAGTCAGCACGAATAATGAAGAATGAATTCCTCCTCCGCTAATTCTTCTCATTTCCTGTCAAAGGCACTGCTGTCGTTTCCGAATGGCGAAAAGTCCGAATCCCCTCCCTGGTGATCCTCAATTGAGACGGGCAACAAGGGTCTGGGCATGCGATTAACGCATCTGTCGTCATCCAGTCGTTTTTGGACGTGACTCGCTGCTTTGCCGGTAGGAGAGGCAGTACGGATGCTGGAACTTTGGTCAGTCAAGTCAATCATTCGACAGATACCATCCAGACTCACATAAGCTGTAGATGCTGATACCCTGCTTCGGAGGTAGATAGAGCATTTCCCCTTGCAACGTAAAATAGTCTCCCTCCTTTGCTCCGCACATGATCCGCTTCCCAGGCGGACAGACGACCTCGACGCGAAGATCGAAAAGTTGAAACTCGTCCACGGTGTTTGAAGTCGTCGTCATCTTGAGCGCTGCTTAGCTTGCTTCACCAAAGAAGCATCCGGATCTCTCGAGATTCGGCCGTCTTATCTTGATGTTGGGTTACACCGGCCGTCCACCAGGTCGTCCACCTTATCGACCGGCGTTCTAAACCCCTCGTATGCACCCCGCATCGGCGACTCAAATGTCGGTCACGAAGCTTGACCAGATGATAGGCTGTGGAGACACACAGATAAGTCGGAGTCGTATCCTTGCTCCGGTGGAATTCCCTTCACGCCGACAATCACAGAGCAATGCTGCACAAGTTCTAGTCACACCAAGCAGGTATGACTCCGGATATAATACCAAGACGAAGGTACCGGTTACTGGCGAACGTCCAGTTCGGCGGAGAACCCACATTGTCTTCGTTCCACGTGGCTATGCAGCAGAGGTGACAGGTTGAAGTTGTTGAATCTCGACCAGCAGATAGCCAAACTCTTGTGCGTCTGCCGCTGCCCAGAATGGAGAGCAAAGAAGATTACGAAGCGACTTCGAGGGCGACGCTCGAACCCGAGGTGTACCCTGGACAAAGCAGAACCATGGGGGACGAAAGCGGTGGGATCAAGCGAGACCTCAGCTCGAGGCACATCAACATGATTGCCATTGCAGGAATGATTGTAAGACCTCTTTCTTGCGTGTCACTCAAGTAGAGCAGTATTCTAACAAAGACTACCAACAGGGCACCGGTCTCTTCCTCAGCTCGGGGTCCGTCATTGCCACGGCTGGTCCTGCCGGAGCTTTGCTCGCCTACATCGTGATGGGCCTCGCGACAGCCGGCGTCTCCTACACAACAGGCGAAATCACATCTTTTATGCCAGCGACGGGAGGGTTCATCCGCCATGCGACGAAGTTTGTCGAGCCAGCACTTGGCGCAGCAACGGGGTGGAACTTTTGTGAGTTGGCAAGGCTGGCACGGTTGCGCAACAGTTGCTCATGCTCGTCAGGGTACACAATGTCCATCTCTGTTCCGGCAGAGATCAGCGCGGCGGCAACCCTGGTCCAGTTTTGGAACGATTCGGTCAACCCGGCTGTTTGGATCACGATATTCCTCATCTTCATTATTGTGATCAACTTTTGCGGCGTCAGGTTATATGGCGAGGTGAGTGGGCACGCCTTTCATGACATATTCTCTCCAATACGCAATCAAGCTCACGCAGCTCTTAGACCGAAGTGGTATTCGCATCCCTCAAAATCATGACCATTGTCGGCCTCATCATTGGAGGTCTCGTCATCAATCTCGGAGGAGGCCCCAACCACGAACGACTCGGCTTCAGATACTGGCAAGACCCGGGTGCCTTCAACAGCTACCTCGTTCCGCGCTCGGCCGGAGGCTTTCTCGCTTTCTGGAAGGTCTTGCTGTCGGCCGCTTTCAGTTACGGCAATATCCAGGTCGTCGCCATCTCCGGCTCAGAGACGAGAAACCCCAGGCAGATCATCCCGGCCGCGACCAGGAAGACGTTCTTCCGGGTCTTCGTCTTTTATGTTCTCAGCATTCTCGTTGTTGGAATGATTGTGTAGGCCTCGACTTTGCCCGCTTTACGAACAGGGCTGATCCATGTTCCCAGACCGTCCAACGATCCCGCCCTGAGCGTCTCGACAGGAACAGCCCAGCAATCGCCCTTTGTCATCGCCTTTACTCGCTCGGGGGTCTCTGTGCTCCCATCCATCATCAACGCTGTGGTGTGTACCTCAGCCATCAGCAGCGGCTCGGCCTGTGTCTTTATCGCGTCTCGAACGCTCTACGGCCTGAGCTGCGACGGCCACGCGCCCCAGCTCTTCCAGCGCTGCAACCGGTTCGGAACCCCTCACTATGCCGTAGGACTCACATGCGTTCTGTTTCCACTCGTGTATCTGAACGTCGCAAACAACACCTCCGTCGTCTTTGGGTGGTTCGTCAACATCACAACCGTCGCTGGACTCATTGGCTGGATTGTGATTGAGGTGACGTACCTAAGGTTTTATGCAGGGCTAAAAGCTCAGGGGTATTCACGAAAGGGTATAGGCATCTGTTCACTCATTTGCAATGGGGCATCAGCTGACGCCTGCCAGATCTTCCTTACAAGAGTCCTGGACAGCCATACGTTTCATGGATCACGCTACTCTTCGTTGCCCTCGTGGTCTTCTTCTCGGGTTTGTCTAAACCCGCCAACGCCGACGCCGCACATGGACTGACACTGCACTTTTAGGCTTCGATGTTTTCACAACCGGAAACTTTACTGCCTCCGGGTTTCTGACATGTTATCTCAACGTCTTCATCTTTGCGGGTAAGTTAGCTCCCTGGAGTGTTGGTGATGAAACCCTGCTAAATCAGTACCGTCAGCATTGTACATTTTCTTCAAGCTCTACCTGAAGTCCAAGGTTATTTCACCGGATGAGATGGACTTTGAAAGCGAGTTCGCTTCCATCCGTCAAGAGAAGGCAGAAGCAGACATGTTCGGATCGAGAAAGACTGGTATCAAGGCAACGTTGCAGAGAGTGATTCACTCGGTGTAGAGCCACAGAAGCATGAGATTTATTGCAGTTTCATTCTGATTGACGTACGAGTCTTTTCCAATTCTTCGTTTCCCTTGAAACCGCAGTGAAGGAAACACAGCAAGCGTGCGCACGTGAGCAAAGCTACTCATCTCTGGCACACCCGACTGGTACAAGCGGGGCAACAGTAATCGACACAATGCCGGGGTGGGCTTCGAGGTGAAGACGTGATTGACCCGTGCGACGCAACTGACAGCTCACTAAGCAGGTCGTTTGAGACTGATCGCCTTGCGAAAGCGAGCAATTTGCACAAGGGCTACCCGCTCCATAGCCATGGTAACTAGTTTCCGTCTTCTCTGGACGGTTCATCAAAGCTTCTCTGCGCTATCAGGAGCCGATATTTCGTCCCTTGCTTTGTGTTACGTATCATGGAACTAGGTAGTCGTAGATGAAGAACCGCTTGGCCTGAATCACTCGCAGCACCAGCCAGCATCTGAGCCTCGATCCCTCTCCTCGTCAACAATTGTCATTGGTCAACTGCTGGCGAATGCCGCCGAGAGATAGTTGAGTTGGTGTAGATGTCTGGTATAAGAGCCTCCGGTGAATAGAGGTAGCAACTGGCCGAGCGAGCGTCGGAGAAGCGTCTGCACTGTTACTTCGAACAGCTATGGGTGAAGCTGTATGAGTTGCTACTTGTATAAGGCTCGTAGTGGTAGCTGCCAATGGAGTTGCTTCCCTTTTTACTCGGGTTCTATCTCCTTCGGCATTCTGGGCTGTCAACCAGCTTGCAGATATTCCTATCTGGCCCTTACTGGCTCACTCTATCCCATTACTCTATATCCTGTCACTCTTCATTTCTGGCTCTTGCGGTCTCCATCTTTCTTTCTAGTACATTCGTCTCTCTTTTCTGGCCCATCTTTGACCGGAACGGCCCGCCGTTCTCCGCCTCGACCTCACTTTGCTCACCTTGCTCACCTCGGGCCTCACCTTGGGCGTCAGCTGACTTTATCATCAACAACAGGAAGGCACCTTCGACTGCTCCTTCCTCCAGATCGCTCCTTCCTCTCGACTGACCTCAAGGCGACTCTGAGACCGTCTACCACCCACCGCAGCCACCTCGCCTACCTCGTCTCGACTACTTAACCCTCACCACACAAGCCCTCCCTCTCTCACACAAACAACACCAAAACACACGCACGCACTTACTCAAGTCAATAAGATTTTTTTTCGTGGCCTTTTTACTTGCATCACTTCGACAAGGCTTTCCAGCATCCCTCTGCTACTTCTTCGCTGCATCACGCGCGACAACCCCTTCAACGTCACTACCCCAATCTCCCCCTCTGCTCTGAAGCTATCGTCACGATGCGCTTGATTACCGTCCTTGCCTTCGCGGCCCAGGCCGTTGCCCTCGCTCTCCCCGGCGACGCTCCCCTCATCGGCGCCCCCGCTGCCATCGCTCGCTCTGTCTCCCAAGAGGTCAAGTTCATGGCCTCGAACGGCTCCGAGGTTATCGTCAACATCGGCACCGGCTTTGGCATCGCTAACAATGTCCACACCGTTCCTGGTACCATCAGCAAGGCCATCACCTTCGAGCCCGCCAACGGCTTCGCCGAGCTCTGCACCACTCGTGCCACCCGGAAAGAGGGTAATGGTCTGCCTCGTCGCGACGATTGCCAGGCTCTCCAGGACTACGTCAAGAATAACAACGTTCTGGTCTACTTTGAGGACAACGACTCCGATCTCAACCGCTGGGCTGAGATCTTCTGGGTTGGCAGCTGTGCCTTCCGTGCCCGCACCCCCAGCCACAACATCGTCTTCAGCAACGCCGACATTACCCACTTCATCGAGCGCGTTCTCAGCAGAGAGGCCTGGACTGTCGAGGGCAGAGTCAGTGGCTCTGGAGAGGCCGACTGCGCCGCTGTGGATGGTCCTTCCGGCTTCGCTTCCATGTTCTGGAGACTTGAACAGCGTGGTCCTCTTCCCAACATTAACACTCTGATGGCCCGCGACCCCGAGACCAGCACTCTCGTCGTTCAGCCCTTTGACGTCATTCCTGCCAACACGTCTGCCTACATCGACGGCGAGTACATCGACAGCCACACTCTCACCAAGCGCTTCCACGTTGTCTCTGGCGACTCCAAGCAGACCGTTCAAGGCCCCCTCTGCAAGCCCACCTGGATGAGTGGCGAGTGGTCTGAGCCCAAGATGCCCCTCGAGAGGGACTGCCGCGACCTTCTCAAGTTCGTTGACAGCAACAAGGCCGAGATTCACTTTGACGAGAGCGACAAGGACAAGCTTGCCAGATTCGCTAGCTACGAGACTTGCGGCCTTGCCTTCATCCCTCGCAAGTTCCCCATTGTCATCACCAGCCGCGACATGGCGGACTTCCTCTCTGCTCTTCTGGACTGGAGCTCCACCAACCGCGACGGCAAGCTCAGAGGCAAGATGGGCGTTGAGTGCTCCGTTAGCACCGACAAGCTCAACGGCGTCTTCCAGCTCTTCTGGCGCGACCCCCAGCTTCCTCTTCCCGCCCTCGACCCCAAGCAAGACCCCGAGCATGGTGCCAAGCCTGAGCCTGAGCGCAAGCCTGAGGTCAAGCCGAAGCCTACTCAGCTCAACTAATTGAGTCATGGTTTAATGATCAGTTCATGGCACTCGACACCGCACTGGTCCCGTTGACCACTTCACACAATGGGATACTGAGAAATATGGCCCTTGGAAGGGCATTTGGGAACCGGACAGGATGGATGACGGAATGGATATGTTCTTCAGGGTGTGACCCACGGCCAACGGGGATCATAGGCATAATTCGGATAGTCCGCTCATAATGAAGGCTCAAAAGCTTTGTTTTTCTACCCATCAAATGTGGCGATGATCCTTGGTGATTTCCCTTGTGCATGCTGTAGCTCCTAAGTACTAAGGGGTGGTGGCCGTCAAAATGCCTACAGATGCTTAGTCATCTCCACGCGAGCCCACGTGACTGCGTTCTCACCTTCGTAACCACTTCAACTCTGTTAGGGTATTACGTCGCAAAATCCTACTACCTTGCTTTTCTAGACAACTCCTCAGTCTTCACATATGAAGGCCTTAGATTTCAAGCTGCCGAAAAGTCCCGCAACTTGTTGGCCGAGACGATGTTGTTGGCCGACTGAGCGGGACTCGCTCCCCCACGTGGCGCGCTGCACATCTCCTAGAGGATGTCGCCGACACCAGGCATCCCCCACCTGACCTACGCCTTCCCATTGTGTCGAAGTTCATACCAAACGACTTCGGCGCACTTCGAGATGGAACTTCCGTCGCGTGAACTCGACGCGTCGCTGCGAGTGTTCAGCTTCCGGGAGTGCCTCAATCGCCTGGCTCAATGGTGCCAAATGTCCTGCCCAACTGGGCCCGATTGTTAGTTATCCATCCTAGTCGCCGCTCAACTTGATGTTTCTAACCATCACAAGAGCCCTAAGCATCGCTGTTATCCTCTCATACCTCCCCCAGTATCATTGCATCCGGGAGCAGGGCAACTCGAATGGGTTGTCGTTGTATTACGTTCTATTTGGCCTCCTCAGCGCTACCGAACACCTGACGCTCGGTCTTCTACTTAACATCACCGAACCTAGATCCGACGCCTTTGTTGAAACCCCTGCGACGGTTGGCGACTGGATCAATCTCCTTCAACTCGGTGTCGTTTGGCTTTGTGCCCTCATCTTGTTCGTGTTTCCTCGATCTGTGGTTCCGCTTTACTGATTCTTTCAGATTCATTCTTTCTGTTCGACGGTCCTCGGCGACCTTCAGTCATTGCACGACTGTGACTGCTATCTTCGTCGCTGTCTCCTCCGTCTCCGTCGTCCCTGTCATTGCGTTTGCAGTCACCCCCAAGACCCCGGTATTCGACCACCAGCGGATTTTGGACGTCTTCATGTATACCCACTACTTGGTCTTTCTGCCAACAACGTCGATCCTCATCCCGGCCGCCATCATTCCTCAGGCACGAGAAGTTTTGCGCCGCCAATACACCCATCGAGCTCTGAGTCTGCCAGGCTTAGCTTCACAGGCCGTCGTGTTTGCCTTTCTTGCAATTTCATGGATGATCCGAGTAAATTACCCGCCGTACTCGCCGTCATGGGAGGAGTGGTACCGTCTTGTTGGGTGGCCTGTTGTCAACGATGCTCTTTTCTCTTTTTCACAGGGCGTTCTGCTGTTGATCGCAGTCCGGCACACTGAGAACGTGGAATTCGAGCACGCCGAAAGACGGCCTCTTCTGCATGTTTCTGGCAACTAGGGGTTTCCGATGGGACCTGCAGCGGTACGGATTTTCGTTTAGTTCGACTTACCGCCAACAGAGGTCCGCCTGTGGTCCCGGCGTCGGGGTCCTCGGGCGTTCGATTGACGCGAGCCAGCACACACCGAGTGCACACTGGTCTGTACCGTTCGATGGACAACTCATTCACTGGCAGGTGGGGATCTTGTCCGTCTCCAGCAGCGAGCATTACGGCTTCGTCACACAGGCTTTGTGATCTTCCAAGCCCTCGGCGACGTTCCCCGCGCAACAAACTCTCGGCTGACAGTCATCTGCCGAACTCAGTCGAAGTTGGCCTACCGTTTCCATCCACGCCCTATGGAGGTGGTGAGACTTTCCGCCAAAGGTTATTTCTTCCGGAAAGGACTTCCTGAAGCTGTAAGCTTCAGTCGTGTCATGACGCATAGAAGTTAGGTATGACTTGCCGAATGTGTAAGATACTAGGTTACTGCAAACTACACAGCCGTCAATCACGCTCCAATGCAGGGAAGAAACGACGAACACACAGTACTCGAGAGCCAGACGACGCAAAATCACAGAGAGGATGCGCGATAGATACCGAAAGGCGGGCAACTTACTCAACAAGTCAGAGGACGGGTCCCCAGGTATCCAAGCTGTTCGCCGCATCGTCATGGCCAGGGTGCCGAGACCATTGAATTAATACCCAGCAACCGTGCCGGCAAATTTCCTCACACTACCGCTGCGTGTAACCACCATTGGCCCTCACTGCTCTCGCCGCAAGCGCATTTATATCTTTCTTAAAAGCATAGATTCCTGTTATGTTACTGGGCATGCATGGATACACCTAGCTTCGCCAAAGCTTGACCAGCTTCTAGAAGTTCGATCAAATCCCGGGGGGGCGGTACGATGTATCCTCGATAGGAGGGCCGAGGGATGGTCATCCTCACCTCGCCGATGCGTAAGATACGAGCGTCCGTTGGACCTGGAGCTAAACAACGCAAGCTACACAGCTGTCGCGAACCGTTTGGCTTCCGCCGCTGCTGCCGTCTCATCAGTCACGGTGATCATCCTGTATCACCATCATGCGCTTCGCCGCTGTTCTCGCGGCCTTCGCCGCTGCTGCAGCCCCCTCCTCCACGAAGCGTGACGATACCAGACTCTTCACTCTCGAAATCGCTCCTGGCAAGACTGTCACCGTCACAGAGCAAGAGAAGTGGGAAATGATGGACGTATGTTAAGCCCGGTCCTTAACAAACGTGGCCTCCACTCACTAACCTCATTTCCAGAAACGCGTGCACTTCTTTGATATCACGGAATGGAAAGATACACCCGTCGTCTCTCTCGCTGCCAATGTCAAGCTCGCAGCTGCGCCCCCGTTCCCGACACAAATGAACCAGACGAGCCGCGTCAACGCTCTCATCCTCAAGCTCGACAAGGACCGTATGCGTACCCATCTCGAGCGCTTCTCAGCCTTCCATAACCGCTACTACCTCTCCCGTACCGGTGTTGAGTCTGCCGAGTGGCTGCACGGCCAGATCTCGGCCGTCGTTGATGCTGCTGGCCATCCCACTGCCAACGTGCGCTCCGTCCGTCACGTCGCCTGGCCGCAGCCCAGCATCATCGTTACCGTTCCCGGACGCAGCCCGCGGACAGTGATTGTGGGCGCGCATATCGATTCCATCACCATTGGCGACCGTGGAACTGGCAGAGCGCCTGGTGCTGGTACGCGCTCCCTCCTTGTGTGTCACCCCAGGACTTACTGTCTGCAGACGACAATGGCTCTGGTTCCGTCATGGTTCTTGAGGTTCTCCGCGTCCTTCTAAGCGACCCCCGCATCGCGTCCGGCGACACCGTCAACACGCTAGAGTTCCACTGGTACGGTGCCGAAGAGGCGGGGAACCTCGGCAGCCAGGACATTTTCACGCAGTACCGCGCGTCGAACCGTTCGGTCGTTTCCATGTTGAACCAGGACATGGTTGGCTACGTTGGGCGCGACGGCGTGGAAAGGTTCGGCGTGGTTACTGACTGGACAGACGCGGGCCAGGTCGCGTACATGAAGCGCATCATCGATGCTGTATGTGATCTGACCAGTACATGATGAATCGTGAGAGTTCTAACTGGCATCTTGCAACTAGTATACAGATATCCCCTACGAGGAGACGGTCTGCGGCTACGCGTGTTCCGACCACGCCTCTGCCAACAGGAACGGGTTCCCGTCATCCTTCATCTTCGAGGCGCCTTTTGGAAACCATAACCCACACATCCACACGCCAAACGACACGATGGAGCACGTCTCTTTCGACCACGCGCTGCAGCACGCCAAGATGACGACAGGGTACATGTATGAACTGGCGTACTGGGCTTTTGCGTAATTGGAAACAGAATCCCGAAACCTGGTTGATTGCTGTGAGACGGCATATCTAGATTTAACCTAGGGCATAAATTGTAATCGAATTCTTGTCTTTAGAATGCCCGATGCATGCGTGAAGGGCTGAGAGAGGCGAGCAAAATCGGGCCGCGATATTGTCTTTCAATCCGCCCAGTAGCGCGATAAGTGTTCAGCAACAAACGAGATTTCGATTGTGATTTTGGAGTAATCGGTTGAGCTTCGACTGCGGACCGACCTTGACACCTTGCATCGATGTCGACATATTTGGAAGATACGGCAGGCTCCTAATTCTTAAAACCAAGTTACGATTATTCACCAGCATCAATGTGGATGTTTGGTAAGTAATAGCCTCTGATACGTATAAAAGCTGACCATGCAGAATCACAAAAGTCATCCAACAAAATGACTTGCAAAAGCTGACGGACACAGTAAGAAGCCTGAAACTACGTTGAGTCACGTTAGCTTGCTTTGTCTCCTTATGTGAGATATTGACTCTCATGACGAAATCCTCAACTCAGACTATGTTATCTGAAAAGGGGTGGAAAGTGTTCTGGACGACAGACATCCTTTGGGGGTTTGAGTGCAGTTGGCTTGCCATCTGTTCCACGGTCCACCGCGCGGGACTTGTATTGCACCGTCTCCAGATAAGTGTTGCAACGTCAACCGGCTCTAGCAAGAGTTGGCGTAGCAAAGCCTGGCTCTGCTCGTCCGTTCCGCCTCCGCAATGTGTCTTTTTGGGAAATTCGTGCGGGACTCTGGGTCCACCGGCCGAAAGTTTATGTCAACCGAGTCCGCGGTTGCGGTCTCATTTGCCGTCGACTACTATACAGACTCGATCCATTCGAGCGTGGGGTCGTCGATAGGTTCATTCAAGGTATAAGAGGCCACCTTCTCGGCTTCTCTTGTGTCTATCCAGAATCAAACAACTCACTCATCCACTCCTTCGCATATCTACGCACACAATCAAGCAGTCAACATGAAGTTCTCCGCCTTCGCTCTTCTCGTTCCCCTCGTCGCCGGTGCCGCCATCCAGGAGCGCCAGGTCAGCCCCGAGTGCTCCAAGTGGGCTGGCGAGTACCCCTTTGGCACGGTCTGGGGCGAGTGGCACCTGTGCTGCAACTATATCGGACCCAACGACGTGAGGAAACCTGAGTGTTTTGAAGAGCGCGTTACTGACTGCGATAGGTGTCCGTCGGCTGCTGTGACCCCAAGGGCTTCAACACCGGCAGCGGTGCTCCCGGATGTGCCTAGAGTATACGATAATAGACGGAATAGAGTATACAGTGAGAGCAAGATTCGGCCAATTTACGGTCTAACAAAGACATTGAACAAAGCTTTAAATGGCACCGCAGCACGTTCCAGGATGCTGTGGATGTAAACCAAAGTTCGTGGTTTAAATGAGAGCCATCTGCAAAGTGGCCCGTTTGCGGCCTGTCAAATGGGCGGATAATCTCATACAAGCACATCCAAATTGACTCGCACTCGACTTCCGACAACCTGGTGATTAGAGAGAACAACTCTCCTCTGAACCGGGACAATTCAACCCTCCGACTGTGAAAGAGGGCCAAATCTCGGAAGCCGGCTGACGGCTCCACGCCCTAGCGAGCGGGGACCACCCCAGGTTCCGTTTGCCCCTTTGATAGATGACAAGCCTTCAGTAAATGAAACCCGCCCAAGGCTGGCGAAGCGATGCAACTCGGCGCAGGCGAAAACTGCCCCATTCGACAACAGTACATCCTTCCTGGCGGAAAAAGAAGCAGGTTTCTTCGAATAGCTCGGCAGACGTAATGAAGGCTTGGGGAGCGCAGCTTGTGCGTAAATCAACACTTCTTCGATCCATTGGTTTATCATTTTTGTAATGCTACATCGCATGTATACCTAGAGCGGTGGAACGACATTCTCGCCCATGTTCAACGGAGTCTACGCAATTCGTCAGGCCGCTTGTTTGAACTTGAACGCACAATGAACAGCTCTAGAAGCGGGAGAACTTACCAAATCTGGCCGAGCAGCATTCTGTTCCGCCAGGGTCCTGAGAACTGTCGCCTTTCGACTTTCGCTTCTGCACCAGAGCTTCACGGGCATGTCGTGCGCCGGATTTCCCGGCAGAGCCCCGGCGTAGTCGGCAAACACGAGCGGCTTCTTCGTCCCCGGCGCCGGCGCGACGTCAAACGCCCACAGGATGCGCATCATTGTGGTGACGAACGAGCGCTCTGCGACGTGGTATCCGGGACCTGCCATGCAATCAGCTCGCTGCCCGTGAAGAATACGAAAAGGGACGGGCTGCGTACAGACTCGACGACCGGCTCCAAAGGCGAAGTGGTCACGTTTGGTCGGATCTTGCGAGTTTATGCTCTCCATCGTCTAAACGGCGTCAGGCCACTCGAAGCAGAAACGTGGAGGTTTGGGCACTCGGTACCGTGGTTTCGTCGTCCTGGTATCTTTCCGGCCAGAAGCGGTCCGGGTCTTCATGACGCGCTGGATCATGGCCAATTGCACTGTCGCCTCGTCAGAACACATGTTCCACGCAACCAGGGCTCCGCAGCGTGCTTGCTTACTATGCGTTGATGTGTAGTCGGGCTCCTTTGGGCAGACGGTAGCCACCAACCTCTAGATCTCTCGCGGTGATGTGAGGGTGGCCCAGCGCAACGGGCGGCCGCCATCTCCATAGCTCCTTCATCATCATGCGGACGTAGGGAATGCGGCCAAAGTCTTCGTACGAGGGGATTCTGTCGCCGACGACTCGGTCTACGTAATGGATGTCAGCCGTTGCAGACGTCAAAGTTGGCGTCGGCGCCGTTGTACCAATCTCTTCTCGGGCTTTGGCCTGAACTTCTGGGAACATCATCATCGCCTCCAAAAAGGCCCAGGTTGTCATCCGGCTCTGCTCCATGTCAGCGCTTTTGTCGGCAACATGGTTCCAGCCGGCTGCGGTCGATAAATCATCTGTATCCCGCTCGTGCTCAGTGACGCTGATTTGACGCACCGTATCAGCAGCGCCTACAATGAGTCCAAGACTCAGATTGGCAAGCTCCTCTTTGGAAGCGAGCCCTCTCATATCCTCGTGCTGCAACACGGATCCAATAAAAGTGTTCTCGAACGAAGAGTCGCCCTTTCCTAGTCGATCCTCGACGGCCTGCAAACCATCAGTCTCTGTGTAATGGTTTACGCCCCCGGCTACTCTTGCTTCAAAGTACGCCCTGGCTCCATGTATTCGAGACCGAGCGAGGTGTTCTGCTTGTTGTCTCTACTGTCTGCGAGATTGTACAGAGTCGTTCGTCCTCGAGGAAAACGTACCTTTACCCTCTTCATCGCCCAGTTGACGTCGCGATGATATCTAGCCCGACCCCATTTCTCCCAAGCCTTGAGAAACAGTGGAAGCTTTCCCAGGGCGGGTAGGAGATCAATGACATTCGATCCGGGGAATGTATCTATGCAATCAGCCCAAGGCCACAGCTCCTGAGTCAAGCCCTCCACTTACTCAAGATCTGGATCTCGGATTCTTCACGTCGTCAGTTAACCTCGCCGCTTCGTAAGCGGACTGGACTCACCCATTATATAGTCAATGACCGGATCGTCGGTCTCCGGAATCTTCTCATGTTAGCCGTCATTCGCAACTTGCACGACCCGTTGACTTGCATCCATGCCTGTAATCGTCGTCGCAAAAGCGCTGTATGTATACCGTCCAATGGCCCGATACAATCTTTCTCCGGCCAGTCCGCCGCTCGCATCCACGACGTTCTCGTGGAGAAACCGCAAGGTCTCGTACTCGAGTAATCTTCAAATTTGCATCAGCGTGAAACCCGAGAGGCATTGGTGAATTATACACTTACGGCACAATCTTGTCCGCCCGCTGCGCGTTTGTAAGGAGCTGCTGAATGACTTTCCTTTGGTTCTGGTCCCCCCATCAGCTTGAGCCCCTTGCCAACGAACGTTACCTCGTACCTTCCATCTCGGATCGCTGGCATTCAGAAACAAAGGGTTGAAGTCGTTGTTCATGATCGTGCTCGACATGGTCCACACAGGTCTGTCCGCCGTCTGCGCAGACCTTTTGTCAAAGAGGTCCTTCAACACATCAGCCTCAACAACCGCATTCCCCGTAACTGATCAGAGTGAGTAGAAGCAGAAGAAACTAACCTTGACCAGTTGATCGGAATTGACATAATAATCCACAATGTACCCCGTCCTTACGCCAAATATCGGCCCGTATCGCCTCGCCCAATCGTTCAGCCGCAAATGCCACCTCCGCGCCTTGTTCTCGCGAACGATTTCGTGCAAGTGGCCAATCACCGGTTTTGCCGGCGGTTGCGGCGGCAGTGGTCGTTTCGAAGTACACGTCTTGCCGTTCCAAATCCACGATGCGAACACCAAAAATACCACGACCGCAGCGAGGGCTGGACGAGGGCCGGATGTAACCTTTTCGAGATCAAGTGCGCCAAGCCGACAGTCCAGGGCGTCGGCCATCGTTTCTCCACGTCTTGCTCGGATTCCAAATACGTTGATTAAATATCTAAGATGTAGTCGGTAAGCAAAGCTCTGTTGCTTGGGTAGGGCCGCTGAACGTTGACGGGTTTCGCTTCTCGATTTAAATCGACGGCAACTTCTCATTTGTTTCCGAGCGACCAGCGCCTACTAATATGGCAAATACTACAAGCAGCATGCTATAGAAGTGTCGTTGACTCGGATTATCCGAAGTCCCAAACCGGATCGGCGTCTTCTTACGACCGTCCGCCTTAACTTGCGGCATGTCTCGGCGGTCTACCCTCCACCGGCAATGCCGCACGCCCTCCGGCAGAGTGGGGGATCAACGGCACCGTCGGGGCAGTTGTAAGCTCGTACTACTCTCTGTCGGCCGAGGACAGTCTATCCAAAAATATTCAGTCTGAAGAGCCTCGTTAAGGTGGACTCCGAATCTTGACGGATGTTCTTGCTATAATGGCAACACATGCTGTCGAAGGGATTGTTTAGTGCTGCTCTTTGTTTTCTCCTTTCATATCTGCAGTCAGCCCTAGGCGTCCGTACAGTCTTCGTGTCAAGTTGTGTTGTTTCTATATCAGCTTATTTAACGTTCATCATCAAAAGATCCGTCTCTCCGGAGCTTGACATGCTCTGTTACTTGACATACTCCGTGACTTGACATGCTCTGTGACTGGATTTTCTCTATGACAAATTCAACCACAGAGGCCGAAGGGACACCATGCCTTCTTCTAGGATAGAATCGGGGTGGTCGGAGAGTTTTCGCCGTGTGGCATCGGATGTTCCGACATGGGAATATCTGAAGCTCGGGGAAGGTTTCCTCGATGACCATTTGGCAGCAATTCTGATTTGAAATGCGCTGCGACAAATGCATCAAATTGCTTTGCAGAGTCGGTCGAAAGTAGGAAATCTTGAACTACAAGCTGAAGTGACGCAAAGCAAAGCCTCCGGGTGTTTGAACATCACGAGACCTCTACCGCGTCCAAAATGTCAAAAGAGACAGAACGCCTGCGCATTCTCGACCGGAGGCGCTCCGAGACTCACGGCTAGAGAACCGCGCGCTCAAATGCCGCAGAACTCGACCCTCCATCCCTGTCGGCCGGAAGCATTGAGCGCGACCCGATCAATCTGTTGAAAGGCTATTTCTTACCACCTCATCTTACCCCCAAACCCACCCAGCGCGAATGCTTCCCCAAGTTCGGCATCCTCGGAACGCGGAGCTGCCGTCGACCCCGCTGAGATTCCGGTAAAATTGCCGAGCATTCGGATCGCCAGGTCATTCGGAGCTTGTATCGCTACCGCCGAAATGTAGTGCTTCTATCAGACTGTCGCGACGGGTGATCAGAGATTCAGTAACCCGATCACTAGTGATGTGTTCAGAAAGCTTCCTAGAACACGGAGAAACCAGCCGATGACCCAAATGATCGTGTGGAAGGAGCCCAAACAGCGCCATGAGTTTCTGGCCATGCCCGGCAATCCAAGTTGCGGGGGGCAGAGCCACTCAGCACATCAGATCAACGAGAGTGTCGAGTGTCAGAAAAGTCAGAAAAAGCGACAGACAGGGGTGGCCAGTGAAGCCTGCCGCTCAAGTCCGAGGAGTCGATTCGCACGACACAGCAGGTCGCGGCGTCGCCTTCCGCGGACTTGGACGACTCTCATTGCTTATTGCGGAGGATCGGTCAATCTTCCAACCTGACCGAGTGGACTGTGCCCGCACCGGTCATCCGGAAACCGGCGGAAGAGCTTCCGGTGTGACCCCACTAATTATCAGGGCCTGACGGAGCCAGGTCAAGGCCGCAAGGCCGCAAGGCCGCAACAGACCAGCTGACGCCACATGGTCGATTTACCCCCAACACCCTGGCCGGGTGGTGTTCCGAGACGAATGCTAGTATTACGTTTTACCTGCTTGGATTTCCATCCACCACAGCAGGACTCTGTACATAGTAGATGTGGCAGATCGGGAGAGAAATAGCGGGGGTGTCGGCGCAACTCCGAGGATTCCCGCAGCGTGATCTCCGTAAGCACCTGTGACGTGCCGGACGATTCAGCCGTTCTGTTCGTGACTCTCGCCAAGCGCGTACCGGACAAATCCCGTGGCATCATGCTCTTCAACCAACTGAGACGAGGATCACGCGCCGGGGATAGGTGCATCGCACCAAGACTACACGGGACAGAGGAGCGAGACCAAGGCGGAGGTGTGTTGGAAAAATGACATCAACTCCGGTGCGCGTTGTTCAGGCTCAGATTCCGGATGGGGGCGCCAGGGGGCAGGCGAGAGCGGAGGCAAGTTCCGGAAGATGCGGACAAGCAAGGCATGGCGTCGTCAGCGTTCTTCAGCTTACTGTGCCGAGTACGGACACTTGTTGATTCCTTGTACCATTGAATGAGACAGTTTGGGGGCTGGCAGAATACCCCCAAAGCAATCAGTGACGATTGGCAGATGGGAAATGGCGCACCGCGTTGCTGGACGGCTCTCGTGGCATGACGGTGGACTGCTCCGGTAGCTGGCGCTTTCGCGTCCGGCACACATGCGGCCCACCACGGCTCTGCGAGCAGACGAGGGCGGCACTGACGGAGCCTTGGCTTGTTTCTGGACGAACCGAGAGAAACATACGAGAGCCGTGTCGCACAAACACACACGCAGTGCATCGGAAGTGGTTTCAGATGACGCTGTACCGGTCGCAGATGGAGGTGAGGTGTTCCCTATACAACAGAACCCCCCCGCCCGATTTACTCGTGTCGAGGACCTGGGACGTTCAACCGAACGAAACGCAGCACACCGACGCCCCGGGTCGGCACGGCAGCCCAAGGATACTTTGAGAGGACCAAGCCCAGCCGCATTAGCCAGGCTGCTGGCGGCGCTACGGGCGCAGCTGTTGGACATGAGAGAACAGTTTGCCCCGGGCGGCGATGGCACTTGTCCGAAGTCGCACCCACCAAGCTCGTTGCCAAGAGAGATGCGCCCCAGTAGCTCCAGCAGAACGCGGTCCGGTGGCCAAGTTGGCAAATTTCGTCACCTGAGGATGGAGTGGAAGATGGACCACCGAGGTGCCCGAAAGCGACCGTGACGCGGGCTGCGTCCAACAACCGGAACGGACAAAAGTCTGGCCTTCTTCGGCAGCCAGGCCAGCGTTCGGACTTGCCACTTCATCAGTGTGACACCAGTATTTGTCGCAGCGCTGTACGGATACGGGTAGCAGTATCTGGAACACAGTGCAGCGAAAAACAGGACATGGGGCTCTCGACGCCCCCTGGAGATATAGAGCGATGATGATTCCAGCACGCTGATGAGCACGCTGACTTGCCTACTTACCCGCCGAATACTCCCTGAAAGGGGGTTGGCAGGGCTCTGAGAGGCCAGTCTTTGGGGGCATATGACGTGAGGCAGATCGGTCCCGTTCTTGACGCTGCGACAATGCGCAAGGGGGTCCTGCTTCCTGTGCCCGAGGCGGAGAGCAGTCCCGAGACGGGAGCCGAGCGTTTGATTCGAATCTGAAAAAGCGTTCCCCGTATCCGCAGCCCTCAACGCGCCGACGGAAGGCACCCTTCAGAATGGCGTCTCGAATGCGTCAGCATTTTTGGAAAGAGGTCGCTGCAGCATGAGTGCTTATATTGAACATGTGGCTCTGTCGATGGCGCGCCTCTGACGGAGATGTTTGGCCGAGTGCTGTGATCGGTGCGCGCATCTGTCTGACGGCCGGGGTGGATCACGATCAGAGTCCGCCTTGAGCACGGGCGGGTAAAGAATAGGCCTAGGTCCAGGCCCGGGGCACGTTGAATTTGATTGAGAAGCAATTTGTTGTGTCGCCTGAAAGAGATGGCGTTGGACGCTTCTCGGGGCTGACCTTCCTGTCGAAATTGGACTGGGAAAGGATGCACGTCCGTCCGGGGGCGAAGACGGAACAGGGTGCTTCGATGGCCCGGCCATGACGGCAGTTTGTGCCGTTGCCGTGTCCTGCTGTGTGGTTTCGCCAGTCTCGCCGCGACTTACTAAAAGCGCAAATGGGAGAATTACCCTGTTTGAGTTAACCCTCGTCTCATAAAGTCTATACCGCGTAGAGCAAACACGTCGAAATCCCGATCTCTACGAGCGACATTGGACAGGTTGGTCTGGCGGACGCGCTGGAGGCTGACCGAAGCGCCTGACTACTTGGCCAACGTCGGTTGGATCCAGATGGGAGAAATGTGCCATTCGTCCTAATCAGGACAACACGACAAGCTGTTGGTGCGACGTGCAAAGAAAGCGGCATAGTCGCCAACCGGAGTGGAATGATGTGCTGAGCTGCGGCAGTACGGCGGCTCAGACGGGCTGGAGACGGAGTGATGGAGGCCAAGATCCGAAGGGTGCCATGGGCGACGGAAGCTCAGCTGACAGCCATCGAGACCGCCGCCCCCTGTGGGATGCTGCCACAGCAAATACAGCGCTGAGCAAGCAAGATAATTATAGCCTCGTACATGGTCGAGTAGACAATGATTGTTCAGGCCGCGAGGGATGGCTCTGGGGTTCTACTGCTAGGCGCGGCTGGACAACGGACGTTTACGCGAAATCCGGCCCCTCAATGTTCGGTCGGCAGGCCACGCCGCGAAAGGAGGTCGTGAAGTAGGTGCGGGCGGAGGGATCTTCCAGGGCACAGAACCGGCTTCCAACACACTTTACGCGGTGAAAAGGGCGCCTACACTAGCAATAAGGGCTGCTCCGGGGAAGTTTGGCGCCGTTGTCTTTCGAAGGCAAGCCCAGGCATGTTACCGCCGGCGTTGGAGATGCGTCCCCAGAAACGCTGGGTTCGATGGGCCGATGAGGGAGAAGAGGAGACGAAGAGAAAGCGAGGAGGTCGTGGAGGCCAGGCCAGGGGGGGGCGCGGCGATTCTAGACCCGCCCGGCGGCGTTTGTTTTCCACACCCCCATGTCGTAGATGAACTGGCCAATGTGGCATCGCGGCGGCACCCAGCAAGAGTCAAGAAGTGGAATGGGCCGGCCGCTCAGTCCGCGCTTCTGAATATCTTTGAGTGGGCCAAAGCCCGGCGCGCGGCGGGTGTGGCAGGGGTCGTGACTCTGTGGTGCCGAGGTGAAAGATGCTGTCGCAGTCGGCGGGCCCGGGACGTCGCAGAATGGCCAAATCGTAGCCGGTCGGGTCCGACATAAATTTCGGAGTTGCGATGAGGTTGTTGGCTGTTTGGAAATGCAAATGGTATATCTATCTACCTTTGCGTGAGTGGAACGTAGAATGAATAGATGTAAGACGCGATGTCACGAAGGAAAAGAAGCAAGATGAGGAGGATGATTTCGGGGCATGTCGGCGCTCGCTCACAGAGACTGAACTGCAGAGTGACACTCTCTCGGGCGCTTCTCCTTGCAAAGGAGCGGAATGGGAAGACGCAGAGGACGGACGGAGGCGAGACACAGGACGTGTCGGGGAGCGTACTCCGCTACCGTGTGATGTTTTTGAACACTGTATTTCTTTTGGTTCCTAAGCGACAATTAGCTGGTGCGTGTACGTACAAGCATACAGGTTCGGCAATGCAACCTGAGAGGATAGACGGCGCTTTCGCAAACGAAGACATTGATCAAAAGCTGGCCTTGACCTCATATGGCCATTGGAATGTTCGTGATGGGAATTACCTAAGCTGCAGAATTTTGTATCAATTCTTTCCCTCCGTCTCGGTGGAAGAGCAACAGGAACACTGTACTGAAAATTGGTTCCTTCCGCAGAGGGGAGTCAAGCAAGCGCGTCGCAGCAGCTCCTTCCCCTGAGCCATAGGCGGTCAGGCACCTACTACGCTGAATACCTTCCAAGTTCCACGGGAAGAAGGCATGAAGCACTGTGTCCAGTCAGGGGAAGAGGTACGTATCGCTTCAGGGCACATGCGCAGTAATGCGGTACTGCGTACGAATACAGTAGTGTACGCTGGAGAGGGCAAGACCAAACCACGGCAAAGTGGACCCCTCAACCCTCCTTCTTGCCCTCCGTCTTTTTCATCCTCAGCTCCGGCACCATCAGCCGATCCGCCCGTGGAAGCCTACCTACCTAGGACCTGAGAACCTCAGGCGCTTCGTTCTCGTTGTCGTCGCTGGCTTCGTGTTTGGCCCATTCTGGTGCGGTTTGTTCATCCACGTCTCCTTTCCGAATAAACTGGATAGCAAAAACGGGCTACAGTCGATGAAATTGGCGATGAAACGATTTCGATCTGGGTTACTTACTTTTTAATATTCTTTTTGCGACTTCCGGTCGTGTGTCCGCCGGTCCTCGGTCCAGTGGCATTTCCACCTCTGCGTCCAGGTACCAAGTGCCGTCTCTCTCGGCACACCCCACCCCTTTCTTCGCCATGCTGCTCAAGTGCAGTCCTTGACAGTCCGATCGGCGTGGAGAAACACCGTCTGTCAGCTGGCAGAGATGGTGATGCACGCAGTAATTACCACGGGATCAGTTTCTTCACTGCGCTGCAGGGAGGAGGCCGACCGTGACCGTGAGCTCCGTCTCCGTGTGCCGTGATGTCCCGTTTTCTGGCACATCGAGTTCCACCACACCACTCGGTCGCCATCGCCATCGCCTTCGCCATCGCCTTCGCCATCGCCTTCGCCATCGCCATCGCCTTCGCCATGTCCATCTGCTCGCTCGTTTTGCGAACAGCCGTTGCAAAGTGATGATGGTGGCAGCAAGTAGACTCTCGAACTATATCACATTGGAGCTTGAATCTCTCCATCACAAGCTCAATTGCTGCTCGGATTCGCATCTACCAGTGTTTCCCCGGTCTTTATTGTCTGCATTGTCCACAGAATCAGAGCCAGACCCTGTAGTAGCAATCAAGGCACCTGTGCCTCTTCAAGCTGCCTTTGCCTCCTTTCCCTGGTATGGCCTGGCCAAGGCGAACAAAAGACAGCTCACACAACAGCGCTTTTGTCGCCCTTCTCCAAGCAACACTTTACTGCGTAGACAAGACAAGGCAATCCACGTCCGCCTTCCTCTCCCCAGGTACTGCGTACTCTCCTCCTCCCCATAAACTTAGGCACACCCCCCAGGGCGCACTCCGCTTGGTGTGTAGGTCCTCAGCCCCGCTCCACCCTAGACCCACTCACGGTCGACGCCGCGGCGTCACCCTTCTCCGTACCACATCACCAAAAACACACTGAGAGGTACCGCGTCTCCGCTACACCTCAAGTACATCTTACGGTCAGGTAGGCGGCAGGCGGTAGGCGGTCGACTCCTTCTCAAAACCACCGCCCGGATTTTTCACCCTCCACCGAAAGATCGCGGCCGCCCGTGTCCCTTTTTCTCCTCCGAAAATCTTCACAATCCAGCCTTTTCTTGTCTGGCGCAACAAATCGACAAGTGTCTTCCGGTTTCCTTTGCAAAGCCCCTTCTTTCACCTCGCCGGCCTCTTCCGACTCCACTCCGGATTTACCTTTGACCTTTTTGTCGGTCCTTTACCGCCGACCACCACCCCCAAAGAGCTGGACATTGGAGCCACTTCGACTGAAAGAGGGCCCCATAATCTCGGCGCGACGGGTCGTCTTTTCTCTGCGTCACCCGGCCCCAAAACTCTCTTCTCTTCCGGAGCCCGCCCACACCCTCAACAAAACACACCACCTCCCCCGACTCTGTCTTCCTCCGAACTCTCTCTTTCACCTTCCTTCCTTCTGGTGCTTCGTCCAACTTCACCTCCTCCTCACTTCGGGAGTCTTCAAGGTCTCAGAACCTCCGTCGCGCCGTCTACAGCTCCGTCGTCGCTCTGCACATCGTCGTCGCGTCTCTGTCGCGCTTCTCCCGCATCAAGGAAGCAGGTACTCTGCTCGCTCCGCCGACGCGCTTCTGGCCAGAGGACAAGGCTTTTCTGGTCGTCTACCTCTTTGTCGTCGTCCGTGCCGCTTCAGCAGACCCCCAAAACCCACACACAACGCCCTTCTTCCCTTTCGCGACCTCGAAACTTCGCGTCGCATCGCAACACGCATCATCATGTCGACGGGTGTCGTGCGTTCCACCGCCCTGAGAGCTGGCGGCGCCTGCGTGCGCTGTCGCAAGGGCAAAACCAAGTGCGTCTACGAGAACGGCCGCTCGCCGTGCAAGAACTGTGCCAAGGGTATGCACGAATGCTACCTACCCTCCGAGTCCATGGCCCATCACCATGGCCAGTCGCCTGCTCGTCATACCGCTGCCCATCGTCCTTCGCGCGAGAGTCTCCCTGCCACCGTTCCCGCCAGCGAGGCTCGTACCATTAACCCGACATCCGCTGCGTCTCGTCACATCCAGCCTCCTGAGAAGTAAGTTGTCCAAAATGATTTCTTACCCTTCCAATTTGATGTGGCAAACGTCGCCATCGCAGTGGCTTCGCATCATCATCATCCCCCAGGTAGCCACCACTACTTGTGCGTCACGTGTTGCCACCGCTCCGAGGCAGGCAGGCCGCCCGCCAGCCTGCTAGCCCTCCCAGCGAAAGAGAGTCGCAGTCAGCCAGCTCACGGTGCCCCGTGTGCCGGTCGTGCTATTTCTGGTCTTCGGCTGTGTCGCCGCCCACCACCGCCGCCGACCAGGGAGCATGAGCTCGGCCTCTTCTGCATGCGGCCTGGGCGCGGTGGCTTGCTCTCCTCTCGTCTTCCCGTCACCCAAACACAGCAAGGCGTCTGTGAAGCCACCCTTCCCCCCCAATCTTTGCCTCTGGCTTGATGCGCCTGATCTCTTCTGGATCTGCCCACCTCTCCTGTCTCAATCTCCCGAACACGGCCTGGTAGCGCGTCTCCTCATTGCCCAGCCCACTCGGCGCGGCATCTTCCATCGTCGCTAGTCCTGGCTTCTCGGAGCCGCTGTTTGACTCTGGCTGCGGTGGTGCTGGGCTGCGCGCGTCTCCATCCCTTGCCTCCACATACCATTTTCGTCCACCATCCCATCCTCATTTCCCGAGTCGTATCCCGCCTCCTCCCCTGCTCGTCTTCTCCACTCCTCCGGCCCAGTCGCCGGGCTTGCTTTTCCGGTGATTTTCGTCTTCATAACACAGCTAGCTGACCTGAACCCAGGCTTACTCCGGAGCTTATCGCGGAATGCGAGCGCGTCATCTCCAAGACGTACCCGGCCTGCGTGGCCTTCCACAAGCCTTCGTTTATTCAGCAGTTGAAGAACGCGTCGCTCGACCCGGCCCTCATCTACGCGCTTCTCACTTGTGCTGCTCGGTACGTCATTGTCTCTCTGGCTCTGCCCGATTCCCGCGCTGCTTGCCAGCCGCTCCCGATCGTCGTCTACCCCCTACCCTGAATGTTTCACCAGCTCCCCCCGCAATGTCCGAAATTATTGTGGGTGGCGCGGCCCTCCGGTCGGGTGTGTCGTGTCGGGTCGCCTAGCGCCAAATGGCCGGGCTCGCGCCGTGGTGTGCGTGTGTGCTTCTAACAGGCCATTTGACTTTCGGCCGACTCAGTGTCGTGCTTCTTCATTACCCGTAGACTCGTCCCACACTAACCCCTGTTCCCTGTCTCTAGGAGCTCTCCTACTTTGATCCGCCGCTATGGAGGCCAGTCCGGTGCTACCGGGGCCGCCGAGCACTTCGCCGCCAAGGCCATCGGCATCATCAATCAGAACCTGGATACGCCCAGCCTTGCCGAGATACAGGCCATCTGCCTCATCATCATCCACGAATGGGGCTCGCGCAACGCTGTTCGCGCCTACATTTACCTTGGCCAGGCGAGCCGTATGGTGCAGATGTATCGCATCCTCCACAGCCACCATGCCGCCGTTAGTGAGGCCGACCGCTTCCTTCAGGATGAGTCGTTCCGCCGTGTCGTCTGGCTGCTGTACATCCTCGACTGCCTGCTCACGAGCACTCCCGGTCGCCAGCCGGCCCTGTCCGCCAACGACACTGGCGACGTTTCTCTGCCGTGCTCCGACATGAATTTTGCCTTCGGTAACGCCGTCTTTGTTCAGACCATCAGCCTGGCCGATCCGCCCCGCATGCCTGCCGGCACCCGCGTCGGCGAAATCGGCGAGTTTGGTCAGATCGTTTTGGCCACTCGCATCTGGCGTGACGTGGTTCACATGCTAATGACCACCACCACCGACACGTTCAACGATACCCTGTGCAACAACCTGGCCGCCGAGATTGAACGTCTGCGCAGCTCCCTGTCGATGCAGTACGTGGACAAGCCCGGCCAGATCAACCTCCACATCACGATGGGATCCGGCTTTACCTACGCCATGCTTCACTGCATGCTCCACTGCGCGTCCATCTTCATCAACCGCCGTCGCCTGCTGCAGTTCGTCACTGCTCCCGGCTTCAACTTGGAGAGCTGGCGCCTTTCCCCACAGTGCCACGAGATTATTGACAAGCTCTTCACCTCATGCCACAGCACCATCTCCATGCTCACTGCCTTGGAGACGGGCTCCGACAAGGACGGCATCGTCTGCTTCCCCATCTTCATGCTCTTCTCGTCCTTCACCGCCAGCGCCACGGTCGCATACCTGTCGTTGAAGGGTCTCACACCCCCCAACGCCGTCGAGACTGCTGGTCATATAGTGCGGGACGGCCTCCACTTCATGGAGGATGGGGTCGAGACATGGCCTCTCATCAGCTCCTGGCTCCGACACCTGGCCGTCATGCACCGTGTCTTGGGCAACGACGCAGGCGTGACCAGCCCCAGCGGCAACGCCTCGGTTCCTCCTGTTGTCCCGCCTGCTGCCGAGGGATCCATTAAGGACGAGGCTGCCTCCAACGCGGACACCAACCTCGACGCGATGGACTACGACCAGACGTCAAACGCCCCCGCTCCTCAGGCCCCCCTCAACAACCACACCGGTGGTTCTGTCAGCGAGAGCGGACGTGACAGCGAGCCCCCTGCGCCGCAGGCCCCGCGCCGGCCTGGTGTGACCACCATCAACGGCGGATCTGGCGGCGTTGGTACTCCGGCCTCGACCAGCCCGCCTCCTCAGCAGGCCGAGGCCAAGGCTTCTCCCAGAGCTGTCTCTCAGCCTCCCGTTGGCAACGGCCTCCAGGTGGCGGAGCCTGCTGCCCCTGTTCCGCAGGATATGACCGCCAGCGAGCTCTGCTCCGCCTTTGAGCGACAGCTTCTGGAGCTCGATGACCTCGCCGCCTTCATGGGCGGTGGCGTCTAAGTGCTGACACGGTCAGGCGAGGCGCCAGTATTTCTTTCGACGCAATGCATCTTTAAACTCAATTCGGATCGGCACTTGTACAGTACGACAAATACCCTGCGATGGACTTTCTGATGTTGCATCAGGCGTTTCGCACCCGCCAATCCCTGATGGGGATCTCTTTTTGCTGGCTAGGGGAGCTCTGGTACACGGATAGGGCTGGCGTTGATCAGACGCAAGAAACCACCTTGGTGGACGCGCCTTGTTGTAATGACATTTTGATGGGGGCGTTGGAGGTTTGGCCAACAGTCCGCTGCTGCAGCACGACACTCTACGGAGGCTTTGGCAGTCTTTCTTGCAAATAGTGGTAAAGTCAAGGGAAGAAAGGTTTAGGACCATGCTTAATGATCAATATTCTATCAAATTTCCTCTCTGGTGATTATCTGCTGTCGGTCTATTCGTGGTCGTTGTTGTAAGGGACCACCGACCTAGATTCATCGTCATCACACTGAGGAATGCCATTCATTCCGGCACGCGTGTCTCGTTGCACTGGCCAGCGAAACAGCTGGCTGTTGTCTTCGCATTCCTAGACCTATGTCTATCTGTATGATCTGGGATAGCAGTCTCCTGCCTTGCTAGCTGGGAATCCAAAATATACGAAAGAGAGATACGAGACGATACTTCTCTCAAGTCGCCCATTTGAGCTGGCTGAGGCAGTCGTCCCAAAGCCATCTAAAGGCTACCGGTCTGCGCAAATCCCATGTGGCATCTTGCGTCAGAGCCTCGCAGGGCTGAATATCTCCGCGGGTCCGAAATCATGATATTTTCAGAGTCAAATCTGCATATACGTTTCATTGTCGTCTCTTTGTCGATTCGCGATGTACCATAACCAACGATCCCAACAGACAACCGACGGAGGAAGGGGAAGCCTTTCCTGCATTTTGTGTGGCTTAGGTTGTTGGGGTTTGACAGGAGCGGAATTCGGGCCATTGTCGTCTCCGATGCCGCCGGGTGGCCGTGCGCCTCCTGCAAGCCACAAGTCTTTTGCTGGCGGAGTTCGTCAGCATTCCGGTCGGAGTTGGCCATTTCCTTGATCAACTCCGACGTTCCACGTGCTTATGCGCCGTCATCCTCTCCATCTGCAGCCCCCAAGCCAAACCCGCCGGGTTTCGAGTCCTGATTCTGCATTCGTCGTTCTGTCTCTCACCATTCATTCTGCCATCGTTGCTTGTGTCGTCGTTCACTGACCAAGAACGGAATTTAGTGGAACCCTCAGAGTCGAAGCCCGGTCAGAATACGTGCCGGAGACACCCGCCTGGGTGGGACAACAAACAAGACTTGACTTGTGTCGTGCCATTGCCGCTGCTCGGAAGCGGTCCGGATCTTCGTTCGGGGATCTAGGGTGTCGCCGAAGAAGGCTCAAACCGGGTCAAACCAAAGGAAATCCCTCCGCCGGCAAGAATCCTCACCCGGCCGTGCAGCCCGTCTCCCCCCCAGCGCCACCACCTCTGTCCAGTGGCTCGTCCACTCTGGGAAAGGCGAACGAATCCCGGATGCCGTCCGGAGACATCCACGGCGATACGGGGCCCCATCCCATCACCAGTGGTGGCATCCCGGCGCCGTACGGTCGAGCATGCACCAACTGCGCTCGCGCCAAGTGCAAATGCATCCTCCGGCCCGTCGGCGGTGCCTGCGAGCGCTGTCATCGGTTGGAAAAGACGTGTCAGCCGAGCAACCCACTGCGCAAGCGCTCGAAGAAGCCATCATCCAGCCGGACGGCCCAGCTCGAGGAGAAGCTCGATGGGTTGGTGAGGGCTCTGACGCAATCTGGGCGTTCCGGTGAGCTCGGCATTGACATCGACAACGTTACGCCTGCCTCTGCTGCTGCCGCTGCCGCCAGTAGACGGGAGCAGTCCTCGGAATCGGGTGAATACGTCAACACGGCCGGGGCGGGACGGGACGGTGGGGCCAGAGCCCGTGGAGGTTCGCTGCCGACGCCGACGCAGACGGCCAGCCCGGAGGAGACCATGTTCAACGATGACGCTGACGACTTCCTCCCCTCGCCGGACGAGGCCGAGGCGCTGTTTGAAGCGTTCCGCGGGCAAAACATGCTGTACTTTCCGTTTCTGCACTTCAGGGCCACCATGACGGCGAGGGAGCTGAGGGCTGAGAAGCCCTTCTTGTGGATCTGCATCATGACTGTCACTTCGCGAGTGGCAAGCCAACAGCTCGCGCTGGGCGAACGCGTGAGGCAGATTACCGGGCAAAAGCTAATCGTCGACAACGAGAGAAGTATCGACTACTTGCTGGGGTTGCTGTGCGTGTTGGGATGGTGCGTACGATGCTAGGCACTGTGAGCCTGTGACACGAGAAGCTGATTCATGGAGCAGGGCAAATCACCAACTGGGAAACAAACCATTCATGTGCTTGTTTTGTCAGGTGGCCATTGGGCTGGTCTTTGACCTCGGCCTCAACAAAGACCCTGTCGACACCCTGAATCCATTCTTGTGTTGGAAGGCAGCCCAGGAGAAGGACAAGAACAACCAGCAGAGCCTGCTCCTCCGGAACCAGCAGCCGCGCACGATGGAGCAAAGGCGGGCCATACTGGCGGCATACATCATCACCTCGTCGTATGTTATCTTCTTGAGTGAGTAGCCAATCGCACATACCAGCTGACACGTTCCAGCGTCTCGGGCTTTCTAGGCAAGATGGATCCCCTGCGCTGGACGCCGCACATGGAAGAATGCCTCCAGGTTCTCGACCAACAGCCCGGAACACCTGCGGACCGGACTCTCGTCGCTCTAACCAAGATGCGCCTTTTGAACGAAGAAGCGAGCAGATTGTCGTGGCGTCCGGAGGTCATCTACGATGCCACTGATGCTGCCAAGACGCCGCCGTCGATGTACGTTAAGCTGCTCGGCGGGCAGCTGCAGAAGGTCATCCAAGCCCTGCCGTCTGAACTCCAGAGCTCAGGTACGACTACTCTCCATGTACGCAGCTGGGGCGTGGTCTAACAGTACGCAGACACCGTCATCTCCCAACTCCACTGTACCGAGCTCGCCATCCAAGAGATTGCGCTCTCGTCGAAAACGGGCGCGTGCGTCCCATCGAACCTCCCGGATGTCGCGCGCCTGGACATACTCTACGCCTGCCTCCACGCCGTCAAGTCGTGGTTCGAGCACTTCTTCACCCTCCCCCCCGCCGCCTACTACGCCATCCCGTTCCTCGTCTTTGCGCAGCTGAGCCACTGCACCATTGCGCTCTACCGCCTCTCGATTCTCGACGACCCCGTGTGGGACCGCCAGAGCGTGCGCAGCACCATCGACCTCATTGCCACGATGGAGGAAGTCGCGAACCGGTTCACGCGGGTGATTATAGAGGCGGGACTGAGCATCGACATTGAGGAGGGCAACGCGTTCGCAAAGGCTGTAAAGACCATGAGGGGTCTGAAGAGCACGTGGGAGTCTGCCCTGGGTCCGTTCAACCCCGCGGCGACGACGGCTGCCGTCACCACCACCACCACCACGACGGGGCCTCCAGTGCTGAACGTGATGGGACCGCCGCCGGCGCCGGGTGGGGTGGAGCTGGAAATGGCGCAGTTTGGGGTCGATTACATGATTGAGAATCGGTGGTTCACGGATATCTTTGCGCCCTTTGACTTTTGATACTGTCACCGCGTGTGTACACATGGGCAAGGAAAGGACGGCGTTATTGACACAAGTTCTTGGGATAGGTTGTTCGCCGCTCAGCAGCCGGTATGGAAACAGGAACAATCAGGATTAGCCACGGAATAAGGCCAGGCCAAAAAAATGGCATATTTGTACCCGTCACGTTCCGGCAGTGCAAAAGTTCTTTTGCGGATTATCCCAGTCTCACCCGTGACACGCGAGAGCAGATTGCGACGCTGACAGAACGGACTTGGGCCTCGACGTCCAACTCCCAACTCCTTACTCCCTGACCTCAAGATGGCAGATTCCAACAAACGCGTAGGGCTGATTTCAAAGCGGGTGAAGCATTGTCCGCGTCGTGAATCGGTTCTGCGGGGGTTTGCAGCCCAATTAGCTGGCGTCTGCAGTTCCAAGGGGATCGGAATTGGCAGAGAGTGTGAGTGTCATACAGGAGGAAATGGCCGCGGGTTTGGCGTCAATTCCGGACGTGCATGCGGTCGCTTGCTCTGGGTTGCTGGAAGGACCGGATTGTGCTTGGTTTAATGGAACGAATTGTTGACTGCCTGGTGAGCGTTGTGTTTTGTGCTGTAGCCTGTCAGGTCCCTGTGGTGTTGAAGGGGTTTGTTTAAATGGACTGCGCTCGGCCTGATGGTTGGCGTTTCCTGGCTGTTAATGTTCATCTCATTTATTACTTATACTCCTTTGTGTGTCGAGCAACATGGATAGACCTACCTCGCGAAGATCCGAGTTGGCAGCGCAGACGGACGCAAAGAGATCCTTGGAAATGATGCGGTCACAGAACCAGTCGGTTGGATCGGATACGGAGGCTGCTGAGAAGAAGAGAGACGGTGATGGCACGGATGGTACCCTCGCGGCAGAAGAAGACGAGGAGTACATCACAGGTGTTAGGCTGTGGCTCGTCCTGGTCGCCTTGACCGGGACCACGTTTCTGATGATGTTGGACATGTCCATCATCACTACCGTAAGTATTCACTATGCCCTCCCGCATCAAACTTTTCTGACCGACCCAGGCTATCCCACAAATCACAACCGCCTTCAACTCCCTCGCAGACGTGGGGTGGTACGGAGCAGCTTACAACCTCACCGGGTAATTCTCCTCTCTTCCTGTCTAGGTAACACCAGGCATCAAGGCACTAACACACGGCAGAGCCGCCCTCCAACCTCTTGCAGGAAAGCTCTATACCCACCTGCTCTCAAAATGGATCTTCCTCTGCTTCCTCTTCCTCTTCGAGGTCGGCTCCCTCATCTGCGGCGTGTCCACGTCCTCGACGATGCTCATCGTCGGCCGCGCCGTGGCGGGCATGGGATCCGCGGGGCTGTTCAACGGTGCGCTGACCGTCATTGGCAACACGGTGCCGCTGGCGAGGAGACCCGTCATCATCGGCATCATGATTGGGTTTTCGAACATGGGGCTTGTTATGGGACCGTTGGTGGGCGGGGCGTTGACGGAGTACACGACCTGGAGATGGTGTAAGTCACTTCCTTCGTCTGAGGTATGGGATAGAGAGAGAGCGAGAGCTGATGAGAATAGGCTTCTACATTAACCTGCCCATTGGTGGTGTTGTAGCCATCCTTCTGGCATTGATTCGCATCCCCAGCAAACTCTCCACGCCGCTGCGCCTAACCCAGCTCCCTCCGCACCTCGACCTCCCGGGCTTCGTTCTCTTCGCCCCTGCGGCCATCATGTTCCTCCTCGCATTGCAGTTCGGCGGCAACGAGCACGCCTGGAACTCATCAGTCGTCATTGGCCTCTTCGTCGGCGCGGGCGTGACGGCCCTGCTGTTCGTGTGCTGGGAACGCCGCGTCGGCGACGCCAAAGCCATGGTCCCGCTGGGTCTCTTCAAGCGCCGCGTCGTCTGGACGAGCGCCGTCGTCGGGGCGCTCAACATGAGCATCACGCTCGTGGGGAGCTACTACCTCCCGCAGTACTTTCAGAGCGTCAAGGGCGAGACGCCGTTCCGCGGTGGCGTGGACTTTTTACCTACCATCTTGGCGCAACTGGTCTCTGCGGTTGTGTCCGGGGCGCTTGGTGAGTTCTTTTTTCTTTCTCTTCAAGGATGCTGTTTGATGGTATGTGGAAGGGTTTCTGACCGGGTGATAGTCGGGAAACTGGGGTACTACCTCCCATGGGTCTTTTTCGGATCCGTTTGTGCTTCGATAGGCAGCGGGCTGATTTCGACGTGGGTTCCGACGACGCCCTCGGTCGATGCCAAAACGGTGCTTGCGGCGGGTGGCACGGGTTTCAGGACGGTTGTGGTCGAGGGTGAGTTGGACGGGGTCGTCATGGCGTATGCGAAGAGTATCAACGAGGTGTTCTATCTGTGTGCGGCGCTGGCGTGTGTGGTGTTTGTGCTGGCGTGGGGGATGGGATGGGTTGACATCAGGAAAACGAGGAGGTGAGATGTCAGGAATTGTCGGATTGAGGTACTTAAGCCCACGAGCAGTTACGATAGTAACATGTGTCGTGTGGGTCCACACTTTTTGGCCATGTGGTCAACTTGATAATTAAGAGTCTTAGACGCTCTAGGCTATCTATATCTGTATCAAGCGAAAGCAGCGTAGAGATACTCCGTGTGTGGGCACAAGTCCACCAGCTAGAACTGATCAGCCTGTACCTACTTATCCCGCCCAATCTAAGGGGTGTGTCGGATTGTATTGCACGAGTCGCTTATTTATCGGTTGCATACCGGAAGCTACGTCGCTTTCCTTCCTCGAGCGCTTGCCCTAATCAAAGTCAATCGAATTAAGCAGAACCTGTGTGGCTTCTTTATAGGAAACAATTCCAGCTTCCAACCCTCTGATTGGCTGATACTAGTCCAGCCCCTATTGGCTACTAGCTGCCAAGACCAACTGCAACTGGTCGACAGTTGAATGTCGCTTATATGTCGGCTAAATACCGGGTCCGCTTTCTACCCGCAAGCTACCTAGTATGTAAATGGGACGAACGCTAATATCACACACTCTGCAGGCCTATCAACATCACGGGGCGCCGCCGAGCGAACTGGCCCTGTAAAATACAGGCCTACCGTATTTCTTTCCTCCTATAGCGCCTCAAACACTCGGACGACCATCCGTCCTACGCGCCCAGGCCTATTTACTCTGTCTCGACCATGTTTCTTTCCAGGCTTGTAATTACCTACCTTATGGGTACCTATAGGTTACCTAGATAATAGGTTAGGTAGAAGCTTTACCTATAGGTCTGACCTAAATAGTCTATAAGGCTATAGGTACCTATAGTATTACTTATAGGTAGCTATAGGTATTTAGCGAAATAGTATTCTAAGTAATAGGTAATTATAGGTATTTAGGTAAAATATATTGAAGTACTAAAAGAAAGGTAAATAGTAAAATATAAATAATTTAGTATTTAATAATAATAATTAGTAAAGATTATTATATAAGTTATAGCTATTATTTATAGTAATTATTTATAGTAATTAATACTAATAGTAATTCCTAGTTTCTATAAAACTAATTATTACTACTAGTACTTACTCTTCTATATTACTTTATTCTTCTATATTAATATTTTCTAGCTAGGTATTAATTTTTTATTATTCTACTTAGTATTTTTATTCTTCCTATACTTTTTTTTATTACTATAGAAGTATACCCTAGTAATAATAAAATTTAAACTAGTTTCTAGCTAATAAGATAGTATTAGGATTAAGTAAAAAGGAATAAGAAATAACTAGGCTAATTAATATATAGTAGAAAAAGTTAGAACTTAGGCTACTAGTAGTATATAGGAATTAGTAAGTAAAAATAATATCTTTCTATATAATAATAATTCGTTTTATATATATAGTTATTAAATTAATTACTAGATAAAAATAAGTAAGGTAGAAAATAGTAAATAATTAGTAATATTACTTATTGTCGGTTGCGCTATACTGTAAAGCATGCGGTAACCATACGCGTTGCCACATACGTGGCAGCATGCCCTCCGCACCCTACTAGCGATAGGTGCTAAGCACCTGGCGCCAGCTATAGCTAATTATATAGTAATTAGTAAGTAATTGCCATACTATAGATCTAGAGCTTTACGTGGCGCCTCACGTTATATAATATAAGAATAATAATAATAAATAACTAGAATACTACTTTGCACCTATATAATAAGATTATATATAATATATATTACCCTCTAGATAAACTAATACTAATTAGTAGTTAACCTTTTTATTATACTACTATACTATAAATTAATAAGACTTATTATAATAAAAGAAATAATTATAAAAACTTTATATCTAAAATCTATATAAGATAAAAGATTATAAGATTTATTATTTAGATACTTTAGACCCTCCCTACCTTAATACCTTACTAAGAGCTTCTAAATTATATATTAACTCCTTATAAATAGCTATTATTATAATACTAATAATTATACTTAATTTAGTTTTAAAATAAAATACTTTCTAATAGTTACTATTAAGAAGCTAATAATTATACTTAGTTTTTACTTATAGGAATATATTTAATAAATATAATAATCCTCTTCAAATTATTACTAGAGTTTTAGTACTAGAGATTTATAGTATCTCTAGTTTTAAATTCTTAAGAGATTTATATAACTTCTTAAAAATTCTTCTAATAACCCCCTACTTCTATAATAATATCTAAATTAACTCCTATAGGCGAGATGCCTACTTTAAGTACTTCTATACTTATAATAATAATACTTTTAAATATCCTTATTCTTATAAAGCTCTACTAATACTTTAATCTAATATTTTTCAGCTAAATCCCTATTTTTAACTATAAGAATATTATAGATAAAGATTCTATAAAAATCTCTATTTATATAATATACTAAGTAGCTTTCTATATATATATAAAACTCTATAGTTTAGAATTTTTTTAGATATTTAAAAACAACTTTAAGGATTAGTTCCTAATAGTTTAGTAACTTATTAGTATTTTTATAATATATTATTTTAAAAATTATTTTATAGTATATAGTATTAAAGTTAATATAGATAGTAATTAAATTTTTATAATATTATGCTAACTATTTTAATAATAAGAGTTTACCCTATAGACTTATAAAGAACTTTAAGAAATTCTAAAATACTATATAAGCCTTAGGAATAACCTTAAAAAACACCCTAAGTAGGTTAATAACTTCATACTAGAAGAATTAGACTTTACTCTACCCCTTTATAATACCTAACCTAAAGTCAAATACATAATACTAATAATACCTTTATAATAAGAAGTTAAGAAGAAATACCTATAGTTAACTTAAGTAGCCTATATATATATAGCATAAGATAGGAAACCTCTATTATAATAATTAACTTTACTAACCCTATATTCAACTATCTTAAAACTTCCCTAATATAAAAAAAAGTACTATAAGTATACCTTATACCTCACTTCTACTACCCCTTTTAATAATACTTTAGCTAAATATACTATAAACCTCATAAAACTATATAATAAGAATATAAAATATAGCAGAAGCCTATATAATATATTTAAAATAAAGATCTATATCTTTTATAATTACTACCTTAAGCTTAGTATCCTATATTACATATAGGCTAGCATATTTTTAATTATACTAAAAAATCAAGCTCTTAAGTATTACTTTAAATATTTAAGTAACCCTAACCTTAACTTATAGTTTAAATAGATAACTTACTATATTAAAAACTACTTTAAAAATAATAAATATTAATAGCTATACCTTTCTAACTAGTAAAATACCATATTTCAAAATATTATAATTAAGAATCCTAAGAAGAATAAAAAAGAAGCTTTTAAGGCTTTTATACTCAAGCTTACCTATATCTAGAAAGCCTTCCCACTAAACTTCTATATAAATATAATACTCTACTTCTAGCTTATAAACATATACTATAGTATACCTAAATACTAATTAGCCTTCTTTAGCCCTATAGTAACTTTTTAAAGTTTCTATAACTAATTAAGATTAGCTATAAATAATACTATATTACTCTAAAAATCATAATATATTTAAGATAATAGAGATAATAACTAGAAATAAGTCGATAATTAATTTTAAGTTGACTATATATATAACTCTTTTTAAAAATACCCCTAAGGTATTATACTACATAATACTTAATACCCTATATATATAGCCTTATAGAACTCACAACTACTTATTCTAAATAATACTTATCCTCTTTATCTAACTATATATAACTATTTAAATAGGAAATACTATATATATAGTAAAACAGGTTATTAGTCTATAAAGTATACCTTTAAGGAGAAGTATATTTTATTTAATTAGTATAAATTAAATATTAACTTTAAAATATACTTTATAATAATATATTAAACTTTCCTTATAAAATATAAAAGTATTAATAACCTAGATAATAACCTTAAAAACTCCTTTTAAGATTATAAGCTTAATAATACTATTATATAATACTAAATATAATATAATTTTAAAAATAAGACTACTATTTCTCCTAAATAATTTTTAATATTATTTTTTAGTAAAAACTTTATTACCCTTAATAGAAGTAAAATCATAAGAATCCTCTAAGACTAAATAATATTTTATATTCTTACTTAAAGTAGTATTTTTAGTAGTAAAATTAATAAAAAAGGTAATACTACAGCCCCTACATCTATATTTACATTTAAAAGCTATTACTTAAGTATTATCTTTTAAGGCATTTTACCTAACTTAAGTATAATTAGCTTCTTAACTACTAGGTACTCCTAATTTACTATATTTAAGTAGATTATTAACCTTTCTATAATTTTTATACTTCTATAAGGCGAACTAGTAATAATATACTTTAGTAGAATTTCTCTAATTACTATACTTAGAATAATTAATATTCTTATACCCCTAGGCACTATTATATTTTATATAATACTATATAATACTTCTTTCTTATTCTACTTCATAAATATAAATCAACTCAGTATTATATTTAACAATATATATAACTAACTCTACTAAAACAAAAAAATCGTCTTAATTATTTAAAAATAGGGGTATCTATAGTTATTTTTTAACAAAAAGAGAATAATTACTTCTATATACCTTATAGAAATAGAGATATAGAGACTCTACTACTACTTTAAATACCTAGTTATTATATACTTCTATAATATCCTTAATAAAGTGGGATATCTAGTTAAATATTATATTTTTAAAGTATTTAAGAAGTATTATTACTAGTACTAAATATATAGTACAGCCTTTTTATATTTTCACTTTACTATTTATAGTAATATTAATTTTAATTTTGAGATTATTATTAATATTATCTATATTAATAGCTGCTTTATATTCTATATTATTAATACTATAATAGTATTTAATACTACTTAATTTTTACTAAATATTTTAATAAAAGTAATATAAGAAGCCTTTAAAATATATTAGATTAATATATATTAAAGCTTTCTTAATTTTATTACAATTAATATAAGTATAATATTTTAATCTAAAAACTTTAGATTAAAAGTAAAAATAATAGGATTAATAAGCTATATTATTCTAATTAAAATATATAATAGTATTAGTAAGGTTAAGTAATACTATACATTCTTCTACTATATATATAATATCTACTACAATAAGATACTTATTACTACTTAAGAAATATCTCTTTAAATAGTATATAAGGTAATTAACAATACTACTAAGCCTAATAGCCTTATGCCTATTCTACTTGTTTTTAAAATATACCCCTATTTTATAGAAGATTCAGCTCTTTCTCTAGATATTATTACCCAGGCTTATACTATATATAAAACTACTAAAGAAATCTACCGTAAATATACTAAGTATACTATTAATACCGCTTTAGTAATATATAATAATTTAGATATTTTATATATTATAACCCTTTTACTCTAATCCCTAGTATATATATAGCGAGAGAAAAATAACTAGTAAGGCTTATACTACCTCTTTATTATATATAGCGAGATATATATTCTTAAGCTTTCTTATAATTCTTAAGAGTTTTAATTTATAGCTATAAAACTATACTTTAAGAATAATAACTAAGAGATCTCCTTAGGCTATATTTATAAGACGCTAATACTTTTTAAAACACTAATACTTAAAAGTACTTATAAAATACCTATAAGAGCTAGTATTATTATAATAAGAGACTTAATATAGCATAGAGATATATACTCCCGTAGTAATACTCTGATTTTATCTATAGTTATCCCTATAGAGCCTTAGAATATTCAATAAATACTACAAAATACTATTATTATAGATAATAGTAGTACTATTACTATTAAGGATAATAATCCCCCTCCTACTTAAGTAATTAGTAATTTACTACTCTAACCCTAAATACTTTAGATTAAACTAATTTTAAGTCTTATAATTCATAAAGGTAGTTTACTTTCTTAAGATTTTAGTAAAAAACCTCATTTTATAATATACCTTATAGCTAAAGAATAATCTGACATAGTACTAGTACTTTACTTCTACAAAAAAAGTATTATTATAATACTTAAACTACTATTTAAAAAGTTAATTAAAAAAGAAGTTAAGAATATTATTACTAATAGTATTATTAAAATCGTCTAATATAACCCCACCCTCTATAAGAGTTATAAGTACTTTAAATCTTATATCATTAATAAAGTTAAAAATAAAAATACTAATAAAATATATAAGAAGTTAAGACTTATAATCTAAAACTTTAGAAATAATAATAAATTTAAAATATTAATATAATTGCTAATAATTTAATAAAGTAGCTAGTAGTTAATTTTAATTATAGCCCTAACTCTCTTCTAGTATACTAATATAATAATATAGTTTTACAATATAACGTAAGCTTATACTTAAACTAAAATAGAGTTTATAAGGTATATTATAGCTAAACTACTTTCATATTTTAAAGATTAATACCCCCCTAACTCTATTATAATTATTATTAAACTACTATATAGCCTTACTAAAACTAATACCTACTAGTAGGCAATATATTCTAAATACTATAAGAAGTAATTATAAATAGAGATATTAATATATAACCTATATTTCTTCATTTTATACTTTAAAAATAATACTTTTAACCTTATAAATATATAAACTAATAATACCTTTAGCTTCTTAAATACTACTTTCTCGCACTATAAAAATAAGGAGCTCTAAAAAACCTTATTTAAAACTAAACTTAAAATAGTCCTCTCAACAATAATACTACTAATATTTAATAGAAATATCTTATTACTCAATAACGACGCCTTCTACCTATACTAAAAATACTAAGAGTAAAAGCTCGCCCTTATTAATATACACATAATACTTAAAACGCTTAAGAAGGCATATATCGAATAATACGCACGCGAAATATATCTTACTTCAATATGCTAGCCTGAAGTATTATTTAATTTTTCTTATATAGCATAAGAATAATAACCTTTAAGTAATAATACTACTACATTTAATAAATATTTCAAATAATAAATTAAGCATCTTAACTATAACCTTAACTTCATATTACTTAACTTTTCTAAAATATATTTTTATACTTTTATTAATAGCTTTTTTATTAATAATACTAACCTCTCATCTTAACTAGAATTTATAATAATCTTAAGCTAAAAGACTACTACTAGTAATAACTAGTTCGATTTCTATAGTAACTTTATATATTATTCTTCTACAAAAAATAAAAAAATTACTAGGAGTATACTTACTTTAGAGATTTATACGATAGTAATAAGTATAGACTTTACTTATACTATAGCCATATTACTTAAAAAGATCCTCTAGTACTAAAAACTCCCTTAAATCCTAACTATTATATATACTAACTTATACTCATTCTATAAATACCTCGTAAAACTTAGCACTACTAAAGAAAAATACCTTATAATCAATATTATAGTATTAAAGTAGTTATATAAATACTACGAACTCCACGAAATATAGTAAATTAATAGAAATAATAATATTACTAATACTTTTACAAAAAGCATACTTAACTATACCCTCAAGAGATTTATCAATTCAAACCATATAACTATTCGAATAGAAGGATAGGTAACTTAAATAGAATAGATAAATAAGTATTTAAATATTATTAAAGTAAAAAGGGGGTAGATCGCTAAGAGTACTATTTTTTATATAAATAGATAGGTACTAGGGTATACAGTAAAAAGAAAAAGTTACTAGTATTAGTTATGCTATACCGTAGGGCATATAGTAACTATACGTATTACTATATATATAGTAGTATACCCTCTATACCCTACTAGTAATAAATACTAGGTATCTAGCGTTAGCTATAGCTAATTACGTAGTAATTAGTAAGTAATTACTATGCTATAGATCTAGAGCTTTATATAGCACCTCGCGCCACATAATATAGGAATAATAATAACGAATAACTAGAATACTACTTTATATCCGTATGGCAAGATCACGTATGGCATGCGTTACCCTCTAGATAAACCAACACTTATATTTAAATATTTTTATAAAATACTACTTAGCTATTTTTTAAAGAGTACTAATAGTAGAAAATTAATAGTAGAAGTTTATATAGCTAGAAATTTATATAATAATTTTATAAATAAATTATTAGAAAGGAGTTTTTAGAATAAGAAGTTTAGTACTTCTTTAGAAGTAACGGATTTCCTAAAGAACTATTATTATAAATTATTAGATTTATAATAATTATTTATAGTAATTAATAGTAAACTTACTACTAATATAATATCTATACGTTTTTTTCTTAATAGATTTTTTAACTAAAGTTTTCTTAGCTAGGGTTTTCTAAACGGCTAGGGTGTTCTAAATAGCTAGAGTTTTTTAAATAACTAGGGTTTTCTAAATAATTAGGGTTTTCTAAATAATTAGGATTTTCTTAATAACTAGAGTTTTTTTAGTAATCTATCTAGCTACTATAGTAATATTATACTTATATCCTACTTTTTAATAAGTTATTTATAACATAATATTTAATTAGTAAGGTTAAATAAAGAAGGAGAAGTAAATTTATATTACTAAGAAGTAATATTAGTAGTAGTATTATTATTAGATTTAATATTTAATATATTTAATAGAAGTAGTAATTATTTTAATAATTATTTTAAAGAAAAAGGAGTAAATATTATAAATATTTAAAAATTGAATATCTTAACGATTTTAAATATTGAAAATATAAAACTAGTACTATTTAAATTATATAATTATTCTATATATTAAAACCTATTTAATAATAAATCTTAGAAAATAAAAATAATTATTACTTTTTTTTTAAGAAGGAGTACTAACATATAGACTACTATAGAAATTTATCTCTAAACTTTTCTTTTTCAATTTCTTAAGATTATCTATCTTATAATAATAATAATAATAATAATAATACTAATAAGATAGTATAAAAAATTATATTCCCTCTCTTTTCAATATAATATTAAGAAATATTCTTTATTAATAAATTAATAAATAAAAACTTAAAAATATTATTATCTTTAGGTTATAATAAGTTATTAAGATTTCTATTCTATTTATAGTAATTAATTATATTAATTAGAATATAGGTTATCCTATAAGCTTTAGTATAAGATAAAAAAGAAAAGTAAATGATAACTACTTATAGAATAAGTATATAAAAAAAACTAAAACTTATATAAAAACTATAACTAATAAAGAGAAATATCTAAAATAAGTTAAAAGATTACTAAAAGCTTAGGAGAATTAGAAGATAAAAGTCCTCCTTTAGAGTACTAAATATTCTAATATATCCTAATTAACCTATCTTAAGATAGAGAATTAGGTCTATAATAATATTTATACTACTATATAAATTCTTATTATTAAAAGCTTAGGATATTTACTTATTTAAAATAGTACATAGAAAAATACCTATCTTTTATAAATTATAATATAATATAGTATTAACTATACTCTTCTTAGTATTTAATTTACTAGAGTTTAACATAATAAGAAAAACCTACTAATTAGTTTTAATAATAGTAATAATACTTAGGAAGATATTAAATTTAGGAACCTATCTATATAAATAGAAGAAACTCTTATTAATATAGATATTTATAATAATTTTAAAACTAGCTAATAAACTAAAGAAGTCTAAAATATTAAGTAAAAAGCTTAGAAAATTATAAAGTAATATAAATAAGTAAATATTATTCAATTACTATAATTAATTATTATAAGTATTAATAATTTATAGTTAAATAAAAATAGGGAGTTCTAATACTTCTAAAAAGCCTAACTTATTATATTTAAGTAATTTTATATAAAGCTTCAATTCTAATATAACTAGCTTAGTATTATATTAAAAATTATTAAGAAGAGTTTTATAAAGAATAGATAAATTAATAGCCTTATTTTTCTTACTAAAGAGGAATTCTTATTTTACTATATACTTATAAAATACTAGAAGACTACTAATATACTAGTAAAGTTTCTTTCTTTAACTTATAGAATAAAAAAATAAGTAATTTTAGATTATTAAAAAATATTTACTAATTATTTTAAGCTTTTTAAATTTAAATATTACCTTACTTTTAATATTCCTAGTTATCTCTATATAATTTATAGCTATTATTATATTATTAATTATAAATTTATTCCTCTCGATATAGTTTAAGAAGTTTGTAATAATAAGTTAAAATTAGATTAGTTTATCCTTCCTAATCTTACTTCTTTATAGTAAAATATTAATTTTATTAAAATTAACTAATTTACTAAAGAAATAGAGAAGAATTTTAAAGGAAGTATAGAATAAATCTTATTCTACTTTTACTTCTAAATCCTATTTAAAATATTCTCTATATTTTAAGAAAAATACTAATAAGAAACCTAAAGCTTAATAGCTAAGCTAGACTTTATTTTTATTAAGGAGATTATAAAAGAAATAGGATAAAAGAAGTTAAATCTAGAAATTTTATTCTATAATAATTAATTATAGTAATTAATAGAAATTTGTATATTATATAAAATTAAAAACCCTAAGTATATTTTAAGAGTTCTTTTAATAGATTAAAATCCTTCTTTAATAATATAACTCATTTAGTATAAATTATATAGAGATTTATATCTAGATAAATTAGTTAAATCCTTTATTTCTTTTATAATATACTTATTTTAGAATAATATAATAAAGTAATTTTTAGTAACTTCTTATAAAATATAAAGAATAGTAGATTAGATTTTAAATTCCTTTTAAATATAATTTAGTAGGGATTATATAATTTTATATATAAACTATCTAAATAGTATTTTTAGGATAAAGAAATTAGTTATTTTTTAAAGTTTCCTAATTTTATATAAAGTATAAACTATCTAATTAGAAAGATTTAGAATAAAAATAATAAGGTATTCTTATTTCCTAGACGCTATTACTTCTTTTTTTTAAATAGTATAATAACTACTAGCTTCTTATAAATTATTTTTATTATATCTTATAGTTTTAATAGATATTTTAGATTTATCTATATAGCTATTTTTATAGTAAGTTTAATTTAAATTATATATAGAAATTATTTAAGAAGAAGAAGTTAGGAGTTAGAATAGTTATTCTAATTATTTAAATTAATACTAAGTAATCTTAAATTTAGTATACTAGGTAATTTTGAATTTAGTATACTAAGTAATCTTGAATTTAATATAGCTAGAATAGATTTTTCAGCTTTATCTCTTATATTTATATTTTATAAAAGTAATAATAGAATTACTAGAAGTATAATATTAATTTAGTAATATTAATAGATTTAAATATAAGACTAAATTTAATAATAGTAGTAAAAGTTTTATTTTATAGGAGTTATAATTAAAGAATTATAAGGTTTATTATAAAGTATCTAACTATAAATAATTATTAAATATAATTTTATAATACCTTAAGACTTAACCTAGACCTAATATCCTATATTTAAACTAATTAATATTAATATTATAATAATTATTCTTTAATAATCTCTAAAGAATACTAAGGAGTTATCTTTATAATTTCTAAGATATTATAAACCTTACTTAGAAGTAATCTTAAGGATAATTTAGATCTTCTAAATATTACTAATCTATATATTTATTTTAATTTTATTATCCTTATAATAAACGTCTTCTACTAATTTATTACTTTTTAGTAAACTTTCCTATAGTATTAATTATAGGTTATAAATAGCTAATACTAATTATAAAGTAAGGAATCTCTTAAGGAATATCTTAATTAAGTAGAAGTATTTTAGTTTAATATTAGAATATTAATTTAAGATAAATTTAATTATACTTTTTATTAAATTACTAAGCAACTAGTTGTTTTATATAAGTAATACTATAAACTACTTACCTATCTTTATATTAAATTAAGTAGTATAAATACTATATTAAAGTATTAGAAGATCTATACTAAAAAACTAAATAATTTAACTTAATTGAATAATCCTATTATAGATAGAGTAATTATAAGTAATCCTTTAAAATATTTATAGTAATTATTTATAGTAATTTAATTTAGGCTTTATTAAGTAATCCTATAGAAGTTTTATAATAAGCTTTTATCTATTTAGTAATAGGGGTAAACTTATTATTAAATATTATTTATAATTACTTCTTTAAGTAGTTCTATTAGCTTTTATAACCTAATTATAAGCTATTAAGCTAACTAACTCTTTCTAAATAGCTATTAGCTAAAACCTTAAGGATTTAATTATTACTTTTAAATTTATTCTTTAGAAATAGGAGAGTTTCTTTTATAATTAATATTTAGAGTATTCCTAGCTTTAAGTATTTTCTTCTTAAAGTTCTCTACTATTTTATTAATAAAAACTAGAATTTATAATAAGTTGTTATTAGTATTACTAATATGTCTAAAAGGTATACCTAAATATAGTAAGCTAAAGTAATAATCTAGCTTCTTTAATATTTTTAAGAAAAAATAAATTGATATTTAAATTTCTAAATAGTCTTAGTAGATAATACTTTATCTTTTAACTCTTAAGTTCTTACTAAAGAATATAATTATTAATTTAGAATTAAGATTCTAGATATCTATTATATTAGATATCTTACCTATATTTTTAATTTTATTATTTATAAGATATACTATATAGTTAAAATATTTCAATCTAGAGCTTTAGATAATAAGATATTAAATATCTAACTAAAAGATATAGATAGATAAGAAGCTTTTTATTTTAATATTTTAATATACTTATATTTTATTATAGAGACCTATTAAATAGTAATAACTTTAAGTAAGATTAATAAAATAAAAATTATATAGTTAAAACTAACAACTAATAAGCTACTAATCTTACTAATTATAAATTATAAAAATAATTTAATTAAGTAATTTTATAAAGTAAGGATTATATAAATATAGTTATTTATAAAGTATAGTTATTTATAGTAATTAATTATAGTAATATTAAGTTAATAATTTATAGATTAGACGGCTTACTATCTCTTTAAAGTTTTTAGTACTTAAATCCTAAGAATTCTAGAAACTTTAAGATTCTACTTAACTATAAGAACGGCTTTTAAGATTTTTACAAAATATTTATATTTGATAGAACTTAATAACTATAATATATATTTAAGTTAGACTTTTCTAGCTAACTATTAATATATAATTTTAAAAGTAGAAAGAAAACTAGGAAAATATAATTTTAGGTATAAAATAGGAGGTTTTAGATATTTTATTTAATATTATAAAGTCTTTTATTTTATATATTAATTTTGTTAGCTATATATAAGATATTACTCTTAGGTATATTTTTATTCTCTTTTAGATTATTTTACTATACTTTTAGATATATATTACTATTCTAAAAGAAAAGACTAATAATAATAATTATAATTAGATATCTATAATTATTAATATAATTTTAAATAGATAGAATAAGTTTAAAAAATATATTAATATACTTTTTAAATTAAATTCTTTTTAAATTTATAATATTACTACTTTTTTAATTCTAATTCCTAGTATTTTAGTTTCCTAGATATAAAATACCTAGTTTAACTTTAGTTAAACTCTTAGTACTTTTTATAGATACTAAAACTCTTTAATAATAATTTAAATAAGATTTCATTAAAGTTTATACTAATTAATACTATTTAAAAGCCTAGTAAATTATCTAATAGATTACTAGTATTTAACTTTAAAACTTATTTAGCTTTATATAGGTAATATAATCTAGTAGTCTAATAAAAAAAGTATTTATAGTAATCTATTATAATAATTAAATATACTAAATATCTATAGGGTTTTTAATTAAAAGTATAGTAAGCTTAGGATATTTATGATAAATACTTTAATATAAGTATATTTATTTTATTTATTAAATTATTAGAATACTTCTAATTACTATCATAGTTATACTTACTAGTAAAATAGCTTAAGTTTTTTAATTAAGACTAAATTACAGCTATTTCTAATTTAAAGGTATTTATACTATAGCTATAGATTATCTCTATATTTAAATAACTTTTATTCTTCTTAAATATTTATTTAGCTTAATATATAATATTTATTATTATTCCTAATTTAACTTCTTAGTTAAAATAATTTTTAAACTCCTTATTATTAAGGTTAAATAGTTTAAAAAGACCTAGTTATCTTATTCTTAATTAGAAGAAATACTTAATAAAGAAGATAAAGCTATTGAAATAGCTAAAGAATACTAATATACTATTTATACTACTTTTAACTATAGTTTTCTTTTAGATAAAATAAAAGTGAAAAATTATTTTTATACTTATTAGTTACTTACTAACTTCTTAATTAAAATTCTTTTTAAAAAGAGTTTTTATAAAGATAGAATTAGTATTATTTCTAATAGAAATATAATTAATAGTAATAATTTTAATAATAATAATAAATTTAATTAATTTAATACTTAAGCTTCTAAGAGGAACTTTATTTTCCTTTTAAACTTCCCTTTTTTATTAAATCTTAAGAATATTCTATTAAGAAGTAATTCTATTAAACTTTTTTCTAAAATATCTTATTATAATAATAATAAGAATTTTTAAGGTTAAATAAGATTAAGGAAAAAAAAGAAAATTATAATTTTAAAAATAGCTAGTTAGTAGTTTTTATAGTAATTATTTATATCTATTTCTATTTAGATTATAATAATTACTATTATTCTAGTTATTATTTTACTTCTTATTCTAAGATAAATTTCTTCTTTTTATTTTTTAAAAGTATTTCTATAGGTAATACTAGGTTACTTAGTATTACTTAATCTATAAAATAAGTAGTTATAGGTAACCTATTATTACCTATAGGTAGTATTACTTTTTTACCTATACCTATATCTTACTTATAGACCTAATAGGTACTTACTACTACCTATAGGCTCTAAGAAGTATTACCCAGCTGGGTACCTATGGGTAATTTCCAAGCCTACTTGGAAATCTCCATCAACCTGCTCGTTGAACTTCTGCCATTCAATACTGAGCAGTCCCTGCCCTCTCAATACTGCGTAGAATTGTAGGTGGGCCTTCCAACTGTGGTAGCCTGTTGCTGTTGCTTCTCAATAGTGTTTCACTATGGCCATCTGAGGCGCCACAAGCATTTAGGTTAGAGAAAGGCGACACTCAGTCATGAAGTTCTCCCACCATTCTGTAATAATCCATGGCTAGAAGATGATGACACCATCGCTCTTATCCTTTGGATCTGGCAGTAACTTTCCCGGCGAAGTAGATGTGCCTTCGCGAATGGACAACAGCACAGCTCAGCACTGATCAGCCGTATCTTTGCTACCTCGGCCGTGTCTGGCGTCACAAGATATCACAGCTAAAGGTAACGATACTAGCCAAGCGACTTCAGCTCCAGTCACTACGAACAGTTGACAGTGTCGTGTTCAAGAGTTCATGCGCCGCGGTCAATTTGTTTTCATGCAGCAGAAGTGTCGCATGCCAGCCTTGAGCGTTACTGTTTTGGCGACTTTCAGTAAGTTATATAGAACTAAGAGAATCGCAAAAAACTAGAAACTTTGGGTAATCGCGTCGTTGTTTAAATAGTCGCCTCGGGGAATACATCATATCAGCGAGGGTAATCCTTATTCCATGATATTGACCGCCGCTGGTCGCCGTCCTTCCTCTGCCGCGTCACCCAAATGCTAACGAAGCTAAATTCACATGCTCACTTCCACTTGAAGCAAGGCCCATAGGGTTCAATTGCCATGAATCCGCCTTCCTCTACACCCCAACTGTTGATATTCGTAGCGCGGGACCCGTATTTGGACCTGGTCTCGGCCGCAGTCTCGGTTTGGGAGCCAGCTTACGCGTCCACGTACGTCACGTAAGGCGTGAATGTTGATGGAACTCTGTTGTTGGTGTTGAATGCACTTGGACCTAATACTGCCTGACTATAAATCATGCTTCAGTAGCACGCTTCCATATCAGTCTTGGTCGAGGGGGCGGGGGGCTACATGCATAGTTTTGTGTAAGTTTAGAGTACACTAGCCATCAAAAGCTCATGAGAAAGCTTATATTTCATTATCGACTATCAAGACTTTGTTAGTAACAGCTCAAGCCATCAAGCTTTCAGATCGGAAAACGAACTGGACAAGCTTATCCATCGGAGTATAAACTGAATAAGTTTTCCCACCTGAACGCGAACCGGACCTAAAGGCCTATTATATTTCAATCTGACGCGTAAGCCTAACTAGCGATAATTGGACGCGTAAGCCAGATGAACGATCACAAGAGTCCGAGTGAGATACCGATTGTCTTTACGCTGCTAGAGGGGGCCTACACTGCTGGCTGTTCTTCACGGCTGCAGGGGTCTAGACTAGGACAGTATTTGAATATATAAATGAGATATTATTTTCCACGACTTACTTCTCATTTTTCCTCAACAGCAGATCTGCTACTCTTCCAAAGCCCATCTACAACTTGATAAATCCAGCTACTTTTCGAAATGAGGTTCTTCTCCTTTCTTGTTGCAATCCTACCCGTCAGCTGCTCGGTTATTCCTCTCTCTCAAGCCGAAGACCCTACCACTAAGCTCTCGCTTGATGTCGCTCCGGTAGAGCTGGATGACGCTCCGGCTGTGGGTGGACCGCTCAATACAAGCCTGGCAACCATTGGCCCCCGAAACCTTGTCCGCCGAGTCGTCTTCCCACCATGCCCAGCGGGGCAGACATTCGACCGCTCCATCTGTTATACCTCCCAGGTCATATCTCGCTATTGCAAAACGAACCCTCCCAGTGCAAACGGGGAGAGAAAGGAGGCTTATTGTGCCGACGATGAAATCTGCGTGCAGCGCAACTTGGCGAACGGCCTGCCTTTTGCTGATTGCTTTCCAATTCGCGATCTTGTACAATGGAGAACAGACCCCGATCCGAACAAGGAAGGCTGTACTAGAGTAGGCAGCAGGGGGCAAAATCTTGGAGCTCGTAGAGTTGGAACAATCGTTTATGATGTCAACCGAAAACCTATTCAGGTCAGAACCATCAGGTTCACAGGAGAACCTGGTGATCGTGATGAGGGAATTGGCGCATCAACATCTTACGCCCTCAGCCAGAGCTGGGTTTTCGATGCGACACAGTTTATGGTCAGTAAGTACAAAGTATTCAGTATATTAATATTGACTGATCACTGATCAGAGTATAGTTTGTATCGCTTCTGGGGGCTACACAAACCTCAAAGCCTATTCGTGGTTTGCTGCATGAGTTGCAGGATGTTATTACTCGGGCTGTACAACAAAAAGTCGGGAAGCGTTTTGCCCAGGCACGAAACTCATCAGAGTATAGTTTGTATCGCTACTGGGGGCGCCGCAAACTTCTTTGCCTATTCGTGGTTCATTTGATGAGCTGCAGGATGTTATTACTCCTGCTGTGCAACAAAAAGTCGGAAAAAGTGTTGCTCAGGAGTCTTTTTGTCTTTTTTTCTGGAATTAAAAACGGAAATTGATAACCTGTGAGATAACTCTACAAGAATGATAACTCAAAGCCGATAAGAGAGCTCTCGAATCCCTTCATGTACTGTACTAAGAATGCGTAGGGATGGGAATGGGCCTTCAATTACAAACACTCTCACCGTGATCATGTCGGCCGACCGTAGTTGTAAAGCTTGCAGTGGCTGTTTGCTGGGGATCCCGGATTGCTGGCAGATTTTGATAGTTTTTGTGGCTTCCCTCCTGTCAAAAGAGAAACACACGGTATAGTGCGATAGAGAACCTATCCGGCCTCCTACCAAGGCTGGCCCCGACTCGTGAAGCTTCGTGATGTACTGTAGATACTGTAGCATGCGTAAACTGATTCTGACCTTAACCGCCAACAGCGTCAACAACATGGCGCCAGAGAAACTTGAAACGCCCCTTTTAGGTGTGTCTTTCGAGGTCTCTTGCGGGGAGAGTAGGCGATTGTTCATTTCGTTCCACTGTCGTAGACAGCTTTGCAAACTGCTGGTCGGAGCATGCAGATGCTCGTGACTTGTCTAGGTTGTGGATGCATCGACCGTATATAAACCTAGGTAGGTACCCAAGAGAGACAGGGGTGAGGATGTATACCTAGGCAGGTACCCTTTGGCTGGAGCTGGGCCTGATACACCTGTGTCGGCCTCTCGCCACGACTAGTGGGCCAATTCAAGTTTTTGGATCGGTACGGTGACCTTGCTGGTACTGTTTGGAAAGCCTTGAGAAGGGCTTACGGTGACGTTCCCTCCAGATGTCACAGAGTCGGGTCGACTGGGCAGGTGTCCAGCTTCGAAGATGCCCTTTGAGCGGAAGTGGGCGTTCCAGAAGGGTTACTTCAACCAAATGGTCTTACGCCTGAGCTGGTTGTTGAAAGCTGTCGTGCTTCTATACGGCCTACCTGGTATGTTATACAGTAGCGGCACTACGATATATTCATGAAATCGAGGGATATCTTGCTGACGAATTTACCTACTTCTGACCCATATGGCTCCTGGGTTGTTGAAAACGTGCTGGGTATTCCTAAAACTGTGCTCAAAAATAACCATAGTCTCCTTACCCTTATGATATCTGAGGACGTTGGCGAGGATAGAGTACTGGTCCTTGATGGACTAGGTTGATATTTTGTACTAAATATTACACGCAACTAGGGGGTAAATTCGGGTATATACTCTGTATAACTCGATATAGCTATATAGACACAATAAAGCGCTCCTTGAAGTAGTTAAGAGTAATGTAGAACCTCGAGGAAGCCTACCAGCTTTATAAAGTTCAGTTAATATCAACATTTCCTCTTAAGTATATTTTTCTCAGCAGTCTAAACGTTGCAAAATGTGATTTGGGTTGGATAGTCCAACTCCAACAACATGAATAGTTAGTAAAATTACTTAACAACTCTGCCAATGACCTTTGGATCATCTCTGCAAGACTTGAGAAACACCTTCCAAGTCTTTAGTAGGCAGCCAGGCATCGAGCCAGAAGAAGCGGGGTCAGTCTATCGCTAATCGGGCGGCGAGAAACAAACAAACATCCCTTCTTCACATTGACCCGTGTTCACACCGTAGGACTGGACGGAACATCAGTGGTGACAGTGTCACCAGATGTCTCACCTCGACAGCCGCCATGCCCAGTGTTGTGCTGCCCAAATCTGTGGACGCAGTCTGCATGAAACGGCACTGGAAACCTATACCAGCTGACAGAAACCATACAGTTTTTGCTGTTGAGGGAGGCCATCCCAAGTTCCGATGAAAACACCCCATCAGAGCTCTCCGTACCGGGGTCGGGGATTTCGGGGAGTAGAGACCGGCCTTTCGGACGTCTAGGGACGCGGACTAAAGCCCGTAGAGCGATGGGCATGTCAAAGTCCCTTCTTGTAGTCGTTTTTTTCAAGTACCACGATCCTTCCCAACCCGCATACGACATGCAACGCAATCTCGCTTCCAAGCCACTTCCCGTCTGACCCAGTTACACTCTTCTCTTCTTGTCCTAGCAAGGACTTGGCGATCGACCGTCGAAGCATCTTTGGGTAAGGTAAGCGCACATGGGTCGATCCGGATGGAAAGCATTCCGGACGAACAGGGGTGGATGAAAGGGCTTCCTTTTGACTTTATCATCAACACCACCACCGCCTCTGAGCGACTTTGACGTCAAGTCTCGGGTCCAACACACACTTCATCTACTGTCGTAACATTGCAACCTACTCGACGACATCAAGACTTCACATCGACAGCAAACACTAAGGCACGCCATGGCAGCAGAAGCCATCATGAACGCCACGAATTCCCTTCACCCGTACCATCCCATAGACGCGGCCATGTCCGACTACGTCGCCAATCAGCTGGGTTCGACGTCTCTCCAAGCAACCTTTGCCCTGGGGGCGTCGGCCGTCCTCGCCCCGACGTACCAGCTCATTCGCAAGACGAACCCGACGCTGTCGTCTGGCAACACGGCTGCGGCCCTGTGGTTCGTGCTGTGTGGTTTCATCCACTTCTTCTTCGAAGGTCAGTCCGTTCCGTCCTCTGTCCAAAAGCCTCTTGGCCTGACATGACCATAGGTTACTTCGCCTACAACCAGCACCGCATGCCGTCGCGCACCGACATCTTCGGCCAGCTGTGGAAGGAGTACTCCCTCTCCGACTCGCGCTACCTCACGCAGGACTCCTTCGTCGTCTGCATGGAAGCCGTCACCGCGCTCTTCTGGGGCCCGCTGTCCTTTGCGTGCGCCTACTGCATCGTCCAGAACAAGCCCCTGCGCCACCCGCTGCAAATCATCATCAGCCTCGGCCAGCTGTACGGCGACGTGCTCTACTACGCGACCTGCACTTTCGACAAGGTGGTGTGGAAGATGGTGTACTGCCGGCCCGAGGCTTGGTACTTTTGGTTCTACTACGTCATGATGAACGCCTTCTGGATCGTGATTCCGACGATTCTGATGGTTGGGAGCGTGGTCGAGACGAAGCGAGCTTTTGCCAAGGTGGCGCAGGCTGCAAATGCGCAGACGAAGGGCAAGAAGGAGTTGTGAGCAGTCTCGCACTGCTAGACGGGGATCGGAGGGAAACCATGGATAGGTGAGCCTCATCGAGCTGCTTCGCGGGCTTAGTCTCGATATACGGATTGTTTGCAAATACCGGCGAGCATACATGATACACACCGCGAAAGCCATCGCTCTTAGTCCTCGAAAAAGCCCATGAACCTGGAGCCGCATGTCTTTAAAAGCTTGTCCAGATATGGCATGTTTTATTTGGCATTAATCTCATTATTACGGATATACGTTCCATGTACTCATAAATCATTCTTCGAACATGTCACACCCATCTAAGGCGTAAACTTGAACAGGGTCTCGAGCTGCTCGGAAGAGTAGCCAGAGTACAGGGCGAGCTGCAGCATGATGCGCGCCTTTTGCGGGTTGAGGTTCCATCCGCCGTACGTGTTGGGGGCGTCGTCGTCCTCGACGAAGCCGCCCATGGTCCGGCTCGACACCACAATCTGCGTGCCGTGCTCCTCGGCGAGCTTCTTCAGCGCCTCGCGGCCGGGCGTCGTCCAGCCGCCGGCGCCCATGCCCGCGAGCACCAAGCCCCTGGCGCCGGCCTCAACGGCGGCGGTCGCAATGGCGGGCTGCAGCGCCTGGTGGCCGAAGAGGATGTCGACCTCGGGGAGCTGCTCGGCGGCGGTGACGTTGAAGTAGGCGCGGCCGAGGGCCAGGGCGGGCGGGTAGTAGAAGACGGGCTCGATGTCGAGGAAGAAGCCGAGGAAGCCCTGCTCGACGGCCTTGAAGGTGTCGAGGGAGTTGGCGTGGGTTTTGGTCGTGTAGAAGGCGCTCCCGATGCGGTCGTTGAGCACGACCATGGCCCCGCGGCCCCTCGCGTCGGGGTTCCCGGCGAGGGTGACGGCCTCGAGGAGGTTGATGGGGCCGTCGGCGGAGATGGCGGTGGCGGGCCGCATGGCGCCGACGACGACGACGGGTTTCTCCGACTTGACGGTGAGGTCGAGGAAGAAGGCCGACTCCTCCATGGTGTCGGTGCCGTGGGTGACGACGGCGCCCTGGCAGAGCGGGTCGTTGAGGGCCTCCTGCACGAGGCGGGTGAGGTTGAGCAGGATCTCGGGGGTGATGCTGCCCGAGTCGACGTTGGCGACCTGCACGCCCCTGACGTTGGACACGTTCCAGAGCTCGGGGACGGCGTCGATGAGGATGTCGACGCCGAGGGCGCCGGCCTGGTAGCCCGTCGTCTGGGCGTTGGACGAGGCGGAGCCGGCGATGGTACCGCCCGTCGCGAAGATGGTGATGTTGGGCAGGCTGGCGTTGAAGTGCGTTTCCCGCGTGGAGAGGCGATGGGCTGGGAAGGGCGAGGGTGTCGGGGCCGCGAGGCCGAGGGCCAGCTGGGACGCGACGAGGAGGAGGGTGGAGGAGTGCATGACGAGGTTTTGGGGGTTTGTGGATGTGAGAGAGTGTTTTCTCTGGAACGGTTCAAGGCATCTTCAAGCGGATTCTGGACTTGCTTTATACACGTTGCGTGAGGGTTATCTTCTCGAAGACACTCGAGAGGTCGTCTACACCTCATCTTCGTGAAGATGAGACCAACTCGACAACAGCGGTCAATATCCGACGACTTGGCAAAATGCCGCTTTCCAACTTGGACATTCCACGCTAAGAGACATGGAATACGCTGGCTAAGGTGCAGTAGTTGGTTGCAACTTGGTCGATTCCTCGGATTCCATCCTTATCTCAAAGCCATAGTCCCAGTTGTTTCCTCTTCGCGGGCAAACGACTGGACTCCGAAAGGCGGAAACCACCTTGACAAACACTCGAACCGAGCTACCGGCTCTTCTTATCAGCCATAACGGCAAACAAGCCTCTGGGCCCGTTGGCGGGCGGAGTCCGATGTCGTATCGTGACCGTGATATTGGCCCAGTCTACTCGCAAAGCCACTCGTGGAGCTCTTGTTATCAGAGCTAGCAATGGCTAGCTTATCTCGACAGTAGAGTATGTCACCGTCACACACTATTACGATATATCAACAAACACATCGCAAATACCCGGAGGAACTAGCTTGTTCCTCCAGTAGCTTATTGAATTCTTGTAGATGATCCCTGTCATATGACTAGGTATGGCACGGTCCCCACTAGGCTGCCCCTATATAGGGATCCGCTATAGCTACAGCATGTAGCCTAGCCTGCCAGATATACACATACATACTTCTAAGATATAGAGATTACTAGTTTCAGATATACTACCTATAGGTAGTAGTCTCCTTTTTCTTATAATATTTAGTAGTTAGCTATATCTTATATAGTAGTATAACTTTATTTTATTTAATTTTATTAATTATAAGTCCTAGAATTATTAGTATATTTCCTAGATCCTAATTTTAATCTTAATATAATTAAATAANGTTAATTAAAATATTAATTTTACTTTATACTAATAGAATTATTATAAGATTACTTATTAGATAAGATCTATTAGATCTTAAGTACTAAGTATTATTATTATTTAAACTATCCCCTCCTCTTTAATATACTTTTTAATATATATATCTTTTTACTATTTAAAGAGTCTAATTTTATAGATATTATTAATTAGATCATATTAGTTTTTTTAATTATTTTAATATTTTATAAGAAGAATAATTACTTAAGAAATCTAATTATAAGATATTTTTTTATAAAAAAATAAGTTATAGTTAAGTTATTACCTTCTTAAGGAATATAACTATTTATAATACTAATATTA
>AMCV02000018.1:1217865-1236807 GCA_000350065.2 Colletotrichum orbiculare MAFF 240422 | reverse complement strand
TTAGTTATAGAATTATTTAGATTTAGTAATTAAATATTATTATAAGTATATAATTCCCTAACTCTAATATTTTAAATTTTCTAAATTATAATTAGATTAAAATAAGTAGGTATATACTAGTTGATATTATGGGAAATTAATCTGCTAGTAGTTATTTTTAAGAAGAGTTTTTTATAATAAGAATAAAAATAATTACTACTTACTTTATTATTAAGAGAAGAATTAATTAGAAAGATAATTATATAAGAAATTGTTATAGATTTATTTAATTTAAAAAGCTTCTTAGTTTTTAAACTATTAGAAAATTCTTCTTCTCTCTTATTTTTACTTATCTCTCTTTTTTTTAATAATATTTTAATTTATATCTTCTATCTACTAACTATTAATTAAGTATTATTAAAAAGATAATTAGATAATTTATTATCTCCCCTATTACTTTTTTTACTTCTTAAATAGTTAGATAGATACTATAAAGTTGAATTAGCCTATAGAGTTTTATTTTTTTAGATAACTATTTATACTATTAAATAGATTCTAGTATTTCCCCTATTATAATTATTATTTTTAGAATAATTAGATAGATATTATAAAGTTAAATTAACTTATAGACTTTCTCTTTTTTAGATAATTATTTGTTTTATTATATAATTTCTATTATATTTTATATATATTTAGCTAATATTATTTATTAAGATAACTGATTTTCTTATAATAGTTAAGAGTCTTTTAAAATATTAAGAAAAGTTATATAATATAACTAATATATTATGAGGAAGTAGTCTTTTAGGAGTATATAATAGCTTTTATATCTTATTTAAGTCTATCTAACTTTATAGTAGTTTTTTAATAATATCTATATAAAGTTTAGTTTATATAGAACTTATTACTTATTAATAATTCCTTTAGGATATTATAATATTATATATTCTATATAATTTATAGAATAATAGTTAATATTTTAACTTATATATATAATTTAATATAAGAATAGTTAATTATACTTTCTCTACTATAAGGAGTCTTAAAGAAAAATAATAAGAAGACTTCTTTAACCTAATAGTTTATAATTATTAATAAAGATATTCTACTATTCTAGCTAATTGTTCTAAATGACTTTGTTACGGGCTGTGCCCAGTTATCGGGTACGGGCTATGCCCATACGTCCCCTACTTAAGTGTAGCCAGGCAACAAGTAGTCGACTTATTGTTACATACCTTTTGACATCGTAGCTTAATTAGTAGTACTGTTTGTATGCGCGCGCACATGCGCATACAGGTACTGAAGGCCGAGCTGCTATTGGCTATAGTACTACGCCCCCTGGTTAGGGCTAGCCCTTCATATATAATAAGTCAACCCTATAGTCTAGGGTTTGATCCGTGGTATATATAGCGATTTACGTATGGATTTATTCCCTGGCTTATAGCGACATACTGCTAGGGGTATATTATTTAAATACTTAGAAGCCCTTACTATAAGGCTATAACTAGCAGGTAGCGCGGCATAGCAGGAGTAGGAGAAGGGAGCATATATTACAGGCTGTGCCTAGTTATCAGGTACAAACTATGCCTATATGTCCCCTACTTAAGTGTAGCTAGGCAATAAGTAGTCGACTTGTTGTTACATACCTTTTGACATTATGGCTCAATTGGTAGTACTGTTTGTATGCATGCATATATGCGTATACGGGTACTAAAGGCCGAGCTGCTATTGGCTATAGTACTACGCCCCCTGGTCGGGGCCAGCCCTTCACAGACTTTAAGCCTATATAAGTTATATTATTAAGGGTCTTACTATTGGAAATATTAGTATTTTATTCTAAGTAGCTATATAATATCTTAAATTAATACTAGATATATCTCCTAATTATTAGAAAGATAAAAAGAAAGCTTGCTAGAGAAATAGTTAAAACTAAACTCTAGAGATAAATTAACCTAAAGCTACTTAATCCTAATAGAACTTACTTCTAGTATAATTCCTTATTATTATTAGCTAAGTTTTTACTAAATAGTTTTAAAGCTACTTATAATAACTAATCTTATTCTTCCCTCTATATTATTCTTAATCTTTCTATTTTTTTATTTAGACTACCTAATAGAATAACTAGTTAATACTAATAAACTAGGAAGAAAGAGATTATCCCTATATACTTAAAGTAAGATAAGGATTTAGGTTTAGCTATAAATATTTTTACTATAAGGATATTATTCTTAAGAGAGATAATATATATATTAGATTTAAATAGTAATAGAATAGATATTTTGAGAAGTTAAAGCTAGAGCTTTTCGCTTATAATAGTACTATTTAAACTATCTCGTCTTTTATTAGTAAGATTAAATACCTAACTAAGTAATATGGAGAAGATATAGTTACTTAAGTATTTAGCTATAGTATTTTGACTAAAGATAATAATAGTAGTGAATAGTTTAACTCTTTCTTTATAGTTTAATATATAAGAATAACTATAGATTTTAATTTGTAGAAAAAAGCTTTTTAAGAGTACTTTTAGAAAGATTATAATGTTATATTAATAGAAATAGATAATTTGAAATACTTTTTTACTAAGGAAAGTAATATGTCCTTATAAGGTTATTTAGATAAAAAGATTTATTTTTACTATAAAGCTAGGGATATTGATAAAGATGTTATATGTTACTGTTTTGTTATAAGTTTAGATCTAATTCTTATTATTCTAGTTATTATAGTTCCTTCTAATAATACTTTATAAGAGTTTAAATCTTAGATTACTACTAGAGAGTATACTACTTATATTTTATAGAAGTAATTTAAAGAGAAGATATTAGAGCTATAAAAAGAATTTAAAGTATTCTAATCTAAATAATATAATTATTAAGATAGAAGATATAATTATAACTTAACTAATAATAACTTTAGATAAAACAATAGATATAATACTTATTTAGATTCCTGCTGTAATTATTAATACTTATATTATTAAGATAATTATGATAATTACTAGTCTGATTATTATAATTGATATAATAATTACTACTAATAATTTGATGATTGTTTTGAAGATAGGTATCCTTATTATAATAGATATCGCTTTCGTTTTAATGACTATTATAATAATTATAAACCTTAGTATAATAATAATTAAGATTACCTATACTATTTAAGTACTTGAGAGGATAAACTAATAGATAAGACTAAGAAACTTTCTAATAATTAAAAGGTTTTATAAGATTCTAGATATAATAATAGAAACTTTTATAATAGGAATAGAAGAATTCTTTATAATAGGAATAGAAGAGCTTTTTGTGATAGGTATAACTAAGGTTATTATAATAACTACTTTAATTATTTTACTTAACTATTAGTTAAAATCTACTATATATCCATCTGATTGCCTTCTACTAATTATTTATCCCCTTATTTAAATAGTAATTACTATTGTTATTCCTATTCTTCTTCTACTAATTCTACTTATTCTAACTTAGATTTATATTCTTTAAATTCTACTAATAATTATTAAAAGTAAATTACGAATTATTAAAACTTTCCTATATTCCTATTTTTACTATATTATTATCTACTAAAAAGGTAAAGCTTAAATATAAAAAAAAATAGGTTAGATAGATTAACTAATTAGAAAATAAGAATATAATATTTAATATACTTAATGAGTAAAAAGAAATTATAGATCTATTTTCATATTTAATTAACTCTTCTATTAAGGTTATTCCCTTAAGTTTAGCTTATTTTACTATTTTGTTACTTATTATAGAGAAGGATTCTTTAAAAAATATTATACTATAAATAGAGGACAACTAGGAAGCTATAACTTCTAAGTCTATAGATAAAGAAGTCAAGGCTAATATTACTATAGATAAGGCTATAGATTATCTAGATATTAAATATACTTATATTATTCCTTCTTATACTTATATTAAAAAATGTAATATTTATATTATAGAAGGTTGTACTTTTGAGTTTGATTCTTATTCTTATTTACATATTATTATCTACCTATTTAATAAACCTTCTTATATAGCCTATTTAGATACTTACTCTATTTTATTAATTATCTAGAAAGACTTCTTAGCGAAGTACTTCCTAAAAACCTATATTTAACCTTATGAACCCTTTTAATTAGGCAGTATAGGGATAGGCGGACTATTAATTATAATTATAGTAGAACTACTTATTTCTCTATAAAGACTTAATAGCTTTATCTTCTCAACTTTATATGAAGTCTATATAGTTAATTAAGTTTCTTATAACTTTATCTTAAGAGGATATTTCTTATATTTAAATTCTTTTAATTTATAATAAGATAAATAGGAATAGAATAACTAATTGAAAATAGAAGATAGATATAGTATTCTAGTTATATTAATAGCTCTGAAATATATATCTTAATAGTAGATAGCCTAGCTATATATAGATTAAGATGTTATAATCCTACCTAGGTATAGTATTAATATCTAAGTTAAATATAGAAGTCTACTTATTATAATATATAGCTACTTAGTATATCTACTTACTTATTTAGACTTATATTAATTATCTTTAGGTAGTTTGATCTAAGTAATTATAATAAGCTAAGACTAATATTTACTTTTTTCTAATTTTAGTAATATCTTTATAATAATTTATAAAAGTTAATAACTTTGTATTCTTAAGTATATAGAGATTATTAAAATAACAAAAAATTTCTTTACTAATATTTTATCTATTATAATTTTAGCTAACTTATTAGAATTAGAAGGCTTAGAAGATAATCCTAATAATTTGAAATATCTTAATAGCTACTTATTCTATATACTTTAGGATATCGATAAGGACTTACTAGACCTAGTAATAGATATATCTAAATACTAAAACCTAGAATTCTATTAATAGGTCTACTAGCTATTCTACAACTATATATATTTATTTTATATAGGAGTAGGTTAATTTAATAATAATATTTAGATATTTATTCCTTTTAAAGATAATACTGATTTCTCTAACTTAAATTAATACTTATATATTTTATCTTACTAAAATTGAGAAGTTATAAATACTATTTTAGATCTTCTAATAGATAAAGGAATTATCAAAAAAGTACTACTTAGCGAACTAAGTCCTTTATTAGTTCCTACCTTTATTATATAGCGAAATAATAAATTACGTATTATTATTAATTTGTAAAAAGTTAATACTAAATTAAGAATAAATATATACCTATTATTAAGATAAGATAATATCTTTATATTATTATATAGTAGTACTACTTTTTATATTATAAATATTATTAAAGAATTCTTTAATTAGGAAATTAAGTTTAAAAATTACTAGAAGATATTATTTATATTGCTATATTAAGGATATAAATGCTTTATATTTAGTACTATAAGTCTAGCTATATCCCTAGCTTTCTTTTAGTATTATATAGAAATCTTATTAGGATAATATCTATAGTAATTCATCCTTATCTATATTGTTAAACTAGTAATAGGTAACTAGTAAAAGGTCAAGGGGAATTAACAACTCTCAATCGTCAAAGAATAGGTCATTTAGAATGATATCTGAAAATAATACTAATATTGATATAAATGGTGATAATAATAGGAAGTTCTGGTTCCACAGGAAGTAGGGAACTTCGTAGTATTAATATTTAAATAGAGTTTATTTTCAGAAAGGTTAACCTTACGTAATATGGAGCTTTCGGCTCCATTACGCTCAGGCCACTAAGTAGTCTATTTACCAAATATTCTAATATTATAGTTTAATCAATTTAGAGTATAAATAATTAAAATAATATAACCTTAACTCTAATAATTAATTTTCTATAATAAATAGAAAATATAGGGTTATAAGAATAAAAGTAAATACTTAAGCTTTTAAATACTTAAAATGGGTTATTAGGATTAATAAAGTAATAGCTAAATAGCTAGAACTCTAATATCTCTTCTTAAAATATATAAGATAAATAAATCCTTTATAATTTAAAAAGTAGTAAAAACTCTAAAAACTATATAAGAAAAATAGAGAAAAATCTTTAAAAGATTAAAATCTGAAAAACCTAAAACCTAGAGAAAAGGTTTAAAGGAAAAAACTTCAAAATAGAGTAAAAAAAATCAGGAAAAATTAGAAAAACCTAAAACTAATAAAAAGTAAAGGAAAAGATTAATCCTTAGAAAATAGACTATTAAGACTATTTCCTTTATAAAAAAGTTAAATATTAAAATTATTCTATAAAATCCTCTTAATAATATTATTAAATTTAACTCAACTTAAAAGCTTTATTAAAAAATCAGCTATATTATTATTCATATTAATATAATAGAAATTAATCTAATTATCTCGAATAAGATCTCTAATATAGTAATAATAAATATTAATATACTTAGCTTTTTTATAGAATTCAGCATTTTTAGCAAGCTTTTTAGCTAATTAATTATCTATAAAAATAATTAGCTTATTAATAGTTTTGAATCCTAAAGTTTTATTAATAAAACTATAGTTATTATATAAGTAAATAGCTTTTTTAATAATATCTATTAGAGCGATATACTTAGCTTCACAAATAGATAAAACTACTATTTTTTACTTAGCTAAACTATAACTTATAATATTATAACAATCTAAGTAAAATATATATACCAAAATAGATTTTCTATTATTAACATCTCTAGCCTAATCTAAGTCTATAAACCTAAATAAATCAAAAAGATTAATATTATTATAATTATAAATTAATCTATGATTAGGATTCTTTTTTAAATAACCCTATATCCTATTAAAAGTAACAAAATGTTCTTTAGAAGGATTTAAAGAAAATCGAGAGCAGGTAGTAATAACTAGAATAATATCTAGCCTAGTTTTTAAAACTAAATATAATAAAGCCCTTATTTCTTTTTGATATTCTAATATCTCTTCTTTAGTAGTATTATCCTTATTAATAAAGAATTTAGTTTTATTATCTATTAGAATATTAAAACCATGAATATCCTTTTTATTAAACTTAGTAAGAATTTTATCAGTATATTTAAACTAATTTATTTCTATACTTTTGTTTTTATAGTTAATAATTAAATTATTACTTAAAAAAGTATTAAGCTCTCCTAGATCTTAGATTTTTATGTACTTTTTAAGACTACTATAAATATACTCTAAAGTAGTAGAATTACTAGCTCTTAGTAGTATATTATTAATATAATATACTTTAATAACTAAATATTTACTTTTATTAAGAATAATATTAAGTATAAATATTCCTTTATTATAAAGAGATATTTTAAAATTAATCTTATATAAGATAGATTTAAAGTATAAATACTAAAGCCTAAAGCTTTATTTTAACCTATATAAAGCCTTATTTAATAAATAAATAAAAAGCTAATTCTTATAGTTAGTATTATAAACCAAACTTTTAGAACTTTTATTATAGCCATAGCCAGTAAGTTACTTGACATATATCTTTTTATCTACTTTTATATAAATAAATACAGTAGTAATATTATACTAAATTAAAATGCAGCTATAATAAACAGATATAATTAATATATATCTATAATTTTTAGACCTATAAGTAGTATTAAAAATTTCTAAATAATTAATACCGAAGTACTAGTTGAAACCTTAAGTAACCTATCTAGCCTTATATATAGGATTATTAAAATCCTAATTATTAAGTTTTATTCTATAAATCTATCTACCCCTTAATATATTAATATTATTCTTTTTAATAAAAGAAATATCAAATAGTAATATAATAGTCTAAACTTCTATAGACTTAATAAACTTAACTTCTTTATTTATAGCTTGAATCTAATTATTACTAAACTGAGAACTTATAGCTTTTAAAAAAGTAGTTAATTCGTCTAGAATATTAACTAATAATATATATTTAGCAATATAAAAATTACCATATTTATCAATAAATAAGTTATTATTATAATTATATTAATTATAATTAGTATAAAGAACTAAAAAAAGATAGTTTTTAACTATAAGGAGTATACTCTCTTTATATAAATACTATTTATAGTTTTTTTTAACTTCTAGACTTAAAGAAAGAATCTCTATAGATATAGTAGATTTTTTATTAAAGTTCTTATTACTATTTATAATCCTATTAAGACGAATTATAGAAAAACTACTTAGTTCTTTATTAAGAAAAAAATCTAAATTACTATTACTATTATTAACTTTATTAAGAAGAAGAAAATAACTAGTATCTTTAGTAGAATTATAAACTCTATTAGACTTAATAATGACTAGATTATAAGAAGAATTATTAGAATTAAATTAGTTAGACTTATTCTCTTTACTAAGTTAACTAAACTTAGTAATTATAGTATTATCAAAAATAGATAACTCTTCTTTTTATTAAGAATTAAATTAGTTTTTAAGAATATTTACATCTCTAGACTAAATAGTATTACAAGCTTAAAAATCCCAAACTAAATAAGTATTATAACTATAGGTAACTATAGCACCCTTTTTTACTTTTAGATTAAACTTCTTAGAATACTTATTTTTAACCTTATAATAATAAATACTACCCCACACTTTTATATTACTAATAAAAAATTTCTTCTTATTTTTTAACTTATATAGAATTTTAAACTTAGTAGAAAAATAAAGCGTTCTATTATAAATATAAATAGAAGCTAAAATAGCTAACTCTTAAAAATATAAAAATAAATTAGAATTATAAAAAAAAGTTCTAGCCTTATTAACTATAATTCTTATAGCTTTTTTAATTAAACTATTAAGCTTATAAGTATAAAGTAGTCTTATATTATAAATAATACTATTATTAAGATAAATAATTTTCATTTTATTATTAGAGAACTCAAAACTACTGTTTATATTAATTTCCTTAATTCTATTATTATTATTATTATTAGTTATATTAATAAACTCTTTAAAAGCTAAAGTAACTTCTTTAAAGTTTTTACTCCTTAATAACTTTTCCTAAATAAATCTATTATACTTATTTATAAATAAAATAAAGTATTTATAGTAATTATAAGTCTTTAGTAAAATAGGTCTATATAAGTCTAAACTAATATAATCAAGATATTTAAACTTCTTAAAAATATTTAAATCTCTATTAACTTTATTAGTAAACTTACTTTTAAGATAGGCTTTATAAATAAGTAGTTTATCACCTTTTAAATACTTATAATTAATATTATTTATTGTATTCTTAATTAACTTAACAATATTACTAATATAGCCTATTCTATTATACTATAATTTTAAATTATTAACATTAGTAATATTAGTATAAAGAACTATTTACCTTGGTTGAATAGGGATTCTAAACTTATAGAAATTATTAACCTTAGTTCTTATAAGTAAGAATTTATCCTATTTAATATTATATAGTATAAGTTTATTAAAAAGAAATAGATAATATTCCTATTAAGTTAAGTTTAAACTAACTTAATAGGTTAATACCTAGTTGTAATATATAATAAATATTATATAAAAGATATTTAATATTATTTAAGATAATTTTCAAATTACTTTTTATAGTTAAAATAATCTCTCTAATATTTCCCTATTTAATAAGTAAAAGAATCTTAATTTTATTAATTAAAAGATTATAATCTTTAACTATATAAATAGTAGCTCTAGTATTAATAAAAAATAAAATAATTTTAATCTATTTAATAGAACTCCTAACTTACTAAATCTTCTTAGAGATTAAAATACCTAGAGTTTTTTTAGTAAAAATCTTTTTAAGAGAAAGTTGAATTAAAGTTATATTTTTAAACTTAATACTTTCTTCTTTATCTTCTTCTTCTTCTTTAGTTTCTTTAGTATTAGAATTAAGTTATATAAAATCTTTAGTTATATTACTAGAAATCTCTTTAATTATTCTTTTTTAAATTAAAATAATATTAACTAATTCTAAGTTTTTATCTTTTTTATCTTTTTTTCTTTTAGAAAACTTAGGAAGACTCTTATTAACTTTAGATTTTATTTAAATAGGAATTTTTTTAAAATAAAAATTAAAATAGTTTTCCTTAGTATAGTTAGTCTTTTTATAATAATTATAAAAAATACCTTTCTATTTCTTCTAGGGTTTCTTAATAACCTTAAGAAAAAACTACTTAATAACCTTATTCTTAAAATTTTTCTTAATTATAAAATTAATTAAAGAAGTCTAAGTTTTCCTTCTAAATTTATCTAATAGATTAGAAAATAGGAAATTTAACTTATAAGAATCCTTATTAGATTTAAGATTCTAAATAATTAAAATAATAAAACCTTTATAACTTTTATCTAGACTATTTAAGATATAAATAATAATAACTTAGTTAAATAGTTTAACTTTATTATAAGAGAAGTTATTAATAAGTTCTTTTATCTTATTTAGATATTCTTCTATAAACTTAAAATTACTAAGAGTAATATTAAAAAGTTTTTTATAAGTAAGAAATTTATTAGAAAAACTAATTAGTTTATAAAGTTTTTTTAAATAATTAAATATATCAAAAGTATTAGTATTATTCTTAATAATTTTTAAAAGACTATTTTTATAGTTTAACTATATATAACTAAGAGTTTTATTATATTTATTAGAATTATTTCTAGAAATAGGTTTAGTTAAATTTATGAAAATATTTTTATTAATAAGTAAAGCTTTTATATAGATAGACTAAATACTATAATTCTAAGTCTTTTTTAATCTAGGGATAAAGTATAACTTAGAGTTACTTATATTTTTAAATAATAATTTAAGAAAGTAAAGTAGTTATTAAATAAAGAATTAATTAAAATTTTAAAGTAGAATTAAAATATTTAGGGTCTAATTCTAGTAGACTATTATTAACTAAAAGATTAATAATAGTATAGCTTAATAATTAAATAATAAATTAATACTCCTATAACTTATAGTAGTCTAAAGTTTAAATCTTATAAGAAATACTTTTTTATAAAAATTAGAAATAACTTAAAGTTCTAATTTATAAAAGTCTTAATAGACTTAAGAGTTAGTTTATAAAAGGTTTTAATAGATTTAAAAACTAGTTTATAGAAAGTCTTAGTAGACTTAAAGTATAAGAGATTTTTAGTTTCTACTATTTAATTATCTTTTTTACTAACTTAGTAGTAAGTTTACTATTCTAATTAGTATAATCTCTTTATAGATTTATCTAGTATTAAACTAATTAATTAATAAGAAAAATTAATTAGTTAGTTAAGATAAGTATAAAAAAAATAAATTATAGAGCTTTATAGAAGTAGTTAAAAGAAGTTTTATATAAATAGATAGGTATAGGGAGGCTTGAAGTTAGTTAGTATAATTTCTAATATAACTTAAATAAGTATTAATAAAAATATAGATGTCAATATTAATAATAAGTATAGATAGAAATATAATATAAAAAAAGAAGTTAATATAAAGTTAGACTTATAACTTATTAAACTAGTAATAAGTAACTAATAAAAAGTCAAGGGGAATTAATAATTCTTAATTATTAAAAAATAGGTTATTTAGAATAATATCTAAGAATAATACTAATATTAATATAAATAGTGATAATAATAAGAAGTTCTAATTCTACAGGAAGTAGGGAGCTTCATAGTATTAATATCTAAATAGAGTTTATTTTTAGAAAAATTAACCTTATATAATACAAAGCTTTTAGCTCTATTACACTCAGGCCACTAAGTAGTCTATTTACTAAATATTCTAATATTATAGTTTAATTAATTTAGAGTATAAATAATTAAAGTAGTATAACCTTAACTCTAATAATTAATTTTCTATAATAAATAGAAAACATAGGGTTATGAGAGTAATAGTAAATACTCAAGCCCTTAAATACCTCAAATAAGTTATTAGGATTAATAGAGTAATAGCTAAATAGCTAGAACTCCAATATATATTAATAATATTATTATTTACTTTTAAATATTAAAAGATTACTTCTAATACTTATAATTCTATTTTATATTACTAAAAAAATTAAAATATATATTCTTATTATTAAAATATTATTTTACTTAACTTAAACTAGAAGTATTTAACTACTTCATTTTAAGATTTAGCCTAAATATTATATCTAAAAAAATTAAAGCTATTATAGTTTTTAATATATCTAAAAACCTCTAAGACCTAGAGAGTAGACTTAGATTAATAAGCTATTATAAAGATTATATCTATAAGTATTCTATTATTATAGAATTCTTACTAAAAATAAAGTTTTTAGGTTTTTAAGATTTTCTACTAAAGAACTTATAATATAATAGTTTTACTACTTAATAGATATTACCCCTATTACTTAATATTACTATTAAAATATCTAATACTTAAAAAGTATAGCAAGCTAAAGAAAATACCTAGTACTTTAATATTTAAAATGAAGTTAAGATAATATAAAAAAAACTAAAATACAAATTTATAATAGTTATAAAATATGTATTTCTAGACTATGCTAAGCCTTTTATCTTTTATATTGATATAAGTTATAAAAATATTAGTATAATATTATACTAAAAATAACCTAATAATAAGATATATCTAATCTTCTTCTTCTTAAGAATTCTATCTTCTATAAAAATTAATTATAATATAATAGAATTAGAAATACTTAGCTTCTATTAGTTATTAATAAAATTAGAATACTACTTAGATAATAGTAAAATATATATTTTTATAGACTATATAGCAATCTAAGATAGCTTTTAAATAATTAGGAGAAATAAACTAAAAAATCAATATAAACTAATTAATTAGAAATTATATTTAATGAAATAGGCTAATTATATTACTATTTAATATTATCCTAACTAAAAATATATTAATATTAATACTTTATTATATTTACTAATTACTAAACTACTACTATATATTAAATTAATTAAAAATAAAGAAGATAAATAATTATAAATATCTAAGATTATTAGTCTTTAGTAGATAACTAAACTATTAATATTAGATATAGTTAAAAGGATTTTTATAGTAATTAGATAGTAGGCTTAGTAATAACTTATTAGAGAACTAGCTGAATAGCTTATTAAAAATACTACTAAATAACCTTCTAATAAGACTACTAGAAAAGTTACTAAGTAACTTTCTAAAGAGATTACTAAAGAATACTTTAAAAATAGTTATATAACTAATTCTTTAGTATATATAATTACTATAGACCTATTTATATCTAATAATTTGTGGAATAATATCTAGGAAGCTCTATTAGATAACCTAACCTTTTAATATATCTATAGGGATATAATAATAAATAATTAATTATAGCTTTATAACTTTATCTTAACTTCTAATAAATTATTTTACCTAAAGGAAAATAGTAATCTATATGTATATATATTATGAAAGATTATTTCTGATATCTGCTGTGTAGCTTATAATAACTAAGTGTATATTAGTTTTAGTAGAGTATATAAATTCCTTAGATAGATCTACTTCTTTTAAGGTATATATTAAGAGTTAATAACTTATATTACTATATATCTAGAGTATTATAAAGCTAAGCCTAATCGTATTTAAATTTATAGTAATATATAGCTTATTAATATTCTGCGAATTCTATTAACTACTCTCTACTTTAATTTCATAGTTAGCTTACTAATATTAAGAGAATAGTATAACGCTATACTACTTATTACTAATAAAACTTTAAAGTTTATCTATACTATCTTAAAATATATTATATAGATAGTAGATAACTAAGTAACTGTATATATCTAATAGATATATTCTAACTAGGGTCTACTAGATATTTTTATATTTAATATTAACTTAAAGCTTATTTCTATATTATAGATATCTTTCTATTATGTAGTATTTATAGAACTTAAAGTTTCTACTATATATTACTATTAGGTAAATAGTCAAGCCGAATAGTCTATTTAGATATTAGTTTATTTGTTCTATATACTTATTAGTATTTAACTAGATTATAGCTATTAGGAAGATATCTTACTTCATATACTTATATATCTAAATACCTCTACTTTAGTGACTATATATAATATCCTATATAAAGTTCTATTTAATTAGAAACCTAAGTCTTTTCTCTTACTAATATATTAAGACCCCTTTAACTTTAGAGAGTACTAAAGTTAGATCTAATAAGAAGTATGGGAAACCTACTAAATATCCCTTATATAAATAGCAAGTTACTATAATACTTACTATTATATTCCTCTTAAGTTTGAGAAAGAAGATTTTATATATATTAAACTAGTAAAAAAAGGCGACTGAAGATACTACTTTAATAATTAGACTAAGTTTTCTTATACTTAAGAAAGTCTTTTTAAAATTAAAAAAATTATTAGCTTTCTTAAGTATTACGTTAAGTTCTTATTATAGTTTAAATAATACTTAGAGATATCTATTAAATATTTTGATTCTATTTATACTAACTTTTATAATAAAATATCTAACCCCTTAAAGCTAATCTAATAAGGTAAAGACGGGAAATTTATTATCAAATATATTATTATATATGATAGATAATATGGTACCTTATAATACCTAGTTAAATGGCTAGGTTACCTAGAGTTAATATAATAAGAAGCAACATCTTTTAAAGAAGACATACTTTAGTTAGTATACTACTACTATGCGTTAATCCTATAACACTAGTAATAAAATATAAGATATAGATAATAGTTCCCTAGGAGATGAGGTATTATATACTTATAGTAAGGAACTTATAATACTTTTTATAAACAATATATATTAACACTACTTTTAGATATTAATTATAAGTATCTAAAAGTAGCCTTATCTATATTACTTTCTAATACTTTAATTATTACTAATACTAATACTTATAACTACTTTAGGTTAATTAAATAATTTATACTAACTGAAACTTATAAACTTCAATATATCTTCCTTAATAGTAATATTAATACTTTCTATTTAATATAATAGATTTCTTTTTGTTTACTTCTTTTTTGTTAAACTTTTTTTTTCTTCTTTTTATACTTCCTTACAACTTTTAATAGTATTATCATTCCTATTTATTCTCTTTTATCTAATATATTATTAACTCTTATTTATTTTACTTATTCTTACTAATTCCTATACCTACCTCTTAAACCTTATAATAAACTATATATCTCTATAAGATAAAGACAACCTGATTGATCTAGAAGTAGCTATAGCTTAATATAATAAGATTATTAAAGTTAATAAAGTTAATTTATATTCAATTTCCCCTATTAAAAATTACCTTCTTTTTCCTATTAAGAATATATTATATCCTAAATCCTAAGATGATAAGCTTTTATACTTTATTCTTTCTAATAAGAACCCTACTCCTACTATTAAGAATCCTATTTCTTCTATTAAAAATCCTACTTCTAACTCCTAAGGTACCTTTATAACTATATAAAATAATAATTAGGGTAATATTATAATACTTAATACTAGTAATATTTAAGGTAATATTATAATAACTAATACTTATAATAATTAGGGTAATACTAAGGAAACTAAGAATATTAATCTTAATAGAAAAAAAAGTAATTAGGAGACCTAGGAGTAAGTTTCTAATAAAGAAGAAGTTATAACTTACTTTAATATTAAATTCTAACTTTAAAAAAATAAGATATTTAGATTTCTTACTAAATAGAAAGTTGATTTTTATAATTCTATAGATATTATTATACTTTCTTAACTACCTTAAGAAGAAATTATTAACTTTAAGTCTGATAATTAGGAAGAGATACTTTAAGAATTAATCGAATTAATAGATATTATAAATATTAACTATACTAATATTATTAATAGAGCTATAAGATTCCTTATTATTACTAAGATAAAAATTAATATTAAATTTATAACTATTTAATATATTACAGGTTCTCCTATATCTATTAAGAAATATAGTATTAAAGTTATTACTAGTAAAATAAGATATAATAATAATAAGGTTTCTACTAATATTATTATTATTAGACTTTAGACTTTTCCTAATTCTATATAAATTACCTATTTATATTATTCTAAGAAGAAAAATTATATCTTTATAAAAATAGTAATCTTTTATATATACCTTACTAGCTACCTTAAATTAGTTAAAATCCCTAAGAATAATCCTAATAAGACAATATATCTTAAATATACCCTAAGTAAATTCCTACTCATCCTAATAATACGTCTTACTATTAAAAGCGAAAACCTTTAAGATTAATACTATAGAGTTAGCAACTTACTAGAAGATAAAAATCTTACTACTTATCTTGAGGAATAAGAAAAAGTTATTATTTTAATTAATATACTAATATTAATAATATTTTAGAATTAGATAGCTACTACTAGATAGTTTACTAAACTAGAGAAAAATTATAATATTTCTTATAATATATTAAGAGAAGTTACTTATAGTACTAATTAATAGTTTAGAGATTTATATAACCCTAAGTAATTAGGCTAGACTATTTTAAATATTAGTAACTCCTAACTTCTTTATTCTAAACTTTTCTTTCTTATTTTTAATAATCTGAAGTTATATATAGTTACCTACTAAATAGGATTATATAAAGAGTTTAAACTTAAGCTTACCTTATCATATAAGTTTAGTTAGAAGAACTTTAATATAATCCTTCTTATAAATAGATTATTAGTATAGTAAGGTAATAAAGTAATATATAGCTATAAACTAGATAGTACAATTTAGATATATATTACTATTATTAAGTATATTAAGAATAATAAATATACCTTCTTACTTTAAATTAGAAACTATTTCTATATCTAATTCCCTAGTATAGATAATATAATAGCTAGAGATTATCCTATTTCTAAATATAATCCTAATGCTATCTTTAGATATACTACTAAGTATTTTATTAAAAAAGTTAAAACTATAGTTAATAATTATAATAATATTATAAAGAATACTTAATTAATATAAAAGGAACGTAATATTATAATAATCTCTATTATAATAGATATAATAATAATTATTCTTAATATATAGTAATAAAAGCTTTTAGTTAATTTAGATGAAGATAAGAATAAGATTGTTATTATATATTTTCTATTCTACTTCTTTTATAATATCTATAAAGATAAAGAGGAATAAGAAACTAAGATTATAGAAGTTATTATTTCTTATAAATACTAACTACTTCTTATACTTAATATATTCTAAAGTATAATATATATTCTACCTATCTATAGTAGTAATATAAAGTAGATTTACTTTTTTCTATATACCCCTATTTAGTTTTTCTAGCCTAGGTATCTTATTACTTTTTTTATAGTTTTCTTAGTAGTTATATTTTAAATAGATATTAATAATATCTAAGTTATTATTTCTTAAGTTAATACCTTTTTATAACTTATTACTATTTATACTAAACCTAATCCTATAACTACTAAGTATGAGATAGCTATAGTCTCTAAGATAGTATTATTACTAGATATATTTTTTAACTCTAAGGTTTAGAATTATACTTTCTAATTTAAAAATGCTAAACTTATAGATATATATAATTTATTCCTAGCTTTAAAAAAACTTAAAATCTTACTATACTAAGAATAATTTTAAAATAGTTTATCCTAAATCCCTATTAGATTTATATTATACTATAATAGTTCTAATTTAAGTAAATTAACTTTTAGTATAAAGATAATAGTTTAAATTACTATAGATAGTATATATAGGGGAGTCTAGGTAACTTATAGTAATAAACTTTACTAAAATACTATAGAGAAACTTATTTATTTCAAGATAAATAAAAATATTATTATTATATAAATCTACTTTATAAGAATAATAATAAATACTATTATAAATATTATAGGACTTAATAATACTATACCTCCTAAGATACTTTTTATAAGCTATACTAAGAAAGTAATTAGTAAGTTAGCCTAAGACTATAAGAAGAAGCTTTATAATAATTACTTTTTTTAGAACTTATATTCTATTATTTTTAAAATTATAATATTTATAGTTATAAATAAATAATTAGATTTCCTAACTCTTTATATTAAAACTAACCTCTCTAATAATAATAAGATAAAACTAAAATAATAAGCTTATTAATTACTTATTAATACTCTTACTATAATCTATATTATTATTAGTATACTAGTTATAATCTTAGATATTACTAATTTAGTTAAACTTAAAATTAACTTTATTTCTTAATAGAATCTAGATATTATATTTATAGATAAAACTAGCTATATATTTAAATCCTAGGTATACGCTTATTTTACTTAGTTTAAACTTATACTAATTATAACTATAGGTAATATCAAGTAATTCAATCCTATAAGTAAGAGTTTTAATAAATATAGAAATTAAAAGTTAACTTTTAGCTTCTAGTATAAAATATCCCTTATTAGTTGTATAGCTTTTATTAATACTACTATAGTATATCTCTCAGCTAATTATTATAATTATAAAACTACTACTATATAAGCTAAGAATAATATTTACTATAAATATATAGAATTAGTATAATATATTTCACTTTTTATTAACTTTTTCTAAAAAGATATAGGATAAATATTATATATTAGTAATACTAGATAAAACTCTTTCATTATTAATATTTCTAAAAGAAAAAAGTAATTAGTTAGAACTAGCTTTAATAATATTACTAATTATAACTATATTTTTAGTTTAATTTTTAAAATTTATTCTATTAGTTTTCTCTTAAGTCTTAATACAAATAAAGTTAATATAATTATAATTATTATTTTATATTTAGGATAATATAATAGTTATNNATTTAGGAATAAGCAACTAAGGCTACTAATAACTATATATATAAGAATATTACTTTTAAAATTCTAGATAATAATATAAGTATAGAAGTAGATCTAGTTATTTTTAATATAATCTAAACTAAGAAGTTTAGTTTTATTCCTAATTCTTAATATATAGCTATTACTACTATATATACTTATAGTATTACTATTACTCTTCTAAACTTTTTAAACTAAATATCTAAAAAGAAAAAGAGAAAAATCACTAATAC
>AMCV02000018.1:1183602-1210867 GCA_000350065.2 Colletotrichum orbiculare MAFF 240422 | reverse complement strand
TAAAATTTTATTATTTATTATTTTTAATAGTGGTTTTAGTAGTAAGGTCTATAGGTTTATTATAGTAGTTGTAAGATATATTTTATTATAAAGTGAATTGTTATTTAGTTTTTTAATTATTATATTAGTTCTAATAGTTATATAGTAATCTTTAGTATTTATATTTATTATTAAGTAGTTAAGGTTGTTATTATTTATTTTTCTTATAGTAATATTTAAAGAGTTAGTTATTAATCTTGATAGTAAGTTTTATATATATAATAAAATCGCTAGGTCTATCTTATTTAATGAATTTATTTTTAATATCTTTTTTTAGTTTTTAATAGAATATAAAAATCTTAGTATTATTAATATAGTTACGTTTAGTGTAAATATACTTAAATTTAGCTATATAGTATATAGTTATATTTTTCTATTTAAGAGTTATAAAGTTTTATTTATATTATTATTACTTATTTAGTTTTTAGAATAATAAGATTAGGATATTTTTAAAATTATAATAGTTTATAAAAATAGTTTAAGTTTTAAGTTTAAAATTATTCTATTTATAAGTAAGGAAATTAGTAAGATAAAATTTGAATTATATAAAAGTTTTTCTTTTTAGGAATAAGGTAGTATGAATAACTTATTTAGCTTTATCTTTAAAACTAAGATTATAAAACTAATAATAGGTTTTAATTTAAGTAAGGAATCCTTTAAAGTATCTAGGAGTTCTATTAAAAACTTAAAATAAGTTAAATTAAAGTTTTTTATATAATTTAATTAAGGTTTAGATAATATTAATAGTAGTATAAAGAATATTAATTTCTTATTAGAAAGTAAGGAGTTATTATTAATCCAGGTTATTATAGAGATTCTATTAAAATTAGTAGATTTCTATAGTATTACTATTAATAATCTCTTATATTTTAATTATATTTCTATTAGTTTTCTAGAGTTATTATATAAACTTAGTAATATTTTTTTTTATTACTAGAAGGTTTAATATCTTTTATTTTTTAGTCTAAAAGTTTAATAGGTTATTTACTTTTAAAGGGTATTTTTTAAGAATTAGAAGAAATAGAAGGGGTTTAATATTTAGTAGATATAGTAATATTTTTTCCTAGATATTATTAAATAAGTTTTATAAGGTTAACTTATTAAATAGGAATAATTAAAATATTATAGTTAACCTTAGGTCTAGTAGAGGTAGGTTTATTAGTAGTAAGTTAAAATTATAATATATAAATAATAGTATTATTATTATACTAATAAGATTAGGTTTTAAAACTTATAGTAATTAGGTATAAGTCTAATAAAGAGTTATAAGGATAATTATAAAAATAAAGCTAAAAGTTTCTTAGTGAGATTTATAAAATTAATTATTAAAAAGCTATAGAAGTCTGATTTTAAGTAGATTTAAGCTTATCTTATATATAAATTTATAATACTATAAACTTTCTTATTCTTATTAGTATTATATTATTTTTTATTAATTTAAAAATAAGAAGTAATTACTACTTATAGGTTAGTAATTACTTAGTTTTATTAATTACTTTAAAGATCTACTAACTAATTACTTATCTTATAAAGTAATTACTTATCTCTTATTATTATGTAACCTATACTATAGTTCTTCTGTAGTCTAGTAGGTTCTTATTATATTCTTCCTTTTATATATATAAAATACCTTATAGCTACTAGGCGTCTTATAACTTAGCCTTAGTCCTATTAGGTTATAATACCTATATAGGGATCTACTATAACTATAGTATATAGCCTAGCCTACTAGATATATATATATGTATTTCTAAGATATAGAGATTACTGGTTTCAGGTATACTACCTATAGGCAGTAGTCTCCCTTTTCTCGTGATATTCGGCGGTTAGCCGCATCTCACAATCCCTATAGCATCCTGTGGGGCTTGACACATTCCCGCGGGGCAATACGATCAAAGGCGTGGAAACAGGTTGTTTGCCGGTGGGGATATCCTTGGCGGAAGCTGATAAGACGCCGGCAAAGACTCCCCAGCCCCCAGATAAAGGTTCCGGTTCCGGCGATCCGCCATCAGTCACGATATGGGATGGAGTTACTCACGGACCTGACATGTGTTGGTCGACAATCTTATTTGGCGTAGGTGTGCCACGTGGGTCCCTTTGAGATGTTTCCTCTGGGCGACAATTGCCGTTCGGTCGTGACGGTTCTGCAAATGGGGCATGTTGAGTGTTATGGCGCTGATTCATGGCATCGCTGTTGGTATCTTTGCGACTCGTGGCTGTGTAAAGCGAGAGGAAGGTCCAAGACGTAATTACATGGTTATCAGCAAGACACTGCCTGATTCTCGGCCTGCGGTCACTCGGTGAAGACACTGGTTTCTGGATCTCGACGTGTTCTGTCGTGTGTTACTCTGAGATGGGCCCATCCATGCGCCAGAAATCACCACTCATCACCCGTTCAGGCAATGTTTCCATCACCTGTGGGTTACTCGAATTATCAGACTCGCTTCTTCGGGGGCCATCACTGGTCTCTACCTGGTGAGATCCGAGAGGACTAGTCGTTTTCTCCTTCAAACCTCGGAATCAACGCCTACGCAAACCAAGCGGGCTACAGCCCCTGTCGATTAAGAGGCTACACAAACAACCTTTCAACCCCTGTAGTCTCACTGGGAGTGTCCAGGCAAGGTGCTGTCACGGCTCGTCAGGGAGTGTTGGGGCATGAGGACGTCCTCGATCAAGGAATTAAGCTTAAATGGCTCACAAGATGAATAGATAAAACATTGCAAAACTCCGACGACATCAAATTAGGATCAACTTGGCGAGATGCTGCTCAGGAGCTTGATCACGGTGCTGAGAACAGTGTTCGTGGCGGTTACATTTATCACAATGATAGAGTGAGTGGTCATCACCTCTTTTGACAATATCCAACTATCTAATGCGAACTAATATGTGACAGATCAATCCATGTGTCATCGAGTTCTTTCCACCTGGACCCCTAGTCAAGACTAGAGGACGGCAGGACGACGCAAAAAACAAAGGACCTCAGACGGTCTTCTCGTTCGAGCCGCTGGACTCAATCTCCACCGTCGTCACGTTTCGCCGCCGCAAGTTGCCCGCCTCGTCGTGCTCGGCGTCCCACTGCACGACCTCGGCCTTGGGCACCTTGACCAGGCGGTGCGTGTTGGCGCCGTCGTTGCCGACCTCGACGATCTCGGTGCGGATCTCGTAGCCCATCCACTTGGGCAGCAGGTACATCCAGAAGACGTAGTACAGACCGCAGACAATCATGCTAGCACGGGGGTCAGTCCCGTCCTTTCCATTCACCGAGAGAGAGAGAGAGAGAGAGAGAGAGAGAGAGAGAGAGAGAGAGAGAGAGAGTCCGGCCACGGGCGGAAGCACTTACATGCCGATACCCACGACGCAGTAGGTCGCGTACCAGAAGCTGACGCTGCCGGCGTACGGGCCGCCCTTGGGAGGCCACCACGGCATCGCCAGCACAAAGACCTGGATGGCGAGGAAGAAGACGACGACAAAGTCCCACGCGCGAAAGTCGGAGCGGCCGATGCCGGAGCGCCTGCGACGCCGCCGGAGGATGAAGACGCCGTAGGTCATGGCGAAGTTGAACATGGCGCTGGGGTACGTCTGGAGGTCGACGACTGCGAACACGACAAGTCAGAACCGGCTATTCCACCACGGCATGAAGCACATCGACGAGACGAGAGCTTACCGAAAGAAAAGGCGTCACCGGCGGGCGGCGCAACAATCATGATGAACGTCATGGCCCACTTCAACAGGTACGGCCCCAGCGGCGTGCCAAAGGGCCTCGTCGACACCCAAAAGTTGGTAAAGGGCAGCACGCCCTGGCGGCCAATCTCGCGGATCATGCGCGAGGAGCCGATGAGCACGGCCAGCAGGTTGCCAAAGGCGCTCAGCAGGACGAGGAAGTTGAGCACGTTGGCGGCGGCGCGGCTCTCGCCAAAGAGCTTGCTGAAGAAGACGGCGGCGGCGATCTCGCTGGCCTCGGCGAACTCGGCCTTTGAGACGGTGGCGAAGTAGGCGACGTTGCAGAGCATGTAGAGCACGGCGACGGTGCCGAGGGAGATGACGCCGTTGCGCTTGAGGGTGGGGATGGGGTTCTTGATCTCGTTGGTCATGTTGAAGGCGTTGTAGTAGCCGGCGTAGGAGAAGATGATGCTGACGAGCGCGTTGGAGAGGTCGTTGCCGTTGGTCGTGGTGCCGTCAAAGGCGTTGCGGAAGTTGGCCTTGGGGTCGGGGATGTGCTTGATGTTGCCGCCGAGGACGACGAGACCCGCGATGCTGATGCTGCGTGGGGTATTAGCTGATGGGCGGTTGAAGCCTGGGATACGGGTGAGACGTACAACACGAGGGTGAGGATCTTGAGAACGCCAATGGCGTTGACGAGCCAGAGCGAGTATCGGTTGTGGGCGAGGACGCAGATGACGGCGAGGGTGTAGGCCGCGATGGCAACACCGCGCATTTGCCATTCCGAGGGCGTGATGTCGGCCATCCTCCAGAGATATCTCGAGAGAACTACGAATCTTGTCAACACATGGCTCGATTACAGGTGGAGGGTGTTCCAAAGACAGGCAACGCCAATAAAAGAGGTGAAGCCCTGGCGGGTCGAGGTGAGCTTACCGACTGCGTTACTACTGCTGAACGACAGGATAACCGACTGAACAGCAAAAGCAACAGGGAAGAAGTGCTTCGGGCGAGGATATGCCTGCTCCAAGTAGACGACCTCGGAACCGCTTCGATTGGGGAAGTAACTGGCCAACTCGAGGTAAACACTGAAGCCGGCAGAGGCCATGAGGAAGCCAATAAGCCAGTAAATCAGGGACAAGCCTATCGATCCTGTCCGGTTCAGGATACTGGCAGCTGTCGAACGTCAGGTCAGCCAGTCGCCCCATACCCTTCATCAGGTTTCTTCATCGCGGACTTACGCGTTGAAAAGACACCAGTTCCGATCATCATGTTGATGTTGAGAAAGATGACGGCGGCCCAGCCGACATTGTACCCCAGAGGCGAGTTCGACTCGACGGGCGCACCGACGGCCTCCTGGTACGAAGGCTTGGAGCCGTTGCCTCCCTTCTGGCGCGTGTAGGCGAGGTTGCCATCGTGGATGATGGACGGCTCAGAGTCGCTGGCCTCGGTGTCGACACGATACTCGGGCTCGGAGGACTTTTCGCCGCCACCAAAGAGCTTCCCGAAGACCATTTTCGGTCGCCTTGGTGCGCTGGCAAGTAGTCAAGGGATGGGATTCCGGCCGGGGATGGCACAGTTGAAGTCCAAGAGCGGACCAGAGAGACCTGACCTGTGCTGATGATGATGGTCGAGGAGTCGAACGCGCAGCAGACTCTCTCTCCCTTCGATATCGAGTGGCAGACACGTAGTCGCTTTATATCTGGGATGCCATATGCCTGCCGCGACCCACTCGTGCCCGCTGGCGACGATGCCATGGGATTAAATCACACAATACGCCAGGTCTTGGCTTAATACCTTATCCATGCTTCGACGGGCTCGAAATTGCTGTGTTGGTTTGCTTGGCTGCCATAAACTCTCCAATATGAGAGCACGCAATGAGGGTCTCGCGATCGTAAACGGCGCGGGCTGAACGGGCGTCGCCCCATCGCCGAGTCTGGGCGCTGGTAACGTCTCATCCAGCCCGCGAGTTTCAATAGACTCCAAATCAAGGATCGGGCGGTGCCCCCGAGGAGGGGCTGAGGAGGCGATCAACCTAGAGCATCCATTCTCCCACCACGGCTCATCCCTAGTGTCTGGTTCTCCTCGCTACGCTCATCCTCCAAGTGGTTGTAGATAATCCACCCCCGCGGGATGGAGTCCACTATTAGATGGGGACGTCCGGGGAGGTTGCGATGTAGTGACGCCGAGGACAAATGACGGCATCTTCCAAAGAGGTAAAACAGCCGCAACAAGGTGAGTTCGTCCCTGGAGGAGAGCGTGATGCTGAGGTAAAGGTCACCCAGAGAGGTGCCAGAAAGCTGGGAATCTGTGCAGAGCTTGGGATAATCTGGAGATGCGCCATTTAGGTGTGGTCAGTCGCATGGCATCCCGGACCATGACATCAGACGAGACAGCTAGCAGCCTGCGATCCGAACTGGCACGGCAGACGGCTTCGAGAAGACGAGGTAGGCTGGCGGCAAAACTCTTAGCATGACAGGCACGGCAGACCTCCTCTTATCGGCGACAGAAACCCAAATTGGGGACCAAGGCAGGAAACTGGGGAGATCCTCGTATTCAAGAGTCTTGGCTGCGCAGCCAGCTCGCGATGTTGTTCCACCGCATGGCCAGAACGACGACTGAGAACCGTGAATATTACAAGATTCGGCGGTCGTACACGCATTATCAAGAGCGTCACGCTCACCTGCGGCACGGGTTTTGTGGTGCTCCTCGAATCAAGCATACCTCAGGCGAGACGGTATTCGATGGAGAGGGTGAAGGAATAACCGACGACGCGCGAGTCGGACACGGCCTCAAGCCGTGATCTACAGTCGAGATGCCCAAAGCAATAAAGTTTACGCATCATTTACAAAGACGCACTGCCTTGCCGAAAGAAGGATAGAAGGTGCGCGAAATTCTCTTCCTTGCAGGCTTGGTCTTGATAACGACATTGAATCGCCGGATAGCGCCATCGGGTGTTTTGTTGGTCCGAGGAAAAGACACAATGGAACCATCCACTCGACCCTTGGCGGAAACACATGTCTACCATGTAAACCACACATGTTTCCCGCGCAAACCGTGGACGTCTCCTGTCAACCACGTGTGGATGCAATGTGACGACCCGGTTACATATTCCTATTCTGTAGACGCCGTTTCATTCACCAGACTCCAACATCAACTGCGGATATCTACATCTCCATCCGAGGCCCCACTAGGGAACCATCCGGCGACGACGGAAACGGACCGGACCCTGTCGATGGTGGGGCCGAGTCCAGTGGATGTGGCGGGGGTCGTGGATCTCGGACCAAGAGTGATACTGTGAAATGGGTACACTCTTTGGGGTTGCTCAGTCGATTTCCTATCGTTTTGCTTCTCAAGACTGACATGATTCTTCTCGTAAACATGGGCTTTGTCTCTCTTCGCGACCTTTGATGGGAGTCAGAGCCAGCAGCTCCGTCCTAAAGACGAAGATCCGACTACGCCTATTCCGTGGGAATCAGGGTCCTGCTGGAGGGGCTATCAATCAACTTCTGACGCCAGTTACGATGTAGATGGGCCTGAAACAGACCACCACATGGCGTCATCGGTCATGTTGGGGTTTGAATAAAATGACTTGCAATTGGCCCTTTCGAAACACAGGCAGATTAGGTTAACCTAGTGGAGAAGCCATCAAAAGACTGGGAATACGTATTCCATGCAGAGGAGCGTGGCTTGTCTGTCTGACTCGACGAGCTCCACGATTGCATCAAGAACCCAAGACATTCGCCCAGCTACGTGATCCAGAGGCCGGGCGACCAAATGCTGAGATTTCCCTAGCCAAGAAACATACCTACACAAATGAAGGAAAATCCGAGACATCTACCACGTGCGTCTCCAACACGAACGTATCCCAGCAGCTCAAGCTCGTTTGGGGGTCTTGCCGGCCACAACCGAAGTCATAAAGACAGTCTCTTGCGGAGCCGAACTCCGAGATCTGGTAGCAGTGACAACCACGGTGCCAGAGTAGACGGTAACCATGGACTTGGGCTCAGCCGGTATCGAGTCTGGAATCAAAAGTCAGTCTTGCTCCTAGCAATCACAGCGGACGGGCCGTACTTACTGTTGCCAGAAATCGTAGGTTGAGCAGCCGAGGCAGACTCTGGAGAGCTGACGGGAACGCTCACCGGAGCACTCACCGAAGCATTCGCGGGGATACTGTAGATGGGCGACGGTACGGCACTCGCCTTCGCCGACGTGTAGACGGGCGGAGGATTCGCCGGTCCGCCTCCATTCTGGCAAAAGTCCCTGGGAGTGTCCGCGGGCCTCTGTCCGAAAGTAGCGCCGCAAGCGAGCGGAAACACGGGCACGCCGGTGCAGCGGTCTGCAATGGCGAAGCGGTTGTTGATGGCCGGGTTCGAGTCTCGCAGAATGTACCACCACACGTTCCGATCCGAGTTGAAGAGCCGCCCGCACCCAACCTCCTGCCAGTACTTGGCCGCGTTCTCGACGCTCGCGGCCGGCCCCCCGGGCGTGTACGTCTCCCCCCGGACGGGCCACCCGGACTCGGTGATCCACACGGGTTTGCCGCCGGCCACCCTTTCGACCTTTTGGATGGCGAGGTCGTACTCGGCCGTCAGGGTCTGGTTGCTGGGCGCCGTGCGGTAGAACGGGTGGAGGTTGACGCCGAGGAAGTCGAGGTGGGCGATGAGCTCGGCGCTGTCGGGGTTCTCGTACATCTTGTACGGCTCCGCGTGGCCGATGGGCTTGTCGCCGAGGATGGTGCCCCTGAGCCTCTCGCGCACCTGCTTGACGAACCTGACGACCTCGCCCACGGGCTGCCCGGACTCGCCCTTGGAGGAGCGCAGCAGCTCCTCGTTGCCGACGGAGATGCCCACGACGAGCCGGGCGAAGTCGGGCCCGTACTCCATCAGCTGCCTCAGGGCCTCGAGCTCCCGGTGCAGTTCCGTGAGGTGCGAGCACCAGATGCCGAGCAGCATGGTGGTGCCGGTTTTCATGGCCGCCTTGACGGCCGGGTTCGGTTTGACGGCCGTGTTGTTGGGCTTGCTGTCGTCGACGAGCGTGTACAGGCGGACGCTGTTGAACTTGGCGGGCAGTTCCTTGAGCTCGTTGGCGAGGGTGAACTCTTCCACGTATTCCCTTTCGGTCTTGTAGCCTCCGGTGGTCACGTCCTGGGTTCCCGAGTTGAAGCCGCGGATACCGCCGGCGAGAATGCAGGATGGCCCGAGGGCGAGGGCAACCAATGCTTGCGAGAACCTCATGGTGAAGTGGTGAGCCTAAGAGGGAGAATGTTTCCGACTCTTGGGTTGATAGGTGCCTGTCTGTCGAAAAGGAACAGAATCGCGAGACTGAGACGGAGGATTTATAGCAGGTGCCGAACTGTCTCTACATGTTTGCTTCCGATTAACTTACAGTTGATGGTGTGTAACAGATGGGAGGGCAAGACTCGAGTGCGCCGCCCACGTTCTTTGAGCTACAGGCGCTCGATGCCGGAATCAGCCGGCCCTGCAGCAGCGTCTTATGAGATTGCCAGTTTCGACGAATGCATACCAGGGGCTGTCCAAACGCGGTTATGGTTCGTGAAAGATGTTCACAATGCGTTTCGAGCGTCAACGTATCACACGTTTGAGAAAGCTTGACGAGAAATCAGCAGGGCAGTTTAATAACAGCCTATGATTATGTTACAGAAATGAAAATACTCACAGACAATGTGAAGGAGAGACTCTGGAGCCAGTGCTGGTCCGTAACATGATGAAGCGCTTGCTGCATCTCCTTTATGCCCGTACCATCGGCGGTTACCCTTTGCACTCTCACGTCAACCGTAATGATACGAGAGCTGTTCGAATGCCACTCTTGCTAGATATTCCAATGGGCCATAGAAAGCCGCTGGGAATTTCGTCAGCAGCAAGTCGTTGGCTGGGAGGACATACGGTCACACAATGAAGGCCCACGATTCAGCGTCAAAGCCAGGCCCGGTCATAATCCTCGTGTATTTCCCAACTCATTTCCTCCGACCAAAACACTCCTCCTACCGATGTATCGAGACTTCCGTCGTCCTCATAATACCCCGGTCGCCAAACGGATGTTCCGCCCCCAGTATCGTCTCCTCGCTCCCAGATCTCCCGCTCAGGCTGTTCTTCTGATAGACCGCGACCGCGGCCGGGTGGCTGCCCGCCTTGATGCTCGTCTTGTACCCGTCGGCACTGTTCGGCGCGAACGGCCCGTCCTCGAGCTCGAGGTCCGGCGCCCCCCGGCTGCCCTGCTCCCTGTACCCCCGTCTCCGCGCGTGCGTCGTCGTCATCATGTGCGCGCTCTTGCCGGTCCGGCCGGTCGGGTATCGGTTCTCGTAGAGGTCGTTGCTGTTGTAGCGCCGGCTCGACGAGATCTTGAGCGCCCTGCCGACGAGCGGCTTCAGGGCGGGCGCGCAGGCGGCGATGATGCCGAGGTTCAGCTGGAGACTGTTGTCGGGATTGTCAGCGATGGAACGGTTGCGAAGTAGTCGGAGCACTTACAACCCCCAGAACTGGATGCTCTGGTAGCTGTTGAGAGTGTCAACCATTGATCTTGGATATCAGCACTGATGTTTGCTCACAAGGTCCCGTCTTTGCTGCTTGGCTGGGCAATCTGGTAGAATGCCTTGATGACCCCCATGGCGACGGCACTGACCTGGTCAGCTGGATATCTCAGGTGGCAGAGTAAGCAAGAAAGTTTCGTACAAATAACCAAGACTGAGAATAACAATAAGATAGACTCGTGTGCGCAGCTTCATCTGGAGAACCCAGATAATGGGGATTGGCAGCGTCGCGAAGCAGACATCGGTAAAGATGTTGAAAGCTTGGATCAGGTCAGAGGAGCAACGTCGAGGAAGCCATTTGAACAGACCCGTGTTCACCAACGCAAAGTTCACAAACAGCTTGATGTTGTAGCAGCTAGGCTTCAGACTCTTGTTCCAGTAGCCCTCGAGAGGAGTACAGTACAGGAAGAAGCTCAGCCAGGCCATGACCGTGTAGCCGACGACAAAGACTCAGAGACGGTTAGCAAAAGCAAGGTGCAACGAGAGAACAGTCTACCCACCAATCAGCGCCCACAGGCATCGAGAATACCAGACGTTCTTGCTGAGTCGCAACAACGACAGGGCGATGGAAATCTTGAGGAATGCCAGCGCGGCAATGGCGGAGATGATGGACTGGAAGAAGCCGACTTTGGAAAAAAAGACCTGATCGGCCTTTGCGATGGTATCCTTATGCCTCCCAAGGCCGTAGAATGCCTGTATGACGAAGATGACCATTCCTCCGCCCAAGGCGCAGAGCTGAGAAGGCGTCAGTCCCGATGCCAGCCCGAACGGCTTCTCACGGAAGAACGCTCACCGCGGCCATGATCATCATGTAGTCGTCGATTCCAATCGTCTTGACAATGGCCGCCCTCGTGTACACTCTGCCGATAACAAAGAGCAAGGCCACGGCGTGGAGAGTTCCCGTCACGGCCAGGATCATGGCGGTGTTGCTCTCCTCGGCCCTCTCGGGGTCCGCGGTCGTCAAAGTCGAAGACATGGCGTCGACGGCGCCCGGTTGTGCAAACGATGGCGACGAAACAGAGAGCAAAAGGCGAAGCCGGCCACAAAAGGCGGAGTGGGCACGCAGAGCAGCGAGGGGATGGAGACATTCTTTAACTCATGGTGGGATCTGCGGTATCTGGCCACTTCGGTTCCGAAGAACGAGACTCGTCACACACCGTGGGAGCCAGACCACTCTGGATGTATCTACATCATGCACGGCACACTGGGAATAACAAGGAGACAGACGAAATGAGTACCCGAAGATTAATCAGACTCGTCCGTGGGAAGGCAGTTCGCTTGCGGCGAGGACCGGCCGAGGCGAGGAGCCCTTGTGCGAGACGAAGGTTCCTCGTCTGCGGCATACTACAGGGAACGAGATCCAGTCACAAAACCGCTGCATAGACATCACATTTCTCTAGGAGGTTCCGGACGAAGCAGACCCTTTGCAGTTTAGCGGCCTCTCCGTAGATTGTGCAGGATCTCCTCCTCGACGACCAGAACCTCTGGACGTGGTTCGACGGAGCGCTCCGGGGTGGCTCCAAGGGCTCGCTGGCGGAGAGGCGAAATTTCCCACATCCCGGCGCCCGCAGATGTGCAGTGCCGTCGGCGTGAAAGCTGGCAGTTGTCTCCCGTGGATGCGAGATGTCAGACGCAAAACCGAACGGTTGGGACGCCGTTGCTGTCTTGACTCGCGAGCCGTGCCGTGAAGATGTTAGCTCCAAGCTCAAAGCGGGCATCGAGGAGCAGATACGACGGCTTCCTGTGATTATTCTTCGTCTCCATCTCCATCAGACACCGCTCGGACACGCCCAAGGGCCTGAGCAGCAAGGGGAGCTCGGGGAACTTGTGATTCGGGCGACTTCTGTAGCAAGCGTTCCCGCTGAAGAGATGTGAAAGGTCACCGGCAATCCTTTCGATAAAAAGAGACTGCTGCGGCGGAGTCGGCCGCCAGGAACAGCAGTGGGGGCCAAGATGGACTACGAGGACGAGATTGGATCGCCTGTTACCTCTGGATCCCCACGACATGCATCTTCAGGGGTACACACGGGATGGTCGGCTACATGGATGCTCTGAGAAACGAGCAGTGATCTTCGGTCTGTCTATCCAAAAACTCACGAATCTCTGGCTATCGGTTGGCCATCCCCGTGGTTGAAGGCAGACTTTGTGGAGCCGGAACGTGGCCGATGAAGAGGACATCTCGACAAATTCGCGACTTGTTAAGGATGAACTGAGCTTTTTTATGAAACGAAACTCTCAGTTAAGCTTAAGAAACCTTTAGTTCGTGCGCTCTCAACAAATCACTTCTTACTGGACATCGAATAACATCTCAAATAGTCAAGTGATGAGCTGACAACCACAACGTCCTTCATATCCACACGTCTTCCCGTACTCAGATCCCTTCCTTCGCTTCTCTCCCGGCCGGTGGCGATAGCGGAGACAGTGACTGTCTGTATGTCATCAACATACCACTCAGGACGGTTGCTTATGTGAAGAAACTTCCCAACGGCTCCGATTATTCGTTGCCAGGTCGTGGGTCCAGCATCTGGGCCATCGACTCGTTCTCTTCGCCCCTCGAGAATCATTCGATCCGGGACCCTCTCGACTCTCTCGCCGTCCCCCCTGGCAGCAGTCCACCCAGTACGGATGCGGTTACCATGTCCGCCGCGCGGATCCGGAGCCCTGATACTGCCCGGAGCCACTAGCCGACGGGTTTTAATCTATTCCCAACGTCGGACAGGCATCCTTCTATATAGCTAGCGAATCTTCTGTCTGGCGTCGACCCTTCCAGAGAGCGGTCCAGTCCGCTCCCACTTCCCAGCCAGCATCCAGACCGAGGAACAACACCCCAAGCTCGCGCGTCGTCTGCCCTGGCAAGTCACACACGTAATACCGGACCACTGACTTCTCGAGCTTCCCCTGTCTGTGCTCCACGCCGGCCTGTTCCTGAAAGGTTCCTCAAAACAAAGAGTCCGGCAATGTATCCCATCAGTATAGTGGCCGCGGCCGTCGGCCTGCTGACCGCGCCGGTTCTCGCTTCGCCCGTCCAAGCCCGCGATGTCCTCGCCGATCTGCAGGTCCAGGCCATGGATGCCCTCAGGGAAGCCGAGCTGGGCGCCGTGGGCAAGCGCAGCAGCTGCAGCATCTTCAACGCGCGGTACCGCCGGGACTGGTATGTTGCTCTTCACCCCACCGCGGCTCGTGCAGACCGCGGACTGCGTGATGTCATGGCGAGCAGCTGGAACTGATAGGATATCTTTAGGGAAGCGTTCTCGTCTCAGGAGAAGAAGGACTACATCGGCGCCGTCCAGTGCATGTTGACGTTGCCGTCGAAGTCGGACCCCGAGTTTGCCCCCGGGGCGCGGAACCGCTACGATGACTTTGTTGCTGTCCACATCAACCAGACGACGACCATCCACGGCACAGTGAGTTTGCTCTCCGAGGATGCTGCCCGGTGGAGATGCTCACGACATCCAGGGAAACTTTCTGACCTGGCACCGCTACTTTGTCTGGGCTTACGAGGAGGCTCTGCGCAACGAGTGCGGCTACAAGGGCAACCAGCCGGTAGGTGGACATGATCTCGGGTCGAAAGTGGTTTGTCGTTGACTGGGTGTATCGTAGTACTGGAACTGGCTCAAGTACCAGGACGACCTCACCAAGTCTCCCATGTTTGACGGCAGCGACACCAGCCTCAGCGGCGACGGCGCCTTTGTCCAGCACAATGGAAGTCTCAGCGGAGCCGGCGCCATCTGGCTGCCTTCAGGAAAGGGAGGCGGTTGTGTCGAGAGCGGTCCATTCGTCAAGTGAGTATCGCAAGCTTGGGGGCTAGAATGTACGTTGACTCCCACTGCTAACACCCCCCCAGCATGACGGTCAACCTCGGACCGGTGAACCCCGGAATGGACGGCATGGAAGCCAGCCCGAACGGCAGACTCGGCTACAACCCCCGCTGCCTCAGCCGCGATCTCAGCGCCGCCGCCATGTCGACGTGGATGACCAACGAGAACATGCTCAACCTCACCGTGGGACCGGCCTCCAAGAACGTCGAGCTCTTCCAGAACGAGCTCCAGGGACGGTTCGCGGACGGGTTCCTCGGCATGCACGCCGCCGGCCACTTTTCCATCAACGGCGAGGCCAGCGACCTGTACTCCTCCCCAGTTGATCCCACATTCTTCCTCCACCACGCCCAGGTTGACCGCGTGTACTGGTTGTGGCAGGCGTTGCATCTGTGGAACGCGTTCGAGGTTGCTGGCACGATTACCATCAACAACAGACCTGCCAGCAGAGATGCCACGGTGGACGATGTCATCAACCTGGGTGTCACGGCCGAGAACCGCGCCATTGGCGACTTGCTCAACACCATCGGCGGGTCTCCTCTTTGCTACGTCTACGCGTAGTGGATTAGCATTAGTTGGATAGATGGTAAATGTTGCCCAAAGCTTCATGTTGCTGCTATTAATGCCATGAACTTCAGTCCCATGAGCCTGGCAACCGTACATGCTAGACTTCAACAACCGCCATGAAAGACCTATCTGGCCCTACATTTAACACAGAACCCTTCTAAAAACTCATCGTGAAAGCATATTCATCTACCGACCAACGATTACGTCCGATTACGCGCCACCTCGTACTCTCGCAGCAACGGATCTGCCAGTACTCTCTCCATCACCTCCCGCTGCACACAAACGCCGACGATCAAGTCTCCCGTGTCCGCAACGTCGTTGACGTGAACGAGCCCGTCAATCAGCGGCATGATGGCGTGGACGTACCGCGCCAGCTCACCGGCACCCAAAAAGTCCAGCTCGTACGTCCTCGCCCTCACCCAGGACGTCACCCCGGTATGCCTCGTGCCCAAGAACGCCTGCCACAATCTCTGCGGGCTGACCTCGTGCGCGGCGTCGTGGACGTAGGCCGCCACCGCGTCCGGCGTGAAGCGCGACATTGTCTCCCGGATGGCCCCGGCGATCGGCCCGAGACGCGCCGTCGCCGACTCCTCGGCGGATTTTTCCACGTAGCAGAGCAGGAGAGGAGATCCGACAAAGGTTTCCGGCAGAGGAGGGTCCACGCGGGCTCGCAGGCCGAGGGTGATGTTCAGGTACACCTGCTCTTCGGGATTCGAGTGGCGTCGTGCGCGGGTTATGAGAGTCCAGATATGCGCCAGGGCGGCGTCGAGCCGGGATACGCGGAGTCCTGCCATTTCATCTGGCAGGCTTTCTTGTGCCGCCTTCTTCATCCTTCCCAGCTCGGCGCTGGAGAAGCGGATCTGGACGTGGTCGACGGGAGCAGTCATGTCCCACGTCGGCCAGGGCGGGAACGTCGAGGGACTGAGCTGGGTTTCTGCCAGCTCGTCCGGCGGAGGCATGGTTGCCAGCGAAGACGGTTTGAATGCTGGCAGGTATCCCGGTGCGTCTTCAGCCCACCAGTCGAAGCGGTGCATGGGCAGCGAGCGGGCTCTTGCGACCCTGATCGGATCCGGGGCGCTGTTGGGCTTCAGTCCGGCGACGCGGTCGAGGAGACTCGGATCGAAAAGCGGCTTTGGTATGGGAGGAGAAGCAGAGGAAGGGTCGAGATGGCATCTTGAGCGCGCCGCCCACGAATGCATAAAGTTCACCAAGCAGACGGCATCCGCGAGGGGATGGGAGATGAGGGCGCCGATGCTGAAGCCGCCACATCCAAAGGCCGTCAGCTGTATGGCCATGCTCGGGAGCCCCTTTTCCACGGCTCTCAACGACGAGAGTGATAGTTTTGTCTTTGGGAGGAATTCATCCTGATCGAAGTTGGTCGCATCCCACTCTTTCAGCGTTGTCGCCCTGTCCTCCCTGCTACGCACGACATCGTGGAGTTTGTGGCCATTTTCGGCGAGGATGAACTCGACTCCGGGGTCGTCGGGCGAGCCGTGGTGTACAACCGGACGGCCGAGGTGGCGAGGGACGGCATCGTGCCGGACGAGTTCTGGGGTGGCCCATTGCAGCTGACCGGCGAAATGGGGATAGTCGTCTAGTGTCTCGCTGAGCGTGGTCGACAAGACGTCAAAGAAGTCGGAACACGAGGGCTGGGTGTGGTTGGACTTGTCGTAGAACCATACGGCGCCTGTAAAGGTGAAGCGAGCCGTGGTGGCGTCTATGATGGACAGCTTCGAAATGGTTGGCTCGACTGCGGTCGTCTTGGGGAGGATCTTGCGAGTTGTCCTGTACCGCGTGGCGGAGTCGAGGGTTTCTTTGATGGCCATGATGGATGGTGGGATGGTTGATACTTTGCAGCTTTGTTTTTCCGAGTTGAATTGAAGTTGATTGGAGAATTAGCCAACCGCGAGGACTTGATCAAACTTTATCTCAAGTTCAATTTCCTGTTCTCACGATGCAGACGACCGGGGAGGCCTGCCAAGCCCCGGTAGGAAGTGGGCAGGCCACGATGATTCATCCTGTATCATGTCCAAGTAGAGACTAGCCTGCGGCCACGATTGGCCGTGTGAGTCAATTGACCCGTTGCTATATGGCGCAATAACGCACGTTTATATACTAGCAAAGATGTCTTCATCCAAAGTTCCATCTCATCTAGTAGCTGAGTTGGGCCGTCATCTTGATTCTCATGCTTGGTCTACGAATCGGTCTTGTATCAGCATTGAAGTTGCAGATATGAGATGAGCGTGAACGTAAGTCTGTGTCAGTTGAATGCACCATGAGAAGAGCATGACGGAGTATCGCACACTTCGATGATGGTTCAAATAGTGTTACGAACTGGGTAGCGCCAGTTCCAGCTCGTCTCTGAAGATACTGAGACGGCAAGTGAGGTGGCCCATGATGAGAGTGGGAGTGAGAGGTGAGTGGGGATCTTCGGCTGTGACCACTTATGAGGGCGTTGCGTCGCTTTGAACTGGCAATTCCAATATCCATGCTGGATCTATCGCCTAATTATTTCCAGCGCAGTCGCATGTGAACGTTTTGTCCGATCCATGAGCCTTTGTCACCAAGAAACGCCCTTTTTGCAGCCTCTCCTCTATCCCTTCAAGATCTATCATCTAGTCATGTAAGGGCCCCGTCTCATCGACTCCCAAATACCTCCCACTTTCGACCTGTCATCTTTCCATGTGTACTTTTCAATCCTCTCATCCGCCCATCATCTCCAACGTCCCGCGAGGCCAGTCTAGAGCTGCTTCACCAAAATGTCATCCGTCTGGACCACCGACCCAACCACAAAGTCGTGCGTGCCGACCGCTCTGTACCCCCACTTCTCGTAGGCCTTCCTCGCGCGAAGGTTCTCCTCCCAGACGCCGAGCCAGATGTTCTTGAAGCCCTGCTCGCGAGCCATGTCCTCCAACCTGTCCGCCAGCATCTTTCCCGTGCCGGTGCCGTGGGCCCTGGGGTAGAGATAGATGCGCTGCAGCTCCACGACGGCCTCGAGGTGCGCCACGCACGGCTCCGCGGACCCGCGCGTGAGCATGGCGAAACCGACGAGGTCGCCGGCGTCGTCGGTCGCGAGGATGGTGTCCCTGTCGGGGTTGGCGAGGTCCCTGGCCACGGCCTCGACCGAGTACGACTCGTCCAGGAAGGCCTGCAGTTCGTGCGGCTCGACCGAGTGGCCGAACGTGACGGAGAAGACGTCGGCGCCGAGCTCGGCGATGGCTTTCACGTCGTCGACGGTGGCGGCTCGGATGGAGATGTTTGGCCTCGCGCCGCTCTGTCGGTTGTCTATTGGCTTGGCCATGGCGTTGCTGTGAGAGGTTGAAGTTGACGAGAAAGGACTGGTGTGAACGAGGCCGCCGAGGAGATGGCGACGAGCGCTGAATGGACGAGAACGACAGCGGACGCTAGCGGGCGAACTAATCGGATACAGCGGGTTGACCACCGAGGACCTCGCTCGTTTCAGGGCCGCGGACGAGGCCTTTTGTACGATTTCCACGCTGCGCAGACGGGTCGCCATCGTCGTCACCATCCGGACTCTTTGTGGGCCTGCGATTCTGGGGAAAACACGACAACACGTCGCTGCAACTCTAAAAACGGCATCAAGTCGCGATCGACGTGATTGTTTTTCCGGCGGACTCGGCAGATCTCGCCTGGGTTGACACGCCCTGTTGTCAATGCCATCCCTGAAAGGGCGAATCCCCCTGGCCTTTTCAGGTGGTTAGTGGGTGAGTGGGCAGCTGGAGCCCGCGCCCTTGGCTTGACATGGCGTCGCGGGTCCCCATGGGTACAGGCCATCGGCCCCCTAACCAGGCGAAATAGGGCTCTTCCCTGCCTGTAAAATCCCCGAATTTGATGCATCCAGAGCGAGGAAGAGTCGACTCTCATCGAGCCAATAATGTCTTGCCAGCGACAGGTGGTTCTGGGTTATTCTCTTCTCTTCCAAGGCCAACGTTGGGTCACCTCGTAGGTCTTCAAACATATGATTTATGTGCGAGGACAGATCATGGTAGTCCAACTGTTGCACAGCTTGCTCACTGACGGGACGTGATACTCAAAGTACCCAAGGCAGGATACTCAAGGTACGATGCTCAGGGTACGATACTCAAGACGCCGTATATTGCATTGGCGAACACACCATCTATGGAAATTACTGCTAAAGAAGAAGAAAAAAGGCGGGCAGAGATGGATTCGAACACTTAGCTTGGAACCTGAAGCTGAAGCTGAAGCTGAACCAGCAATTCAACCGATATATGCCGTCTCTCAGACCGATTCCGACTTCTTCTCCGACGTGTTTCTCGTTTCTGCGCCGTAAACGACTATGCAGCAGACCGCCGCCCCCGAAATCGCGACGAAGAGAGCACTCACTGTCGAGAACCAGCCGACCCCGATGCTCTGCACTCCGGGCAGGCAAGCCGCCGTCGCGACGGCTGCGAACGTGTACCGCATAAAATAGTTGCCGGCTGGCGTTGCGTCCAGTTAGTCCTGAAAACCAGACGATACATGAGGAAAAGAGCATGAGAAAAGAGGCTGGCGTGTGCAAAGACGAAGAAACTCACCCATGACCTCGGCCGCCCTCTCGCGAAAGACGTCCAGGCAGTAGCTGTTGAGGCACGGGAAGCAAATCATCTGCGCGAGGCCCTGCACGAACATGCAGACGACGGGGAGCGGGATCCCGCCCTTGGCCTGGTCGATGGCCCAGCCGTAGACGACGGCGCTGCCGGGGATGACGAGCCCCATGGCGACGAAGGAGCTCCGGAGGCGGTCCTCGGGCACGCGCTTGTTGCGCCTCGCGATCCACTTCTTGACCGTGTGGTCTGCGTACCGGCCGCCGAAGAAGGTTCCGGCAATGTACCCGGCCCCGGGGGCCAGGAAGAAGAAGCCGGACTGCAGGGGGGAGGTGAGGTCGAACCGCGGGTTGATGACGTAGCGGACGGGTGTCAGGAGAACCTGCATGTTCCAGAGGATCGAGGACGCGGCGATGCCCTGCGAGCGGGAGTCAGCAAAGGGTGAACGAGAAGACGGCCTCTTACCGCTGCGTCGGCCACGGTGCCGCGCTCTGTGGATCGTGTGACATGATATAAGTCACGAGTCAAGACTGTGTTCGATGTCGAGATGACTTCACAAAGAGATGGTAGGGGAGGGAAACATACCACGATGAGAATCTTGGGATAGCGGAATAGGGCGAGGACGCGAAAGGGGTTGGCCCATTCCCAGAGCTGTGCCATCTTCTCCTTGGTCGAGAGGCCCTCCAGCTCCTCGGACCACTTTCCATGGCTCGTTTCCGGGAGGAAAAAGACGGACAGAATCATGGCAACTCCTCCCAGACCGCCCTGGAACCAGAACAGGGACGGCCACGTCGAGAACGTCACGATCACGCCGCCCAGAAACGGACCAAAGGCCGGTCCGATGAGCGTCCCTCCGAGGAACCAACCCAGGGCGGTGCCTCTCTCGGTCGGACGGTAGATGTCGCTGAGACAACTGGAACCGACGACGAGGAAACAACTCCCCGCAAAGGCCGTGATGGACCGGAAGATGAAGAAGGCTGCCAGGTTGGGTGCGACTCCCGTCGCCAGCGAGAAGGCGCAGAACAGCACGGCTGACGAGACGAAGGTCTACGAGGTTTAGTCCATCGGTTCACACGACACAGAGAACGCAGGAGCTCCAAACACACGGGCAACCCCCGAGACGAACGACTACTGTACAAGACGGCGCTCGACACAGAGGTGGCTGTTTGCTTACCCATTTTCTCCCGTACACCTGGCTCAGCGGACCCCAGAACAGCGTCCCGATGCCCATGAGCAGCAGGAACAGCGCGTTGGAGTAGTTGACGACGGTCCCGGTCGTGTGGAACGCCGCCGCGACCTCGGGCAGGGCCGACAGCACGAGCAGGGCCGCGAGGTTGATGCCGAGGCCGCCGAACGACACGATGGCGGTGATGAGGGCCTTGCGTCTCGGGGTGAACTTTGCGTACGCCGTCTCGTCTTCGCGGAGGGAGAAGGGTCGGCTGGGCGTCTGGGCGAGTATGTTGACGCCCTTTTCGGCGTTGGACGTTCTCAGGGCGAGCAGGTCGGGCGGCTGCTCGTCGGCTCGCGTGGGTGCCTCTGACAGGGTGTGCTCTGACGACATGATGGGATTCTGCTGCGCGCGATGGACGGTTCCTGCGACATGGAAGAGAGGTAGTTTTTAGAGTGAGGATTTATCTGGTTGTATTGTTCGACTGGCAGCTTCAGCTAGGTAAGAACAGGATGGGAGACGGATGACAGGAATGGCCAAGGAAATAATCCCCCGATTCTAACAATAACCGCACACAACCAGTGTCGGACGCTATCGGGGACTCGATGGTTTATAAACGAGCATGTAAAGAGACGAGGAAAAGTCTGACGCAAGAATAGACAAATCCTGGGCAAAGGGGTACCCACCGACAGGCGATTCCGAAGTCGGTCTGATGGGAGAGATGGATCATCACCTCTGAGACGCCGTCAGAGACATCATCCTGGCCTCGAGGAAAAACAGAGCCGGTCGAAAAGTGTTTCATTGGGCCAGTCCTCAGTGAGAAGTGCATTGCGGAGCGTCTCCGCAGCAGGGATCGATTCAAAGACTCTCACACACAATCTGCAACTGTTTTTGCGTCCTTGACCTCCACTTTGGGTTGAAATCAGGCACGATACTGGGACGTCCAGAACCCCACCGAGGCTGCTCTCGGCTTATTTCCCCTTATCTGACATGATGGAAAAGGCCTGGATTTGCTGTGGGAAGAGAAACTTAGCCGGGGACCACTGGCGTGGGGGTTCGAGCAGCTAGCTGTCTGCGTTTGCGGATGTTGGTTCGGGTGTCCGGACTGGAGGGCCGAGTTTCAAGGCCCGAGATCGGCCGGGACTGAGGCCGCCGAGAGACTCCTGGCTTCCGTCCTCGGACCCGCTGCTGCCGGGGACCGCACGCCGTGAGTCGGATAAAATGTGCTTCGCCGTGGGCTGGTCGTCCGGAGTGCCGATCGCAGACTTATTTGAAGCTTATTAGTCCTTTCTTCTGATGATATCGTGGCCGGCATCCTGGCGCGGCCTTCTCTCCCAAACGCCAAATCTAGCTCCGAAAATCGGAGCAGCCCAACAGAGGCTCGCTTGACTCATGGCCAAAGACTCTGGACGCCGTTCACAACCGCCGAGTGCGGCGAGTAGCGTTGTTTTACATGATAGTGTCACTTCGAGACCAACTACACTGTCGAGACTGACTAAACTGGCGAGACTCGTGTCTTCAAAACCTCTCCTCCAGTCATGACCGATGGACCAGCCCGTTCCAGCTGATGAATAGTCCCTTCTTGCCATTACCCCGACTTCCAATCGTTCTTCAGACTCCAAGCATACGCAACGCGGTAGACGTCCTCCTCGCGCCACCACTTTCCGATAACCTGCATGCTCACCGGCAACTTCGTCCCGGACCCCTTCAACGGCCCCTCCTCGACGGCGAGCATCCCGATCGGCATCGCCAGCACGGGGTGTCCCGACTGGTTGAACGGCGCAGTGTTCGCCGTCAACCCCACCTGCTTCCCAATCTTCTCCAGCGGCGCCGCGTCGTACGGCGTGTGCGAGTTGGCCACGTAGGGGAGGTTGGGCGCCACGAGGACGTCGAAGCCGTCCAGCGCCGCGTCGTACTCGTCGCGCAGCTTCCTGCCGAGGTTCGTCGCCTTCCCGAGGAGGTCCGGGAAGGCGGCCTGCGCGTACGCGCCCGTTGAGGTAGATGATCCTGGACGAGACGTAGGCGGCGTCCCACTGCTGCTGCGTGAGGTGCTGGAACTTTGCCGTGAGGTCCGTCATGGCGTGTCCGCGGCGGCCAAAGTTGAGGTTGCGCTTGGCGAGGTAGCCTCCCGCCTTGCTGATGGCCGTCCAGATCGCCGCGCCTTGGGAGTGCAGCGGGACGGAGACCTCCTCGACGGTGGCGCCTAGATCGCGGAGCTTGTGGACGGCTGCTTCGACGCACGCCTTGACCCGGTGTTCGACTGAAGGCTGGCTCATGGCTTCCGTCAAGACTCCCACCCGGAACCCCGACAGGTCCGCGGGGTTGTCCAGCTCCGCCAGGTCGTCGTAGTACTTGGGGACGTTCTCGGGGCACGGCGCCGCGAACGACCGGTCGTCGATGTTGTCGTTTCCGGCAACGACCTGCAGCATGAGCGCGTTGTCGAGCAGCGTCCGCGTCATGGGTCCGACGTGGTCGTTCGTCGGCTCGTTGGAACCGCACGCCGTGTAGGGGACGAGCCCGAACGTCGGCTTCAACCCGTAGAGCCCGCACCACCCGGCCGGCACGCGGATCGAGCCGCCCTGGTCGGCTCCCAATGCCATGTCGACGTCTCCGTTGGCCACGAGCGCGCCCGATCCGCTGGAACTGCCGCCGCTGCTGTAACCGCGCGCGTGCGGGTTGTGGACGTGGCCGGTTGAAGAGGAACTGCTGGTCGCCGAGTGGCACATGTTCTCGCAGACGGATTTCCCGGCGATGATGGCGCCCTCCTGCAGGAGTCTCGTCACGCAGGTCGCGTCGGTGTTCTGCCGTCTTTCTGTCAGTGCCGGCGATCCATCTCCGGCAAGAGACTACTTACGGGGACGTAGTCTTTGACAAAGTCAGTTCCCAGAAGCATCGGGACTCCCTTCACGGCAATGTTGTCCTTCACCGCGACGGTTTTACCTGCCAAGAGGCCTCCGGCTTGTGCCTGGTCCTCGACGTGACACCGCCATGCCCACGCCCCGAGTGGATTCTCAGAGGGGTCCGGAAACCTGATGTCTTGACGGGGAAACCTCTCTTCATCTACTGGCGGTACGTAGTCTGAGTCGTCCGGTTAGCTACGATATACATCAACTGAGGTCAAGCTGCTTGCCTGGGAGGGCCATCAGGCCTACGACCGACTCGTGAAACACGGCGAGAAGTCTTTGATATTCATCCTTTTCTTCTTCTTTCAGCGTCACCCCCAGAGCCTGGAGGCTATTGTCCAGCACCTCGGCTGTGACGGGGTTCGCTTTTTGGACTTCTAGGGAGAATACCGACATCTTTCTGGCTTGGAATTGTTCACTTCGGACGACTTGCTCAATTTCGTTGAAAGTCAAGTTGCCATTGGTATATTGACTGCGTCTTCTGTAAACCATGTGAAGCCATGTACTCGTGCTCGAGCTATGCGCAGTACATCACGATGGTGCCGGTGATAGCGCCCGGAAGCTGCCTATCGTTATCATCCTACATGGCCTCAGCTATCTAGATGGCGTCGGAAGATCCGATCCGCGCAGTGTCACGACCAACTTGCGGCGATAGCACGCCGTGCAGAACCCCGCCATCTTATCTGCTGAAGGATCATCCCCGCCTTGTCAATATCCCGCAAGTTCATTGGAGATGGAGATAACGGCCGGCTGTACCTAGATAGTAATATTACAGTCGATGATGGGAGTTAGAGGCTGGAAAGAAGGCTGATGTATAGGCTTTGTGAATATTGCTGTTATATATGATGAGACTTTGTCTTCTTCCAACTCGTAAACGGATCTACACCAACCAATTTTGACATTTACCCAGTGAAATTACTAGCCATGGTTCATGTCGAAGAGAGCTTGCAGATTCCCCGCGACTTTGAGGGTAAGCTTCGTTTCCGGGGCAGATTTCTCAGAACTGACTCAAACCAACAGGCTTCGGCGAGGAGGGGTTCAACCCTCAGTGGCCCAACGGAGCTCGCATCGCCGTCTCCTTCGTCCTCAACTACGAGTGAGTCTGGCAATTTATAGCGCAGTCACACCTGCAGCTCACACTCTTCTAGAGAAGGTGGTGAACGCAGCACCTTGGACGGAGACGCCTTCTCGGAACCCTACCTCTGGGAAAAGGGCGCGTCGGGCGGTTACAAAGAGGGAGCGAGATACCTCAACGCCGAGCAGGACTTTGAATACGGCAGCCGCTCCGCCTCGTGGCGTCTCATCCGCCTATTCAAGGAGTTCGGCTGGGACCTTCACCACCTACGCCGTCGCCTACGCCCTCAAGCGCAACCCGACCTTTGCCAAGGCCCTCGTGCGCGACGGCCACGAGATCGCCTGCCACGGCCTGCGGTGGCTCGACATCTGGAACTACTCGCTCGAGGAGGACAGGGAGTACATCAAGCAGAACATCCTCGTGCTCAAGGAGGTGTCAGGGGAGATGCCCGTCGGCGCCTACTTTGGCCGCGGCACGCTCAACACGCCCTCGCTCTTCCCCGAGGTCTGGAAGAGCCTCGGCGGCGAGCTGCTGTGGTCGTCCGAGTGCTACAACGACGACGTGCCGTACTGGCTCGACCTCCCCCTGGGAGGGGGACCGGGCCCGAGGAGGAGCGCGAGGGCTTGCTGCTCATCCCGTACAACTACGACTGCAACGACGGCAAGTTCCACATGTCGCCCGGGTTCGGGAGTCCCGTCGCCGAGACGTACGAGCAGTACCTGAAGAACACGTTCGACTGCCTGTACAGGGAGGGCGGGAAGCTCATGAACATCCCGCTGCATACGCGCATCATCGGCAAGCCCGGGAGGTCCGAGGCGCTGAGGAAGTTTATGAAGTACGTTTCGGACAAGGAAGGCGTTTGGGTCACGACGAGACGGGAAATTGCCAAGCATATGAGGGAGAAGTTCCCCTACAAGCCGAACGGTGAATGGGTCAAGGGTGTTTAGCGGTCATGTACGATAGGTAGTAAACAGCTGGGTAGGATTCTTTAGTCGAAGCCTTCTAAGCGTTGCAGACTGAGTTACGGATTGTTAGCTTTACGTTGAGTCAATGGTTAGCTGTTCCTCTCCCTCTTTAAACGTTTCACTTGGACAATAAAGTACAGGCTCAAATCTGTTGGGATAGGCTCTCGCCGAAGACGGCCAGTAAAGTGCCACCATTGGCCAGCTCTGACTCACAATCGGATGCTCCGATCGGGGATATGCCGGCCTCCTACTCGGAAGTTGTCCGAGGCGGAAATGCAAGACGGACTCCTGTCAGGAATAACGCGCTCGAGAGGCAGAGTTTGCACCGGCTAAACCTCGGGCGCCGGCGCCGTCTCCACAGGCCTCGCCCCACTTAAACCGCTTGAAATAAAGCCTCACGTGGCACGCGTAGCTACATTTAGTTACACACAATACATACTAGATTTTACCTCCTAATTATATATAATAATTAAGAGTCTTATAATACTAAAAAGCTATTAGGCTAAATATATATATTATAATAATTTAATATATTTTAAATATTAAGATATCTACTAAAAATACCTTTTTTTTAGTTTTTAAGAAAGCTGATTAATAGCTAACTTAATATAATATTTTTTAAATAGAAGTTAAGGTTTATAATTTATAGGACTACTTTAACTCTAAAGTAACTACTTACTAAAGTTTTTTTTAGAATTTTTTTAAGAATTATTCTTAAGTAATTTTCTAAAGGTTAAGAGGTATTAATAGGTTATTAAAATGCTTAAATTAAGTATTCTTAAAAATTCTATTCCTATAAGGGCGAGTTATAAAGAAGATTAATAACTCCTTATAGATATTACTAAAGAAGTTTATATAAAAGATATTATAAATTTTATAGAGAAAGGTTTAAAAGTTTATATAGCTTTCTATAGTTTTTATATTTTAAAAGTTTAAGAGTATTAATATAAATAGTTAAATTAAACTTATATAATAATTTAGATTTTTAAATATATAAATAAAGTATTTTAGTATTAGTATTATTATATAGAGGAGGATATAGTAGTATAAATCACTAATTTCTATAATTATTTTAGTATTATAAATAATTTATACTTTTAGAATACTATTTTAGTATATTATAAGATATTTTAGTTTTTTAGATTTAAATACCTAACTATAAAAGTAGTAATTAAAATATAGTTTTAGAAGTAGTAAGATATTATATATAAAGCTTAAATAGTTAATTATATTTTTTTTATTATTAAAATATTTTAGGTTTATAATTTTATGATTTTACTAGTTTTCTTATTAATTAAGTTTTATATTTAGGGCTATATATTTATAATTTGAAATTATTTAGATTTTATATTTCTAGATAAGGTTATTTTAGTTATTATAGAGGTAATCTAGTATTTCTTTAAAGTTTTCTTATATAGTAAGATTAGTTATAATACTTTTAATATTACTATAGAAGTTCTAATTATTATTTTAAATTCTTAAAGTAATAAGAGATACTTCTAAGGCTTAGATAAGTTCCTATACTTTCTGAAGTATAAATTAAGTTATATTTTAGTATATTATTACTATATATATTTTTAGTTTATTTATAAAAGCTAAGTATTAAATATTTTAATTAAAGAGAGGATTAAATAATTATTAGTTTTAGATTTAGATTTCTCTAGGAAAGTTTAAATTTTTAGGTAATAGTAACTATATAGTTAGCTTTCTAGTTAAAATAGCTATAATACTATATAGTAAGTATATTATAAAGAGGGATTTTAGTAATATTCTTTCTAAGACTTTTTTATTTTTAATTTAGATATTTTAATTTATATCTTCTAAGATATAAAGTATTTTATAACTTTTTAAGAAGTTGTTATAAGAAATTATATTTAGTATAGTATAAAGTTTATATTTATTAAAAGTTATAGAGATATTAAGATCTTTATTATAATTAGTAAAAATAAAAAAGTTAAGTT
>AMCV02000018.1:1104450-1173755 GCA_000350065.2 Colletotrichum orbiculare MAFF 240422 | reverse complement strand
ATTTCTAAATTTAAATATTAGTATTATAAGTAGAATTAATAATTTATATTTTATATTATTAATAAGTTTATTTTAAATATTTCTATTTTTATATAGTTTAAGATAAAATTAATATAATATAAATTAGAAGATTTATAAGATATATATTACTTAAAATAGAGTATATATATTATTAAGAATATAATATATATATTATTTAAAATATGATATATATATATATTAATTAATAAATAATATAACTAAAAAGTATTATTAAATTTAGAAATAATTAGTTTTTTTTAAATTTATTAGATAGAATTCTTAAAAATAGTAATTTATTTTACTTCTAATAGTTAAAATACTTCTAAAGTTATTTTAAAATAATATTAAAGTAATTTTAAACTAATTTTAAAAATTAGAACTTTTTAGTTCTATTTATATCCTATAGTTTTCCTAAACTAACCTAAAAGTAATTCTAAATTAGTTAAGAATTATATCTTCTCTTATTTTAGATTTTTAAATAGGAGTTTAAGGTTTTTCTTTATTTCTATTAAGAAGAAATAGAGAAGTAGTTTAAAAGGGGTTAAAAAGTAATTTAGAAGGAATTCTAAATTTTATCTAAATATAGTAATTAGGATTATAAGTTTTAAGAAAACTTAGAAATAAAAAAGTTAGAAATTAATTTATAATCTATTTTAAAATAGTTTAGAATTAGATTTATAAACTTATTTAATTATAATATAATAATTATAATAATTAGCTTTCTTACTACTTATTCTAATAAATTATTTTATTTTAATAATATTAATAGAATAGTAGTTTTTTTAAATTAGTTTAAAAGTAATTTTAAAATAATTTAAAATTAGTTAGGAATTTACCTTCTTAATATATTTATAAAGAACTACTATTAAAATAAATATTTTAAGAATAAGTTTTTTCTTTAAAAATATAATAATTATAAGAAGAATATTTTTAATAAGATTATTATAAAGTTTAATAAGAAAATTAAAGAAATCTTTTTAAATTAGTTTTAAACTATTTAAAAACTAATTAAAAATTACTTATTATAAACTTCTCTAGATTTATTAACTATAGTAATATTAGTTTTATATTCCTTAATTATAACTAGTTCCCTAGATAACTATTTATACTTCTTTATATAACTATAGAAATTAGAAAGAAATATAAAATAATAATTCTATTAAGAATTAAATTAGAAGTAATTCTAAATTAATTAAGAAAGTATTTAGAAATACTTATAGAAAGATAATTAATAGTATTATTTCTTTTATAAGAAAACTAATAGAAGATTTTTCTTATAATTAGAATAATTTAGTTTTTTTATTAAGAATTAATTAGTATATAGTTCTAAATTAATTAAGAAGTATTTCTAACTTATCTTATTAAGCTTAAAAATAGGTAATTAGTTAGGATATTAAGTTGATCTTTTTATATTTAGAATTAATTCTCTACTAGGGTTAATTAGATTTTTATAATATTCCTAATAGGAGAACTATATTCCTAAATTAGTTTATAATTATTTTAAAAGTAATTTAATAATATATTTTATTTATATGATTATTAAGTTTAAGTATTTTACTTAGAAATACTTCTTAAAGTATATAGAAGTAATTTAGAATAAATATTAATCTTTTTTTTAAAAAAATAGTAGAAAGTTAAAAAAGGAGAAGAGAAGGAGAAGGAAAAAAAAAATTAATAAAGTAGGAAGAATCCCTAGACTTATTTTTACTAATTATAAACTTATTTCCTCTCTATAGCTAATTAGAAAATTCAAATCCTTAGTTATTCCTATAGCCATTTTAGGAAGGAAGGTTACCTAACCTCAATCTACCCTTCCTAATTAGGAAGGATGGTCAGCTAACCCCCCCCCCACCTGTCAGTTAACATGCCGTCTCAGACCACCCCCAGGCCAGCTATGTAAGTCGGATATCCGCCTGCTACCACTTTCCCCATCGGTTTTCGGACTGCGATGCGAAGCCCAGCTTGATATCCACACCCAGCAAGGATGCCGTCTGACGCCCATCATCTGTCGTCATCGCCGACAACTGCATCAGCGGCGGGAGCTCCGAATCCCAGGAAACGAGGCCGGACGGCATGTACGAGGTGTAAGAGCCGGAAGCAAAAGGTATGTCATCACCTCTAAGATTCTGAAGTGGCTTGAGATGACGGACTGTATCGTAGTGCGACGACCAGTTTCCCGCATGCTCCAACTGTCGCAGATCTGGAGCCAGCTGTGACAAGGTGGATGTCACCGATGAAGCGTCATCAACTGCGTTAGGACACATCGATGACGAGTGATACCCCTATTGAATGAAGGCTCAAGTTGATGCAGATACACCCGAGCGTTAGAAGAACGCGTGGCCTACCTGGAGAACAAACTGGCCCAGATTCCCACCCCAGAGACGACGTCAACCCCAAGAGAGAACGCCAGCACTCACTCAGGCCACTCATGCAGAGAAAAGAACCCACTCAGCGACGTGGTCGCGCAGGTATCGCTCGGGAACTATGAAGCACCAGCTTACGTTGGCCCATCTGCCGGGCTGTCGCTGGCTCTCAACCTGGGCGAAATGGTCCAAGCAACCGTGTGGAACAAGATGCTGCCCGACATACGAGACCGGTCGACTGGCTGCATCAACCCGAGCCCCCAGTGTCTGACGGTTGAAGACCTCCTGGCTCACGGGGTGAAGGAGCCCCCGAGCGACGAGCAAGGATCGCAGATGATACGGGCCTACATATCCCAGCTGCACTCGAAATACCCCTTCCTCGAGCCCGAAGAGCTCTGGAAGCTGCACAAGGAGCGTGTGGCATTGTCATCAGCGCCGCCGGCAGCTCTCACAAAGTCCGAGAGGTTCGGCGTCTTCAAGCTGTTTCTGGTCTATGCCATGGGCGCAACACTGGTTCAGTTGACCCAGCGGGGGCCCAGCTTCTCGCCAGAAGTAAGTAGAGCCATTGCTGTAACCGCAAATGTTCTGACAGACGACAGTCACTCTACGTGACAGCTCTCCAGCACATCTCGGCAGCGCGAGAGTCACGAACGGTGCAAAACATCGAAGCCATGACGCTCCTGGTGGTGTTCCACCTCCGTTCGACATCCAGCCACGGGCTGTGGTACATGATCGGCCTGGCGATGAGGACGTCCATCGACCTCGGGTTGCACCGAGCAGCCCACGAGCGAGGTCTGCCTGAAGCAGTTGTCCAACGACGTAGGCGGCTGTTCTGGTCTGTATACTCCCTCGAGAGAACCATTGCCATCTCCCTCGGCAGGCCCCTCAGCATCGCAAACAGCCAAATCGACGTGGAGCTCCCTCACACCGCCATCGACTCTGACCCCTCAGCTGCCGCGACAAAGGGAAACGATATCGCATTGGCCGTCGTGCTGTTCAAGCTCCGCCGGATAGAGTCCCAGATCCATCAGTCCATCTACCGCATGGACAAACCCCTCGACGCCCTCCGCTCAAAGGTCGATCGCCTATACCAGCAGCTCCGAGAGTGGCGGCTGGAACTCTCCCAGTTGATGCCGACGACGCACCCGGACATCAACTACGCCCTGCTCCTGTATAACCGCGCACTGCGGCTCCTCGTCCAACCCTTCCTCCCCATCCTGCAGCCGTCGGATCCGTACTACAACCTGTGCATGCGTGCTGCCGGGGACACCTGCCAGTCGCACAAGAGACTGCACCAAACGCTCGACTACGGGCACAGTTTCATATCCGTACAGACGGTCTTCGTCTCCGGCGTCACCCTGCTCTACGGGCTCTGGACGCAGGGCCACAATCTCTGGTCTGTGGCCCTGTCCAACGACATCAGGGCGTGTTCGCTGGTGCTCTTCGTCATGGGCGAGAGGGCGCCGTGGGTGCGCAAGTACCGCGACGCGTTCGAGGTGCTCGTCGGCGCCGCCATGGAGAAGCTCCAGGACGGGGAGTCTGGGCTGGCGGAGATGGCCTCGGCGCGGGTACGGGCGGAGAGGCGGCCTGAACGTGGCAGACGGCAAGATAGCCAGGTCGCAAGCGATGGCCGTGTTGGTTCGATGCCCGAGGAAGCGTTTGATCAGTTCCTGAGGGCGCCGGGAGAGAACGGGACGGGTGTTGGGGACTTTGATGGAGCTTGGCCCATGGTTGCAGAGCTGGCGAACTGGATCGACCAGGACGCGGGCAGTCCGGTGTGGATGCCCAACTTTGAGCAGTTGCAGAGCCTTTCGGGAACATGGAACGATTGATTCATGCTAGGTTGACTGCGTGAAGAATTAAGGGGGCTGTTCACATCGCGTACTCATAGTTCCAAGATTGGGCTTGTGGGCTGTTGAGGGAGACGCAGAAAACCCACGAGTACCCATTTGGGTTGATCCCATCTTACTCATGGGTTCAAAGTCCATGGCTTGAAAGCTCATGGATCAAGTATCAGTCTACCCATTCTGACCATGGTAGAGTACGCGTACTATCCATGCCCATTCACTCGAGCTGCCTTTAGGAAGTCAACAGCCTTTTAATTTGGAAGAACTAATAAGAACCATGCCTCTCCCATCTCTCTCTCTATTTGAAGCTGCTCAAATGCTCAACATTAGACGGCAAACCTCACTGACGGACTCTCTACCTGCGCCCTTGTTGACCGCAGCGGCGTAATCGGTGCCATCGACAGACGATATCACTCCGCGTATGGTATCGACGCTCTCGCCAGGAAAGAAGCCCTCCGTAGCCGCCATGTCCTCAAATCCCGACGTGGCTTCAAGCTCGTGCTCTCTGGGGTATACTGGCACAGGCCAGATGAGGCAGAGAACATAGTAGACGAGAGAACCCATCGCGAGCGACAGTAGGAAACCCAGCTTGTACATGTTTTTCCTGGCTTGGTTGACAGCGTCAGGTCGAGGTTGCCTGCGATTCCGTGAACCGTGAATGCCACACCAGCGATCCAGGCAGCGACGGCGCGTAGATTCCATCCATTGTGGTAGGTGTATGGAGATGCCTCGGCTTTGGTGTACAGGCTCGGGACGTGGAAGTTCCCGCGCCTCACGACCCAGTAGTCCACGATCATAATCTAAAGAGCTTATTAGCCTTGGTGTAGCTGCGGTAGTTAGAGGCTGTACTTACTCCGCAAGTAGGCATGAGGAATACGGTATACGACCCCAGGAAGGTCAAGAACGAGCTGGCGCTGGCAATAATCTTCCACGGCACGCAGAAAGGTGCCAGCAGAGCGCAGATGACCTGGCCTCGAACAATGTTGATGTATAGCGGTCAAAGCCCACTGCCGTCCGCGCCAACAGGCAGGGAGTTGGAGCCAGCATTCGTCGCTATGATGGCCAATATCATGCCCTGGATCAAATTCAGAACACGCTTGCTTTACTCGACGGTCAAGCAGACTCACCGCAGAGGCAAAGAAGATGCCGGCTCGCGCCCCAGGACCCCAGAACTCGGCGAGTATAGCATCGTACAGGTCCCACACGTTCCAGTAGCTCTCGCCCAGGACCCCGGCGGCAGCACTCGTCGTGGCGCAGCTCAAGAACATGACGGGGACACAGCGCGGCCATGACACTGTTGATGGCCTGGATCATGGGCCACACGAGGGCGGATCCGGCGAGCGACGCACCGCCAAAGTCGAAGGTGCCCAGCTCACCGCCGTTCGTCCTCACGGCCCAGCCAAACACGCCAAACAGCCCGGATGGCCGAGCCGATGACGGCCGCGAGCATTCCGTGCCACCATTGGTTTCACACGATGAGATACCGTGAGAGTGGAAGGTTTGGGATATCAGAGACTTGCCAGGCCGATGGAGATCAGCGTTGCTCCCAGGTTGTACGAGCTGGGAGAGAACGTCTGGGTCAGGTAGTACGTGAAGAAGTGCAGTGCCGTCCATGTTCGATGGGCTGTGCTGTGATTAGTATGGACAGTAGCTGCGATGTGGACGCACGGGAGACTCACCGGGTGGTGTTGGAAGCAGATCCTCGTTGAAGTATGCTGGACCTTTTTCGGGATGCTCTTTCGTCTGTATAAAGCGCTTGAACTCGGATGGCGAAGAGAGTGCCCTCCTCACACGCGCGAAACGAAACATCATCAGTTCAATGAGAATAAAGGCCTGTAAGTAGTATCACATCTTTTCCAGGACTCATGGGGAAAATGTCGTTATTCAGAGCTTTTAACAATACATGGCATTTCCTTATCTTCAAGGACGTATCTACACGCACCGTCATACAACTCCTCGTCCAGGACCATCGTTGATGAGACTTGAACGAATCTCTACATCGATCTGACTGGAAGACACACTCTCTGATATCCTCCGCTCCCCATATCCATCCCAAGTCAGACCCCGACCACCAGATAGGCGGGCCTCCGACGAGACAACCGTCGGCCTCGGATGCTCCGACACGGATGGCGACCATGTGGAGACGATCGCTTCAAAACCTGCCGAAGCCCCCTGTCGAGTGTTGACCATGACGCGCCCATATCCTCATGGGCTGCTCCACGCGCCTCTGGAATTTTTCTTCGCCGAAGACGGCTCCGAGTGGAGGGCCGATGGGCCAATCTCACGCCCACAGTCGACCGGCCTTGGCACGCCGGTCGCTTGGGAGGGTATCCGCACTCTCAAGTGTCGGACAGCCGAAATTTTCTCTCTGTTGACTCGAACCGTTGAACGTGGTTTCAGTGAGGAAGCGGTCCTTTTGTATCTTATTTACAGACTGAAGCGCTCGACCTTGCTGTCCCATCTGATGTCACATTCACCCGTCAACCTCATCCTCAGCGACCGTCGACGAGGGATGCAACCATGAGGGGCGACCTCGAAACGACAAAGGCCGAAAGGGCCCTCTACGACCAGACCAACATCCTGCCGTTCAGGAAACTCATGGTCGTCTTCGCAACGCTGGCCGTCACCCTGCTGATCTCCTTCATCGACCAGAACGGCATCAGCGTCACGCTGCCAACCATTGCCGCGGACCTCGACGCCGGGGCCACCATTTCGTGGGCGGGCACGTCGTCGCTCATCGCCAACACGACCTTTCAGATGCTGTACGGGCGCTTCTCGGACATTTTCGGACGCAAGGCCGTCTTCCTGAGCGCCGTCGGGCTGCTGGCCGTTGCGGATCTCCTCTGCGGCCTCTCGCGGAACGCGGCCATGTTTTATGTTTTCCGGGGGATTGCCGGCATCGGGGGCGGTGGCATCTCGAACCTGGCCATGATCATCGTCTCGGACGTTGTGACTCTCGAGCAGAGGGGCAAGTACCAGGGAGTCATCGGGTCCATGATTGGGTTGGGAAACGTCCTCGGGCCGTTCCTCGCGGCTGCGTTTGTGCAGAGGGCGTCCTGGAGAGCATTCTTCTACATGCTGTCTCCCCTCGGCGTCGTTGTTGGCGTCATATCGTACTTTTTTCTGCCTTCGAAACCTGCAGACGAGAGTTTCGGGAGCAGTATCAAGAAGATTGACTACGCCGGCTCTTTCAGCTCGTCAGTTGCCGTCATCTTTCTGCTGATTCCCATCTCTGGAGGTGCGTTGAGTCCGGTTTGAGCGAAAGCCCCTGAGTTGTGGACTGACAGTTTCCAGGCGGCGCTTACTTCCCGTGGGACTCTGCCATGGTCATCAGCATGCTGGTCATTGGCGCCCTGGCCCTCGTATCGTTCATCATTGTCGAGTGGAGGTTTGCCAAGCTGCCAATGATGCCGAGTCAGTGTTGCTGCGTTTCCGGCCTTGAAGTCTGACTGACGTTGTAACAGTGCAGATATTCAAGAACAAGGCCGTCACGGTTATGCTGGCGCAGAGCTTCTTGTTCGGAGCCGTCTACCAATCTTACCTGTACTACATCCCGCTCTACCTTCAAAACGCCCACCAGTATTCGGTGCTGCACTCGGCCGCCATCTACGTGGGACTGGTGGTGTGCCAGGCCGTCTTTTCCATCCTGTCTGGCCAGTACATCTCGCGGACCAAGCGGTACGGCGAAGTCATCTGGGCCGGCTTCGGCTTCTGGACGCTGTAAGTGACATCTGGCGTCTTGTTCCGGGTTGCGAGAATCCATCAGACAACTAACTCGTTGGACAGAGGAGCCGGTCTCACTCTGATATACGACCGCAACACCCAGCCGGGAATCATTGTCATCCCGTTAATCGTCATCGGCATCGGAGTCGGCTTCATCTTCCAGCCGACCCTCGTCGCCATGCAATCGCACTCCGTTAAGTCCCGCAGAGCCGTCATCACCTCGAACCGCAACTTCTTCCGCTGCGCGGGCGGCGCCTGCGGGCTGGCCGTCTCGGCGGCCGTTCTCCAGGCAACGCTGCGGGCGAACCTGCCGGCCGAGTTCAGGTCGCTGGCGGGCAGCACCTACGCGATCCCGCAGCTGAGCCCGCGGGACATGTCGACGGTGCTGGACGCCTACGTGGCGGCCAGCCGGGCCGTCTTCATCCTGCAGATACCCCTGATTGGGCTCTGCTTCGTCGGGTGCGTGTTCGTCAGAGATCGGGGACTGGAGCCCATCGACGATGCGCTGGCGGAGGCAGTTTCGAGCGACAGTCGAGACGAGGAGGGGGGGCGTGCTGTTTCGCGGGAGAAGACTCGCGAGGAGGGTGACGGGACGAACCGCGGTGGAGCGTCGGCCGCCTGAGCATAGAGGTTGTGCATGATTAGAAGCGGACGGAGTCATGAGAATTGTTGTTTTATAATCATGAGACGCATACATGGACGGCATAGATGGGTAGATATAGCTAGCGTTGAATATGTGATCGAGTTGGTTATCAATTCGCATCAGTGAAAAGCTCTGCTTAGAGAGTCATGAAACTGGCACCATGGGCTCGGTCAGATTCGCCTGATTGGACAGGGACCAAGGGCTTGGCCACGGAATACTGCGTGTGTTGTGCCATCAGGTTCTTCCACAAACGAGACAGTGGACACTGGCAACTCGTTGAAGTGGCACCAGTGGCAGGCCAACACCTCGAGACCAGTTCGTGAGAGAATTCACAGAGCCAATATGAGGGGTAACAAGCCCGGAAAGCGCATCGAGTGACCACCAGGTACGACACGGACACAACCCCGAGACCGTTGGTGCCGCGGACCGGTCAGGGAGAGGGGGATCGTGGGGATCGTGGGATCGCTTCTCCACAAACGAGTCCTCCCGTCTTTGCCAGCCATCGTGGGGGTCACGTCTGGGCCGTGGGGGCAACACGTGTCTGAGGCGGAGGTTCCGTGGAGTGATGGGGTCACGATATACGTCCCTGGACGCGGAGGTGGATCGTGATGTGCCTCCTTTTCGCCCATGTCACGATGGTGCAAGTCGACTTGAGGCCTGGTTAAGAATGCGATGTGCGAGCCCCGGATCGCCTCCAGACGGTCCCCCAGACTAAATCTCTACTCTGATTCTTAGATCTCGGAGCATCAGGGTCACCCTTGTCCCTTGAAGCCGCATCCACCCACACACCACACCACACACCACACACCGCACACCACACACCATGGCCAAGATCAAGTCTGTGCGGTATTACCGCGTGAAGCCTCGCTGGCTCATGGTCAAGATCACCGACGAGAATGGCGAGCACGGCTGGGGCGAGGCCACTCTCGAGGGCCACGACCTTGCTGTTGAGGGCACACTTGAGGAGATGATTCCCAGGATAGTCGGTCTGGAAGCAAAGTGAGCACCCCCTTGCGCCCAGGGCCTGGCAAACAATACTGACCCGGAACTGTCAGTAACATCGAGCACATCTGGCAGCTGTTCTGGAGACACGGCTTCTACCGCGGAGGCCCCGTCTTCATGTCGGCCATGTCTGGCATTGACATTGCGCTGTGGGACTTGAAGGGTAAGCCAGTCAATTTCAGAGCACGAGAGACTGCGTCGAAAGCTGACCGTGGACCAGGACGCACGTTAAAGGTCCCAATCTACGAGCTTCTGGGCGGCCAAGTCCGCAACAAGGTCCAGGTCTACTGCTGGATCGGCGGTGACAGGCCGTCCGACGTCGAGGCCGCCGCGTGAGCCTCCCCTCCAGGACCAAACATGCACGCGCTCTTTACTGATTCCTCGACAGCAAGAAGCGCATCGCCCAGGGCCTGACGTGCGTCAAGATGAACGCGACAGAAGACCTCAACTGGGTCGACTCCCCCAAAGCCCTCACCGCCACCGTCGAGCGCCTCAGGCAGGTCAAGGCCCTCGGCCTCGACGCCGGCCTCGACTTCCACGGCCGCCTGCACAAGGCCATGGCCAAGCAGCTCGCCAGGGCCCTCGAGCCGCTGCAGCCCCTATTCATCGAGGAGCCCCTCCTCTGCGAGCATCCCGAGGCCATCCGGCAGCTCTCGAACCAGACGACGATCCCCATCGCCTTTGGCGAGCGGCTGTACACGCGCTGGGACGTCAAGCGCTTCCTCGAGGACGCCAGCGTCGACATCCTCCAGCCCGACATTGCGCACGCGGGGGGCATTTCCGAGACGAAAAAGATTGCGACAATGGCCGAGGCGTACGACGTGGCCATCGCCCCGCACTGCCCCCTGGGTCCCGTCGCCTTCGCGGCGAGCGTGCAGGTCGCGCTGTCGTCGCCCAACTTCTCCATCCTGGAGATGAGCCTGGGGATGCACTACAACACGGAGGCCGGCGACGTCGATCTGCTGACGTACCTGAAGAACCCGGCCGTGTTCGACATTGAGGAGGGATACGTCAGGGCGCCGACGGGATACGGTCTCGGGATCGACATTGACGAGGACATGGTGGAGAGGATCGCCAGGGAGACTGAGCCGTGGCAGTGCAAGGTGTTTCACGGGCCCGATGGCAGCATCCGCGAGTGGTAGTGCGTCTCGGGATTTGTAGATGAAAGTAACTGTGGTTGTTGGTCTCGATGTTGGCAGAGCCGTTTTGGTGACTTGTATAATCTTGTCTGGATCGTGGGCGACGATTTGAGCATCACTGGCAGACTTTGCTGCTGACGGACTACATGGAGGCAGAGGATAGCAAGGGGGTGATGTGAATAGCACAACGAGGCTGATGGTTACTTGGAAGTTCCATCTCGTCGAGCCGAGGTCTGGGTTGATATATCGGACTAGTCTCCCACATCATAAGAAACAGAAATGTTGCTACTGTCTAATCGTTGTCTTTTGCTTTCAACAGCCATGACATATCAAGGCTACCATCTACTACTACCAGGTCGATAAAAGTCTGCCGAGAGGGGTGGAACTACAGTTCGAGGGTCCAACCGAGACCATCACACAACAAGACCAACACGTCGAGCAGCATCACGTCACGACTGACCACAAGCAGCCCTACGCGCAGATTCACATCGTCACCATTCATCGATTCAACTTCCCCATCCCCATCCCCACCTACATACACCCACGCGCTCACCGGCCCATCCAGCCCCCGTCGACGGTAAGCAGCTCGCCCGAAACGTACAGACTCCCCGCCCCCGCGAGGAACACCGTGGCCCCCTTGAAGTCGTCCGGGGCACCCCACCGGCCCGCCGGGATCCTCGCCAGGATGCCCGCCGCGCGCCCGGCGTCGTTGACGAGGGCCTCGTTCATGTCGGTGGCGACGTAGCCCGGCGCGACGGCGTTGACGTTGACCCCGCGGCCCGCCCACTCGTTGCTCAGCGCCTTGGTCAGCTGCGCGATGCCGCCTTTCGCCGCGGCGTACGCGGGCACCGTGATGCCGCCCTGGAAGCTGACGAGCGACGCCACGTTGATGATGCTGCCGCGGTGAAGGGTGGCGGTGGCGGTGGCGGGGTCGGGTGCGCGCGTGAGCATGTAGGCGCCCACGTCGCGGCAGAGCGTCCACACGGTCCGGAGGTTGACCTGCAGCACCTCGTCCCAGTCGCCCATGGGGAACTGGTGCGCCGGGTGTCTGCGCTGGATGCCGGCGCAGGTGACGAGGATGCTGACGTCGTGGCCGTCCTCGAGGATGCGGGGCGTGAGGCCCTCGACCTGCTCTTGGTTGGAGAGGTCTGCCGTGTAGATGGTGGCCTTTCTGCCGAGGGCCTCGATCTGCTGCTTGGTGTCTGTGTTGCTCTCGTCTCTCTGCCACGTGTTAGTCGAGCTGGCATCTAGTACGCCGAGTTTGGAGTTGGTAGTATCTACTTGGATGAGGATTATGTCTGATCCGGCCTCGGCCAGAGACAGGGCCATGGCCTGGCCGATGCCACGCGTGCCTCCGGTGACGACGGCCGTTCGGCCCTGTAACGAGAAGAGCTTTTCGAAAATGTTTGACATGATGGAGTTCCAGTACGATGCTGTCAAGAGTTCCTGCTAACTTCACAGTCACTTCAACTACGCCTTTGCTTCATATCCCCGTCAAGACGAGGTCCTACCTGGACCCAAACACCCAGATCTGAGAAGCCCCCAAGCTCGACATCACGTAGACGACCCCCACGATCCGTCTGCCGTACCCACCCAGCCCACCGTCAACCCCATCCGACCATCGGCTGGAACCAGGCCTGCGTGGAGTGGAACTGGGCTTGTCCGTGTCATCTCGCGGGTGATCGATCTAGTCAGAAGTCGTCCTGTCCCACGGGGAACCTGCGGGGAAACGTGCCTTGGACAGGAGTGTGAGTGGACACGCAGCAGACGCATCAGACCACTTCCGGCCAAACCTGTCAACGGTGTCGTGAGCTGGCGGCCGACGCGTCTCCCCACACGAAATACGGGGTCTTTTGGGGGTCAAACCCCGTGGCATCGGCCCCGCAGAGCCGCGTGGACTCGGGCTACCGCGGCAGAGAGGCGACGGGGTGCTCGCGTGGGGGTCAGCTCGGTTCTGCTCGCGGTCATGGTTTCGTGGTCACGAGTCGTTGGGGTCTTTGTTGAGGTTGCCGGATATAGACCGGTCGAGAGGAAAGATGGTCAAGTGGCACGGAAGAGGATCTGACGCCTCTTGATGTATCTGTTAGTAGATGGGAGTGAGTAGTGTTCGAAACACGGTAGTTTGAGCAATGGGTGTGTGTCTGTTTAGTGGACCATCTAGGCCGTTGAGCACAGGAAGCAAGATCATGATGGGCAAGTTGGACATGAGCAGTAGATGGTTCAAGGTGCTGCAATGGGATCATGGGTTGAGCAGACTCTGGCTGGGAGTGTTGACTTGATCGTGAACATACAGACAACCAGAACTGCCACGACAACCATCGTCATCACAAGACTGTTCCTGCACGACGAGACCACAAACCAAGATGGAAACAACTGATGAATTCGCTATGACATGTTTAAACCGGCCAGACATCATCACACCTCCTGCTGCAGACTCCTCTCCACCTCAACCAGCTCCGAGAAGCCGTCCACCTGCTTCGCGAGCGCCTCGCCCTCGAGCAGAGCACACGGCTTCCGCGGCTGGCCTCCGTACCCGAAGTATTCCTGCAGCGCAGCCTTGACCGAGACGAAGCCGCCCTGGATGGCGGCCCAGTCCCCCCTCGCGACAACGGCCTGCAGCTCCCTGGCCTCGGCCAGCTTGCCCTCCTCCCAGAGCCTCATCAGCCTCGCGCACGCCAGCGGCGCAATGTTGCCCGTGCCGCCAATGACGCCGTGGCCGCCGACAACCAGCGTCTGCAGCGTAAAGTCGACGCTGCCGCCAAACGTGCGAAAGGGAACGCCAGAGTCGCCGCCGCCGCCGCCGACCTTCCTGGACGCCGTGGCGGCCGCTATCCTCGCGAGCTTGCCCGTGTTGCCGCACGTGAGCTTCACGCCGACAATGTTGGGGTGCGCGGCCAGGGCGACGACCGTGTCCGAGGAGAGGTCGAGACCGCTGCAGGCGCCGGGGTAGTTGTAGACGAGCAGCGGCACGGGGCTGGCGTCGGCGACGTCGCGGAAGTGCCGGACGACGTGCTCCGCGGACAGCAGGCCGCCGTAGTAGGCGGGCGGCAGGACGAGGGCGTACTCCCCGCCCGAGGCGGCCGCCTCCCTGCAGAGCCGGACGGTTTCGCGCGTCGACTGGGCGCCGCAGCCGACGACGAGGGGCAGGCGGGCGAAGCCGGCCGAGGTGAGGGCCGCCCGGGTCGTCTGGTTGATGAGTTTGCGCTCGTCGTGGTCGAGGTGGACGGCCTCGCCGTTGGAGCCGTGGGTGACGATGCCGGCGACGCCCGACTTGGCCAGGCGGACGGCGTGGGAGGCCGTCGTCTCCGTGTCGACCGAGTCGTCTGGGCGGAAGAAGGCGACTGTCGGCACGTACAGGCCGGGGGTCAGGGCCGGTCTCGACGGGGAAGGGCCGGTGCCGTTTCCGTTTTGATGTGTGGAGTTGCCGTTGGCCGAGGGAGACATGACGGGATGGTTCCGGATGGCTATGGGACGTTGAAGGGAGGTCTTGGTGTGTGGTGGGTGTTGAAGATGGCCGGTGATGTAGGAACTAGGAATAAGATCAAGACGCCAGTTGTCTGCAAAGTATCGCTGGTTTATATTGTTAGAGTAGAATAGCCCGGGAGACAAAGGAAGAGGAATAGACTATAAAAGTGACAGTGGCAGACGATGAATAAAAGACGGTCAGAGTCTGAATGTTGTGGTTTGCCTCTTGACAGGACGTCCAAGTCACGCGCACACAAACCGTCGACGACGTAGCACAAACTCATTCATTCTTGTCTGGTTTAGCCAAACGAATAGTCATTGACCCCAGAGACCCCCACGTCCGGCACCTTTGCAAGCGGCGTCTCCTCCTGGTCTCCTCTTGGTCTCGGTCTGATCCTGGTCCTGGTCCCGTCCATCATCCGAGGCGAGGCACAACAAGGGGATGCCACCTGGTCCCCCACAGATCGGAGGGACACCTGCAAGTAGAGACTGTCGGAGTCCATCCCGCGGGGGGTTTTCTCCTCGAGGGCATCGACGGCCCCGAATATTGCTCCGTCCCTTGTCGGCCACGGCGTCAGCTTCACCCACACATTGTCCTCTTGATGGTCATCCAACCATCCAACAAGCCAACACCAGCGTCAAATCCCCTTCTTCTTGGCGTACCCCGTCATCTCCACTGTTTGTAATCCACCGCCCCCGACGCACAAGAGCAGATCATGTATCCGTACCTGGCTCGTTCTACCCACGCGCTGTACGTACAGTTCGATGCTATGCAGTATGAGCACCTTGTACACGTACAGCACTTGTACGCCCTTGGCCGCACCCCGGACTCGGCGTCGTGCATTCATCAGTCGATACGGTGACATCCGCTGTGGAAACCGGCGTGGTTCTCCTCCCCCCCGCGCGGACGCGACTCGCTGAAATCGTCGCTGGGGCTTTTGGCCGACGGCGACTTGGCCATGTCGAGTGACGCGCATTCTTGGACGGTATTATGGAGCCTTTGTGACTATACTGTAGTTCTCCGTAGCGAGCCCGTACTCTGTGCTCACTATGTTCTTCCTTTTCTCGTGGGGGGGCCTTTTCTTATTCCTTCAACGCGTCGAGTGGCCATGAGAGACACATTTCCCAAGGCGGCAATAATCTCGTCCATTTCTACCGCTTCTTCTTCCGCCTCCCGCTAGTACGATCGCGGTCTGGCGGCCAGATCATTACTCAAAGAGGTGGACAAGACCTTGACATCCATGCCGGTTATGCTCGGCAACAAACAGACCAACCCTCCTCCTCCCCCCGACGACCGGGCTCCCTCTCACCGATGACCAGATGTGAGACATGGAGATTTACTATGCTGCTATGCTGCTCATCCCGCGAAAGGGCTGTCTTTCCGGTTTCTCGGGCTCCCACATACCTTGGACATGCGGAAAAGGAACCCGATTCTGCTGCTCCCTCGGCCTGCTCCAATCGGGGATCATCATCAGCTGCCTGGTTAGCGCTTCGTTGTCTTGTCCTTGCATCGAGTGGGCTCCTCCGACCGCGGCCGCAGACGAGGCACAGCATCTCTGCCGTGTATACCTACGTCGGAGTAATGCCTGCGTGATCATGGCAGCACGCACGTCTGACGGCGCAGCCGAGAGGACTACTGCAGTCTGCGTGGCCCAAAGTCTCTACCGATGACGGAGTACCTGCTCGACTGACCCCTTCGCAAAAGTGCCTGGCGCCCCAAGGGTCCAACGGGGGCGAGCGTCTCCTCCCTCTCATCCTCCTCACGAGGTCTAGAACTGGTCTCGACATGTTCCCGTCACGGTACATGAGTCCGGCCAATCGCTACGACCTAGCTCGCCCGCCGCTTTGCGACATGACCAATGGAATTACGTAACTGAGGGTGCTCGCCGTTTACTCGAGCGAGTGTTTATAAGTGGCTCGTGGATTCGTGTACGTCGAGATGTGGACCGTCAGGCAGTCTTGTTACCACGAGTTTGTCAGGTTTCGGTCCATTTTGTCGTATAGTCATTGGACATACTCACCCTTTCCACTTTTGTTGCATACTCTTTGGCAATCCTCAGCGCGTTTGTTGGGATCGCGAAGCTCATATTGCTTGCCATGCCCCTCCCCGCCATCTAGGGAGTGATGGGAGATGAACGGGACACTGCAGATATCACGCTCCAGCTGCTGGCAAAGGCGGGCGAGATCAAGTTGAAGGAACAAGGCACCACCATCACCATGCCATCCACGACGCTGGCGTCCCGACTGCGGTCTGGGAATAACGCACCCACGGCTGTTCAGGCCAACCTTTCTCCTCAGCCAAACCTTGGACACCGAAAGGATGGATCGACTTGGCAGTCTCGCCACGGCGGACCCGAGGGCAGGGGTCGCCAGAAGAACATGAACGAAGCTTCCCTCATGGGCGGAATAGAGACGAGCCATGGCTCTCGGGAGCAACCTGTACCGCCACAAACATCGCCGACAGATGACCTACGAAAGCTAGGACCCCTGCCCGTGCGGAGATCTTGGGTAGCGAGGCCGGGGCTTCCACCGCCGGATATCTCGCGACGTGCTGTTCTCGAAGCCGTGATGATCCACGAAAGGGGCCAAGTCCAGCCGCCAGACCAGCGGTGCACAAAGTGCCGCAGAGGCGAAGGCTTCACACCGGAATGCGTGAAACTAGCCGGCATCGGCAACAACGCCTGCAGCAACTGTCTGATGGCCCGCGCGAACCCCCGCGGATCGGATCCGGCGACGGCGGCAACACCCCGACCGACGCGGAGCTACTCGGCCGAACGCCGGTCCATCTCCGCCGCCATCCCCCCATCCATCCCGAAAGAAGACCTGATTGCCGTCTGGAACCTCATCGCGGGCGTCATCTCGGCGCAACCGCAGGACTGCGTCACCCCCGACGACGACGCCGACGGGACGGAGATGCCGGGCAAGAGGATCGAAGACGCGGCGCGACTTGTGGCGAGATCGGCCGATGAATGGGGCCATACCGTCGAGGAAGAAGGGCCGGGATCTGCAGAGAGGCCAACGTCGGCGGCAGAACGAAGCCGGCTCGCCAGGCAGGCGTCGCGGATTCGAGAAACGGCGCTGCAGATTGCAAACTGCGCGCGGGACTGGGGCGAGAAGCTCCAAAAGAACCGGAGTTGACATGGCAATGGCCGTGGGGGGGGGGGCTCACACCGTGGTTTGCCGTTATGATTAATCCAGGTACTTAAAAGCCCAGCATGAATGCATGATTCCTCGTCGAGTGAAGCCCCCGCGTCGGACTCGGAGGTGCTAGTGGTGATGGTGGCGTGAAGCGACGAGGCGTTTGGCCATTTACATACCTCACTTCCGCTGGTAACGTTGGATGGCGTGGCAAGAGTAGCAATCGTGTCACGTCTTCTGTCCAGCCAGTGCCGTTATAGAATCCCTGGGTAGTGTAACATCTTTTCGTTGATCTTCAAGCACGTCGACAAGTCGAATCTCAGGGTCACTCCGGGCTCCAATCACGATCGTCTTCATCACTCCAGGTTGTTGTCCCCGCCCCCAGCTTGGGGATGGAAGATGACCGAGGAGTGAGGGGAAGTCCAGCAGCCAGCGCCATCGTTTGCCTTCGCCCCTTGTCCGCGTCGGACACGACTCCGAGCTGATTCTCCCCAGGACGCAAGTGACCCCCACGCAGCCCCCATCACCATGTGCCACACACACACACACACGCACACAACATTCCAGCACAATGTTCCACTAGAGAAGCGAGTCCTGTCTCCTTTCCCGGAACAAGAGGCACTCGGGTTCCCCAGGAAGCTTGGCATACCACTTGGCAGCGCACCAAAGGTCGGGGAGAGGTGCGTCTCGACGGAGCAAGGGGACTTGTCCGGTGCTGACCTACCACACCCAACAGCTTATCCGACGAACCCGTGTACAAATACAGAGTAAAAGGTTGAGTTTGAGGGGTTTGCCGAGAGCTTAAGCAAACGGGAAAGTCGTTGAGCTCACTATCCGGTCGTGGCGAGTGCTTCTCCGACGACATCGCAACCACTCGGTTGATACTCCACACCACTCCAGCCACGATGACTACCGACAAGCAGATTGACGTCCTTCTCTACGGACTGGGCGCGTGAGTCGACATGTCAGTGAATATGTGAGGCATTACTGACACGACACTACCAGAATCGGCTCATTCTATGCCTTTATTCTCAGCAGAGCCCCCGCGGTCAGGTTGACGGTGGTTGCGAGGTCAAACTACGATGCCGTCAAGGCAGACGGCATCCTTTTGACCAGTGAAAACCACGGAAAGCACACCGTCAAACCGTACAGAGGTGTGTATCCTGTCTCTTCCTCCCACCATCTCAGCATACTTCGCGGCCAAAACACACCCTCTAACGCGAGACAGTCGTAAAAAGCGCCGCCGAGGCCGAGTCCACGTTTGACTACATTGTCTGCGCGCACAAGGCCATCACACAGGATGCTGTTCCCGCCCAAATAGCGCCCGCCGTGGACGAGACGAGGTCCACGATTGTCATTATCCAAAACGGCGTCGGCAACGAGGTGCCCTTCCGCAGCGCGTTCCCCCACGCAACCATCATCTCCTGTGTCGTACGTCACCGTTCAATCCATGGACCATTATGATATTATCCCGGGCGGCCAAGTAGTAAATGCTGACCTGTGCCCGTAGACCTGGACCGGAGCTGCCCAGCCCACGCCCGGCAACGTCACACACACCAAGTCCGAGGACATGCAAATCGGACTGTACCCCAGCGAGGGCGACGAGGCGGCCGAGAGGCAGAGGCTGGACGAGTTCGCGTCCCTCTTGACAAAAGGCGAGACCGTCTTCCAGGTGGTGCCCAACATCCAGGTCCAGCGCTGGGAAAAGGTCGTGTGGAACGCCGCCTGGAACTCTCTCACGACGCTGACGCTGCTCGACACCCATTCCTGGCTGCGCTCGTCGCCGGACGCCACGCCGCTGACCCGTCGTCTCATGACGGAGGCCATTGACGTGGCAAAGGCTTGCGAGGTGCCCATCGACCACGACCTGGTCGACGGGCTCATCACCAAGATCCTCGCCATGCACCCCATCGGCAGCAGCATGCAGAACGACTACAAGGCCGGGAGGCCGATGGAGGTTGACATCATTCTCGGGTACCCGTACAGGAAGGGCAAAGAGCTGGGCATCCCGACGCCGACGTTGGACACCATTTACGTGATCCTGACGGGCACCAATCTCCGGCTTCTCGGAGAGAATGGCCAAGCTTGACGTTGGTTTTCAGTGGATAACGGAAATGAGATGAGGATCAGACGATGTGAGGACCAACACATCAGACCATGCCAGATCTCCTGTGACGCAGAACAAGTCCTTACCGAGCCTCTTCGTGGGGAACGACTCCCATCTTCCAGGACGCGGCCAGAACCCGAGACACGTGGACAAGGTCGCTCCACGTCGGGCATGGCAACGATCCGGTCTACCGCACATAAGGCGGCCTGGATAGACATACTGTAGTATACATACCATGTACGGAGACGTTAGAGTAGCAATATCGTCACTCCCCACCGGCCGAGACCAAACAGGGTCGAGGGCTGAGGGGAAAAGCCCGGCTGGTCCCGTCCACGTCCAGCTTTCTTCTTGACACATTCGGCCCTTGTCGTGAACTGACTAGCGTAGCTCCGAAGAGACGAGGGGAAAATCGGAAAATCCAACCCCCCATGGGGAAAACCCACAGGTGCCCCTGGCCGCTCAGCTCACCATTGGACCGTTTCCCATGTTGCACGGCATGGGTATATGCCAAGTAATGTGACCTTTTCACTAGATGACGACGTGTTCGTCTTTCGGCGTGTTACCCTGAGCCCCAACCGCGTGTCTGCAACCGCATACGATCGATGGCACATCTGATAACACCCAGGGGACCAGAAGAAGACTATAAGAAGCAATGGGATCGTCGTCGTCGCCGTGGGAGGGTTCCCTCGGGGATCCTCAGGAACAGGAACCTCTTCTCTCGTCCTCGCAGCACCAGCAGACGACCCCCTCCTCCTCCTCGACGACGACCATGGACCCCGTCACCAAGGCAGGCGACGAGCAGACGTCCCAGCACCGCACCGAAGATGTCGACCAGATGAAGCACGCTGGGCAGACCAACGCCCGGGGCGCCGACCGCGCGGCAAACCTCATCGGAGACCAGCAGATTGAGCTCACGGAAGAAGACGTGAGTCTACTACCCAGCCACCCAAGACACATGTTTTGAAGTCACATCCCACTGACCAGACGCCCATCAGAACATCCGCATCCGCCGCAAGACAGACAGGCGCATCCTCACCATCCTCGTCTGGGTCTACTTCCTCCAGATCCTCGACAAGTCCGTCCTCGGCTACGGCGCCATCTTCGGCCTCCGCGAGGACTGCAACCTCACCGGCAACCAGTACTCCATGGTCAGCTCCATCTCCGCCATTGCCCAGCTGGCCTGGCAGCCCTTTTCGTCGTGGCTCATCGTCAAGGTGCCCCACCGCACCCTCATGACGACGCTCGTGCTCGGCTGGGGCGTCGCCCAGGTGTGCATGGCCGCGTGCCACAACTACGCCGGCCTGCTCGCCACCCGCTTCCTGCTGGGCCTCTTCGAGGCCGGCTGCCTGCCGCTCTTCTCCGTCATCACGTCGCAGTGGTACCGCCGCGCCGAGCAGCCCATGCGCGTCGCCTGCTGGTACGGCACCAACGGCCTGGCCACCATGTTCGCCGCCGCCGTGTCGTACGGCCTCGGCCAGATCGACGACGGCGACGGCGCCGCCGCCGTGCACCCGTGGCAGGCCCTCTTCATCTTGGTCGGCCTCATGACCGTCTTGTCCGCGCCGCTCGTGTGGCTCTTGCTCGACGACGACATTCCCTCCGCGCGCTTCCTCACGGCGCGGGAGAGGCTGCAGGCCATCGAGCGGCTGCGCGCGAACCAGACGGGCACCGGCAGCCGCGACTTCAAGTGGGCGCAGGTCGCCGAGGCCCTCGCCGAGCCCAAGAGCTGGCTCTTTATCGGCATGGCGCTGTGCCTCAACGTGACGGCCGCCGTGACAAACACCTTTGGCCCCATCGTCATCGCCGGCTTCGGCTTCGACAGCGAGCGGACGTCGCTGCTCAACATCCCCTTCGGCGCCGTCCAGCTCCTCGTCATCTTCCCCGCGTCCTACCTCGCGCACCGCTTCCGCGTAAAGTCCGTCTTCCTCGCCGCGCTGCTCGCGCCCGTCCTCGCCGGCGCCATCATGCTCTACCTCCTCGACCGCGGCAGCGTCCCGCCTCTGCTGGCGGCGTACTACATGCTCGCCTTCCTCTTCGGCGGGAACCCCCTCATCGTGTCGTGGATGATTTCCAACATTGCGGGCACGACGAAAAAATCCGTCGTCATGTCCTTTTACAACGCCGGGTCCGCCGCGGGCAACATCGTCGGCCCGCTGCTCTTCGACGCGAGGGACGCCCCGCACTACAGGCCCGGCTTGACCGCCGTCATGGGCATCACCTGCGCCCTGCTGGCCGTCGTCGGCCTGCAGGCCGCCAACCTCTTCGTGCTCAACAGGGTCCAGGAGCGCAGGCGCGCGGCCGGCGGCAAGCCGAGGAAGATCCGGGACCTGAGCATGGAGCGGCACTACGTCGGGGCCCGGCAGGACGGCGAGGCGGGCGCCCCGCTGGGCGAGAATGCCTTTTTGGACCTGACGGACAGCAAGAATGATGAGTTTGTCTATGTTTACTAGACGGAGCCGGGCGGGTAGTTGCGTAGATGTTGAAGTAGACATTTCTGGAGAATTATTCAAGACTCTGGTTGCAGCCCGTGGACGGCTCGCTGCAGTCACTCTTTACGTATTGTTCGACTAAAGAAGCCTCCCACCTCCATGTGAGAGAAGGCTGCCAATACTTGGGACGAGCATGGGTGATTTTTACATTGCCTCTTCCACCCATTTGTTGTCTCGGGGCCGAGAAAGTCTCTGTTGGACAACAACTTCAGAGAGTCACTATCCCGAGAAGCCAAATTATTTCATCCCTCCCAATCAGAAATATCAAATTCCAGCCATAGTGAAAGGACAAAGTTGACGTGAAGGCGGTCGAATCCAGTCTTGCCCACACATTTTGAGGTTCGAGGGCTCGAAATCTAGCACCGTCATTTCGAGGTTCCCACCAAGACCTCCTCCGGGGTGGTTTCTGCGCTTCTGCGTGACAACTGACTCGCTGTTCATCATGACGGTACACACTCTGATGTCAATAATGTGAGAGAGAACCTCGAGTATTGTCTGTAGAGCCCTCGATGCTTAGCCCTGTGTCTAGGTCTGTTGGACGAGGATAAAAGGGCTAGACACGCCAGAAGACTGAACCAGCATTTAAAGACAGAGGGAGAGAGAAAGAGACAGAAAGAGGAAACGGCGGGTAAAGCAGCTGCGTTGATGTGACCACAGAGCTGGAGTTCGAAGCGGCGGATTGCACAGTATCTCGGTCCGTATGGGATAGATTGCTATTTCGCAGTTGGTAGCTATCTTGAACGGAGTTGGGTGCAAAAGGTTTCGTATCAGAGTGGCTAATTCCAGGCGTCTGATACATCTTGAGTTGAGTCAACCTCTTGAATTTTCAAGTGACGGGCCATTAATCACACAGATCAACACAGGACTCAAGTCGAAGGGATATCTCGTATATGCTGAGTGCGCCCAGACTATCAACACGGCAACTCCCAAGCAAAACCATGAAAAAAGACTACCGATTTGAAGCCACTAACGCGACGCCTTCTGGAACGCGTCCAAGCTGGCACATGGAAACCCTCAAGCTCGGCGAAGCAGACTAGAAGCCTCACCCGGACTCCTGAATCAACTCCACCGTATTCAAAGAGTCCACGACACGTCGTTCTGCATCACCAGTCCCGGTCCAGCCGCTCAGCAACACCACTGACGTGCCAAACACCACCTCTCCCCACAATCCACAACTCATGCTCGCCAAAAGCAACATTCACGGCCAGATTCTCCCCTCCACCAACGCGAATCGTACCCAGAGTGAGCCCGGTGTCGGGGTCGATCACATCAACACCGTCCCCAGCACCGACGAAAATCCAACCGTTCCTCGACACCCGGACGCCGTCGTAAAAGTACGAAATCGGGTTGTTCAGAAAGCGAGGATTCGCGAGATACCCGCCCGTCGCAACATCATACGCCACCAGAGCGCGGTCGCCGTAGGGGTTCTTCCTCGACACCGGCTTCTGCTCGGACACGCCGCTGTCGGGCAGGTAGAGCGTGTGCCGGCCGTTCCTGGGAGGCGACACCGCGACGCCGTTTGCGTTGCCGGTGGTGACGTGCACAACTCGGGGCCGCATCGTCGTGCCGTTGACCATGTAAACCGTCGGGTTCGTCGGCGGTGTGAAGTCGACCAGATCGCGGCCCTGGCAAGTTGTTAGTTCGCGACGACCCCATCGCAGCTTGTGCTTGTGAACTTACGAAACCGGATCGGGAGTCTGTCAGCCAAAAGTTTCCGTCCGAGTCGATCTCGACGTCGTTGAGTCCCATAAAGGGCTGCTCGTAGTAGTTGTTCAGCAGCACCTTCTTCTCGAGCGTCTTTGGATCGACGCGGACGAGCGCCGCCGTCTCGTTGGAGGTTCCGTCCGTGACGACGTGGTACGCCCCCTTGTAGAAGACGCAGCCGTGGGAGTTGACCGTAGGGGGGTTCGTCGTGATCTTCTTCAACGTGTTGTTCCTGGTGTCGAGCAGGTACTGCCAAGAGTGGGTGCCGTTGTCACCGCCGGGAGGACCCCATTCGACAAAGTACAGCTCGCCAGTGTCCTTGTTGTAGCACGGTGCTTCGTGGGGCTGCAACGCGAGGTGCTGCACATGCTCAACGGTGGCCTGGGGTCCTATTATGTCAAAGAATCTTTCATCGTACGCGATGAAGTTGGTCGTGTTGAGGAAGCCGTTGCTTCAGGGTGTCAGACCGAGTAGAAGAGCTCTTTGGGGAAGTTTACTTGCGCCTTTTGCAAATCAGGGTCCGAGGTCGTGCCCTCGTGGGGCGCTTGCATGGCAGTTCGGTTGAAAAGGCCAGACAGAACAGCCACCGAGGGGTCCGTATAAGAGACGTACGCCCAGATCGACGGGGCATCGTTGAAGGCGGCAGGTAGATTTGCCAAGAAGGCTTGGGCAAGCGAGGGCACCGCCGACAGGTAGAACATGGCTGCAGATCTCATCGTGGCAGCTCTTGGCGTTTGCCAGTCGTCGAACAACGTTGGGAGTTACTCGGCAGGGCAGGATGAAGTCGATAAAGTTCAGACCCCAAAGCTTGGATATATATACTCAAGAGCCAACATCTTGACGGTATAGCTTCTCACGCTCTGGCAGACGGAGGACTCCGGGGGAGACTGTTGGTCTCATTACGAACAATGACTAGATTCCATCTTGCCCACGCAGCAATGCCGGTCTAGAGTTCGCTTAAAGTGATTAAGAGTCTTTCTGTGAGAATGAGTTTCTCCCTGGGGAACAAGCTGAGATCTTTGTGGATGCGCGGAGATGATCCGTTCAATAATTGGCTTGGCTCCTGTAGAGAAACTGGGGACTTGCAGGGCACGGAGCTATCCAGCAGGAGAAGCATGAGCCAGTTGATGGACTACTCCGCAGACGGAGATATCCCGTCCAGTTGAGGGCGCCAGGTACCGAGACTGTCGTACTTTTGACAGGCGAGAGTTGCTCAGTCCGGGGCCTGATTTCCTGCAGAACAAAAAGGTTCATGGGAGTCTAGACAGCTTCTTAGAATGAGGTTGGGTTGTGGGCGGTGGAACTGATCGTGGTAGAGCTAGCGCAGGACGCATGGAGGATGGCCTTTGAGATGGCGCAACGAGATGGAAGCCAGCGCTAGGCATACTTGATCATCTTGCCCGCTGAAATCAATGGAAACAAGACTTCTGGATGACTGTAATCTATCTCTCTTGTCTTGAGTCGTCTCCATGACTATTCATGCACCAGGACCTATGCGATGGAAGCCGTATTGAATGACAGAGTGTAGAGGCTAAGCCTTAACTCATGGTACACCAAAGTCGAAAAGACAAGATGACTTCGAGCAACCAAGCCTATAATTGAAATTAAACCTGTTTTCTTATTCTTCGCCGGATGAAAAGCTCAATGGTATCCGTCCTCACAGGTCTGGCTGGGAGTATAAGCCAACAGTTTTGGGCCCTGGTGGAACAGTTGCCAGAACAATCAGTTGACGACAGCAATAAAAGAACAAATATACCGAGAAGCAATATGCGCTGCTCAAATGCAGAAACACGGGTTACTAACTCCTCTTGGACTCCAGACATTTGGTGTGGCATAGACAACGTCAAAGTCACCTCGCGCTTCTTCGTGACGAAGTCGCGCAACGAAACAAACGCAATCGAGGCGGAGAGATATCATGACGTAATGACCCCTCTTACGCCCACTTGTTGGTAACCCGTTCACCGAGAGACGCGGCCTTTTGCGGCCTATCAGACTCGCATAGAATCGTCCCCCCACCTTGGCATTGCAAGAGGTGACCTCGCGTCAATCTCGTGGTCGCGAGAAGTGAGATTAATCAGCGCCGAAACCGCTGGATTCAAGACATTACCTAACACTCAGCTTGACGATCTCGCAGTTAAAACAACCACTTGAATCACCCAGCGACTCAGCAACACCACAAGTCACAACAGTCAGACCATACCATTTTCTTCCTCCCTTTAAATCATGGCCAGAATCTTCATTACCGGCTCATCCGACGGCCTCGGCGCCATCGCCGCCCAAAAGCTCGTCAAGAACGGCCACCAGGTCACACTCCACGCCCGCAACGCCCAGCGCGCCGAGGACGCGAAGAAGGCCGTCCCCGGCGCCGAGGGCGTTCTCGTCGGCGACCTCTCCAAGCTCGCCGACGTCAAGAAGCTCGCCCAAGAGGCCAACGACCTCGGCACCTTTGACGCCGTGATCCACAACGCCGGCCTCTTCCGCGGGCCCTTCCGCAAAACCGACTTCGGCCTGCCCAGCCTGACGGCCGTCAACGTCGGCGCGCCCTACGTCCTCACGGCGCTGCTCAACAGGCCGAAGCGCATCGTGTACATCTCCTCGGGCCTGCACCGCGGCGGCGACGCGGCCTTCAACGACCCGACGTGGGTCGAGCGCGGCGAGGCGCGGTGGAACGAGGACCAGGCCTACTCCGACTCGAAGCTGCACGTGTCGACGCTGGCCAGCGCCGTGGCGCGCCTGTGGCCCGACGTCAAGAGCAACTCTGTCGACCCCGGCTGGGTGCCGACCAAGATGGGCGGGGCCAGCGCCTCGGGCAGCGCGGAAGATGGTGTTGCGACCTATGTCATGCTCGCCGGGGGCGCGGACGGTGGCGACGTGAGCGGGAAGTACTTCAAGCCGGGCAAGCAGGAGGACACGCCTCAGCCGTTTACGCAGGACGAGAAGCGGCAGGATCAGCTGCTGAGTCTCTGGGGAGAGTTGACTGGTGTCAAGTTTCCCGCTGCCTGAATGAGTACATGAACATGAATATTCAAGGTTCACACATGAATTGCTAGAGAAGTGATACCGTTGCCTTGCTTCCTTCCAAAAAAGAGACAGTCATGCAGCATGATGAATTAATGTCTCACAGTCCTATACTTGTCCTCGGGACAGTCATGTTCTAGTTCAGAACAGTTTGCCATCGACTGGAATAAGTATGTCTTGGGTCCCTGTCAATATCCTGCGTTTAGTGTTCGCCTGTGTTGAGAGCAAGTGGAAATATCACGTGGTCATTACTTCCAGCATAGAACCGCCGTTTGAGCTGCAGAAGGTACGAATTTGCTGTCAAGGCTTGCTGGTGGCTGTAACTATGAACCAAGTCAATGGATCTGAGATCCAGCTTGAGCGTTGCAAATTGTCAGAGTGAACCCAACGTGTCTTGATTATTCTGTGAAGCAAATGGTGATCAGCTTTTGCCCAGGGCATGCTCCCTGGGGACCTGAGGTGTTCGTTTGGCCACTCCATGGACCATTGAGATACTCAACGGGCAGTTTTGGAGTCAGAAAATAGATCTGAAGTTTCAAGGACTACGGTAAGATTTCTACGATATTTGAAAGAGGGCAAACCTTTGGTAGACAGTGTCACGGATGCCCATCAGGATCTGCGACCATGATCGTGGCCGCTACTCCCAACCGCTGACGTTGGGTATCGCGCTTGCTTGCGACAGACCTAGCAGCGGCATATTGATGACCTGAAAGAAACTTCCGCATGCTGTCGTCCACAGCAGGTCTAGATCTGGCCGGAACGGCAGAGACTCGGAGAAAAATCCACCTACCGGCAGGGAGTCCCCACTCTTTTCGGTGCTGGTGCCGATCTCGGCGCCGCTTGCACGGACTGAACGCCGAGAACTCCGAATACCGCATCCTCGTTTACGCCGGGGACAACCGAGAGAGACGGAACGAGATGCAACATGATGTGATGAGTGCAAAACCATTGCGCATATCGGGCGCACCATGCGATATGAAGCATTTGTCTTAGTTTTGCATCCAGCAACAGGCAAATTCGTGACTGAACCCTTGGCGAGCAACCTGCTACCCCCAGCCAGGAGAAGAACGGTTGGGGTTAGACCGAAGATAAGCTCCTTAGCGAGCGAATGGTGGCTGGGATGTCCCAAACACCGCCCACGGGGAAGACACTTAGCGCTGTATCCGTATTTGTGCGAGAATTAACTGCATTCTCAGTGGCCGGTAGCTGACGCGGGTATCGGAGGTGGAGGGGGAGGGTGGCATCCTTGCATGGCTAGCCACTGCCGGCTTGGCTTTACAACCTCGGGACGTGATGTCACGCCCACGGAACACATAATGGCTGCAACGGCGAGTCCTACCAGCCCTCGGAGCATCTTCTTTGTCGTCCATTGTTCGTCTCATCATTGTTGACTTGTAGAAGCTCGGGGTAGCCCGCGCAGATGGCCCGGTAGACTGATGTGAACAGGGAGGTCAGCGGCGGCCACATTTCGGCCAGTTCAGCATCTGAAAGCTTGCAGCCATGGTTCAGGTTTCAGTAGGAGAGGTTCTCAGAGATGTGCTCGAGAGATACCAGCCATCCAATTCGTCAGATGGGTGTGACGAGCGGCCGGCTGCACCATCTCCATTTCTTCGGCTCCCATCCCCTGTAGACGCACCAAAGCAGCACCAACAGATGGCGACACGCACCTAGGCTGGACCGGCTGCTCGTCGGTCCAACCTACATAGCTCATGGCTCGTAATTGTTTGACTCATGGATGGCCCCGCTCGAGACTTGGTGACGGCGGGGAGCATACCGATGTTCGAACCTGGCGTGGCCGTGGGGATACAAAAAGGATTGCTTGCCCATCCGGCCTTGGGTAGCAGTGGTGAAGCCCTCCCTGCAACGACAGCACAGCTTCTCGGAATCACCAAACTGCAATGGAGGGTCCAGAGAAGGCACACATTGAGCCCGCATCCCCTCATGCCGAGCACCATGAGGACCAGACGCCGTGGCACGGCATGTCTGCCGGACGTTACCTCGCGACGCGCTTCTCGACACTGAAGCCACCGATGCTGAGCGCGCCGAACCCTCTGAAGCTCATTGTCATGATCAACCGTCGTCAATGGGCATTCTTCGCCGTTGCTTTTGCTGCCTGGGTATGTCTGGTCCAAGTCATGACGAACCGCCGCATCTCTACATGGCACATCGGACAAAGATCATCGTCGCTGACAGCTGCCCGCAGACATGGGACGCATTCGACTTCTTCACCGTCTCGCTGACCGTCACCGAGCTCTCGGAATCATTCGACAAGTCCAAGACGGACATCACCTGGGGCATCACGCTCGTCCTCATGTTCAGGTCCGTCGGGTCCATCGCTTTTGGTATTGCCGCGGATAGATACGGCAGAAAGTGGCCCTTTATTGTGAACAACATTCTCTTCATCATTCTCGAGCTGGTAAGACTCACACACACACAAAATCTAACTCATCTGACTTGGCCCCCTATCCATCTGCCATCCCTTGATTGGTCTCAACCGGCAACTCTGTGCCGAGCCCTGCCGCAGCAGACAAGCTTTCTCCTCTTCTTGTCCTCCCGTCTTGGCTGCGCCGTCGGGGGAACCCTTGCTCTCCCCCACAATCCATCTATTCCCACCAGCCCCCCCTTCGGCTCTCGACTAGTGTACAGATCGTCGTCAGTCACTACACACTACTCCTGGTAGACTGTTGTCTCCTATGCTAGTGACATCAGTGGCATTAGTGACATCAACGTGAGCTCTTTGATCTGTCTAGCTGACACGTGTGGTCTTCTTTGTCTTGCAGGGAACCGGTTTCTGCAACACGTACCAGCAGTTCCTCGCATGCCGCGCTCTCTTCGGAATCGCCATGGGCGGCCTGTACGGAAATGCTGCCGCGACCGCCCTCGAGGACTTGCCCCAGGAAACCCGCGGAATGATGTCCGGAATCCTCCAACAAGGTGTAAGTCCCGAAACGAAGCCAACAACACTCACTCACCCCCCATCCCTGCTCGCCACTCAACACACCATCTCCCCCAACACACACTCATCACGAGACTAACACCCTTCGCGCCGATCAGTACGCCTTCGGTTACCTACTGGCCGCCGCCTTCGCCCGCGGGCTGGTCAACACCACCCCCCACGGCTGGCGCCCGCTCTTCTGGTTCGGCGCGGGCCCGCCGGTGCTCTTCATCGTCTTCCGCCTCATGCTGCCCGAAACCGACACCTTTCTCGAGCACAAGCGCCTCCGCGAAGCCGCCGGACGCCACGCCGCCGCCGCCGCCGCCGCCGCATCCGAGAACGGACGCCAGCAGCCCAACGTGACGTCCACCTTTCTCAAGGAGGGCAAGGTCGCCCTGCGCCGGCACTGGCTGCTGCTGACGTACCTCGTGCTCCTCATGGCCGGCTTCAACTTCATGTCGCACGGCAGCCAGGACCTCTACCCGACCATGCTCACGAACCAGTTCGCCTTCGACGCGGACCAGGTCACCGTCACGCAGGTCGTGGCGAACCTCGGCGCCATGCTGGGGGGCACCGCGGTGGGCTACTGCAGCCAGATCTTCGGCCGGAGGTTCAGCATCCTCGTCTGCTGCGTCGTCGGCGGCGCGCTGCTGTACCCTTACACCTTTGTCACGACCGAGGCCGTCATGGCCGCGGCGTTTTTCGAGCAGTTTTGCGTGCAGGGCGCGTGGGGCGTGATTCCGATTCATCTCATGGAGCTTAGCCCGGGCGCGTTCCGGACGTTTGTCGTGGGCACGTCGTACCAGCTGGGTAACCTTGTGTCGTCTGCGAGTTCGACGATTGAGGCGCGGCTGGGGGAGAGGTTCCCGCTGCCGCCCAAGGGGGACACGAAGCGGTACTCGTACGGCAAGGTTATTTGCATCTTTATGGGGTGCGTGTTCGTCTACGTCATCTTGCTGACGTTCATCGGACCTGAGCACCTGCGGCGAAGTTTTGATGTGGCGGACGACTCGGACATGAGGGAGGTGGCTGGGGTCGAGACGGTGGAGGATGAGCTTCACGCGAGAGAGGCCAGGGGACGCCATGTCGGCGATGAAGAGACGGGACACCAGGAGAAGTCGGCGACGCACCGAGAATGATTTGGGGTGAGTGCAGAGCTGAGGACAAGACTTGCATGGCCAGAATGATGAGTAACGATACCACGAGCTACACGAGTCGAGAGCGTTGAACTTGGCATTATTATCAGCCAGCATCTCGATGATCAGCTATATAGGTAACTAGCACTTTCGTCAAGTATCAGTTTCTCCCCAGTCAGAGCCTGTGTCGGATGACTTTTCTCAGGTCTTCCTTCGCACGCTGGGCACATCTCATCTATCCTACTGTCTGAGAACCCTCTGTACGCAGTCAAATAATTTTCTAGCCAACAGTGCGTTGTGTTGTTGTAACTGTCGAAGAGAGTTGGCAACCATCTTACCAAAGCTGCAACCATTTGACGCTGGTTGAATCCATGTTTATGTATGCTTATAGGAGGATAACATACGAAGAGCAAATTACTGTCCACATGAAATCGGGCGCCGCCATACAAGCACATCACCCTTGGACGCAACTTCGCTCTATCGCAATGGACCGTAATCAGCTCATTGCCAAGCTCTTCTGTAGGCCGAAAGCCGATGTGTGCCTGTATTCCCGGAACAGGACTCTCGGCCGATGCATGCGACCTCCCAAAGCCAAGATGCCTTTCGTCTCTGGGCCGCGTGTGCATAATGAACACGAGGTGATGAAAAGTAGGAGCATGCAGGAACATGCAGCTCGCAGCAGGTAGATATCGTAATGAGAAGATCTCACCATCTTGACTCCTCGCGGACATCGTCAGAAGAAGAATCCTGCAGGAACGCAGGACCCCTGAGAGACCATGATCGGAATGGTGAACCAAGAACTGATGCCATTCCGCGCAATAAGCGCTGGTCTCCAAGACCCCCCATCAGGTATCGGACTCAATGTCCTCGTTATCGCATATCTTTGACACGAGATTTGACATTGCGCCTTACCACGGAAAACACTCATAATCGCCAGGGGTCGAGCCTTGGCACCGTATCTTGGGTGGTATCGGCCACAGCAGGTCAGTCGATTACATTCGTTACCCCTCAATCATGGCAGTCTTGGAAGACTGCTCAGCGTTTACAGTCTCTGTAGGTTGATATTGGAATGAATGGTTATGGAGAGTGAACACGAAGAAGTTTCAAACAGGCGAACATTACCGAGTTCACGAGGGATCGGGAGAGGTTTGGTCCTTTGGCCAAGAAGAAGCACACAACTTGGGCTTCATGGCTAATGGTTCTACCGCAGGCGTGGGATGCACGCAGACCCTTGACAGCCTAGATGTCCCAAGAAGGAAGCTCATTTTTGCAGGATGGCGATATCGCCAGGAACGTCGAGGCCATCTCCCGTATCGGCAATGTAACACTGCAATGAAGTGTCACGACATCCGCCGACGGAAAAGGCACCTTGGTTCTGGCGGACAGCTCGTTGAACATATATACGGCCGCCCACGTATCACTGACTAGAGGCTGACGAAGCTGCAAGCACGCGATTCTGAAGAACGTCTTCACGATGCAGCTGCTCGGCATCACCAGTCTCCTCGCGCTCCCCGTCTTGGGAAGCGCCGAGTCGCTCTTCGCCCGCCAGGCACCCGAGGGGGAGGCCAATAACTCCACCGTTCCTGTTGCCAAGAGCTTCATCATCGAGTATACCCAGGTAACCACCCTCCGACAGCCCATTATCTATTGAACGGCTTTCTCACTGGACATCAGGGATCCGTCAAAGCCCGTCGCGACGTCGCGCTCGCGTCCGACATCAAGATTGTCAAAGACTTTGAGACCGACGTCTTCTCCGGCGCAAGCGTCGAAACGGACACCCACAACATCGACACTCTCCAGAGCGTCCCCGGTGTTGCTCGCGTTTGGGCCAATACTCGTGTCACTCTATCCCCCGTCGAGGGTCTGCAGTCTATTCAAGAAGCTGCTGCCCAGAACTACACCTCGCATAATGCGACGGGTGTGAGCAAGCTTCACGACAAGGGCATCTTTGGCCAGGGCGTCAAGGTTGGCGTTGTTGACTCTGGGACCTGGTACAACCACCCTGCTGTAGGTTCTGCCATGATACGTAACGGGTGACCTGTCCACTGATACTGGTGTAGCTCGGAGGGGGATTCGGCGACGGCTTCAAGGTTGCTGGCGGGTACGACTTTGTCGGCAATGGCAGTGAGTTGAAGTGCTTCGTTCCGTAGAGATTCGACGATGGCTGACCTTGTCAAGTCTGGCCCTACGAAGACAAGTCACCAGACGATGACCCTGAAGATCAGATGGGACATGGTATGTTTTATGTCAAGGCCTGGCAACGCACATCTAACAGGAACGAGGTACTCACGTCAGTGGCATCATTGCTGGCAAGACGGACTTTTGGACCGGAGTTGCACCTGAGGCAACCCTTTACTCCTACAAAGTCTTTTCCCAGATTGTAGGTTTCACGGCACAGATATCACGTACACCTAACTGACAGTTGCAGGATGGGACCGACGACGCGACACTGATCGAAGCCTTCTTGCGGGCGTACACTGATGGCGTAAGTGAAGCATCATCCTCCATTCTCACACGAGACCACTTCTGACAACGAACTCAGGTCGATATCATCACAGCCAGTATTGGGGGACCCAGCGGTTGGTCCACCGGAGCCTGGGCTGAAGTCGCTTCGCGTCTGGTAGACGAAGGGATCGTCGTTACCGTCGCCAATGGCAACTCTGGCGCTGCCGGTCCATTCTTAGCAATCAGCGGTTCTTCGGGCAAGAATGTCCTGGCCGTCGCGTCGGTCGAGACCGAGACCTTCCCGGCGTCTCCCTTTGAGCTCACGTCCATCTTGGATGGGAAGACGGAGACTGTCAAAGTATTCCGCCCTCTACTGTTACGATTCGTTGCGAGCAACTGACACCATACAGGCTGGCTATCTCCCTTCGACTTACTACTTCTCTTCCGACGTCACCGACTGGCCTGTTGTGCCTCTGGACTTTGATACCACCGAACCTGCTGATGCTTGCGAGCCTTACCCCGAAGGAACACAAAGACTCGAGGGCGTCATCCCTCTGGTTAGACGTGGCACCTGCACCTTTGCGACCAAGCAAGCCAACCTGGTCGCCTTGGGGGCCGAGTACATTCTGGTTTACAACAACGAAAGCCCTCTCATTACACCCGGGACAGACGACGACGTCGGTCTCATCGCCCTGATTACTGCCGAGGCGGGTGCTGCGATTATCGACATCGTCAAGGCCGGAGGCAACGTCACCGCCGACTTCTCCATCAACCCCGAGCAGATTGTTGGCTTGGACTACCCAGCAGGGGGACGTCCCAACACCTTCACTTCTTGGGGCGGAACATACGATCTCCAGATCAAGCCTGACATTGCGGCTCCTGGCGGACAGGTGAGGATAACGACCCACATAGGAACTCGATATTGACGAAACGCAGATCTTCAGCACATACCTCGACAACACCTACGCTCTGCTCTCGGGCACGTCAATGGCCACACCTTACGTCGCCGGTGTTGCAGCTCTCTACATCAGTGCCCACGGTGGACGCTCCGTGCATGGTGAGTTGCCCCAATAGCACGAACCCACCATCCACGAATTCACGACTGACAGTCCGCACTATATGTAGGCAAGGGTTTCGCCAAAGCATTACACCAGCGCATCATTTCCAGCGGAACGTCCCTTCCCTGGTCCGATGGCACAGCAACCGACTACGGCTTCTCCGCCCCCGTCGCCCAGGTCGGCAACGGCTTGATCAACGCTTTCAAGATTGTCAACTACACCACAGAGCTGGCCTTTAACAAGATTGCCCTCAACGACACGCACTACCACAGCCGGTACCACGATGTCAACGTCACCAACAACGGAGCCAAGGATGTCAACTACAAGTTCTCCTACGAAGCCGCCGCTGGTGTCGAGATTCTCGGCTGGTTCCCCTTCCCGGCGCCTTGGGGCGGAGAGAAGAGGGTGAAGAGCTTCTCGGAGCTGACGCCAAAGAGCCTAGCGGTTGAGGTGTCTGTCCCAAGGGATTTTACCTTGAAACCGGGTGAGAGCAAAACAGTCAGGTAAGATGACGACTAGTCGCAAAGAGAAACGTCTACTAATGCTTCCAGCGTCAACTTCCCGAACCCAGACAACCTAGGCTGGAACTCGTCGGCGTTGCCTCTCTATAGTGGAAAGGTCATCGTATCTGGCAACAATGGGGAGCAGTTGTCTGTTCCCTACTTCGGTCAGTTGCGATCTTGTGTTCAGTGGTGACTAGCCTAACAATATTTCAGGACTCGGAGCCAACTTGAAGGCGGAAGTGAACCCCATTTACCGGCCATCGTACCCTTTCACTACTCAGCGCGACTAGTGAGAATGTCTGTTCCGGGCCAGAAAGCCATCAGCTAACGCTCTTCAGCGTCTACTCTTTCAACTTGGACCGGTTTGCCGCAGACTTCCCCATCATCTACTCCAAGCTCATCTGGGGAAGCAAGGAGGTCCGCTGGGATGTAAGGCACCTCACACTGCGTATCTACACCCAAGACTGACATCTCATAGATCTATGAGCCTGGGTGGACCGAAAGGCAGTGGGAATACCCTCCCGTCCCAAGCAAGAACGGATACATCGGTCCCGCCACCAGCCACGTTGTCGCGGGCAGCGTATCCTACTTCGACCCCGACGTCTACGACCCTGATGACACCTGGACTTACCCCCAGGTCGACCTCTACCGCAACGCCCAGACGCAGGCGTCGTATCACGAGTTCTGGTGGTTTGGAAAGCTGGGCAACGGCAGCCAGATCGAGCTCGGCAACTACACGTGAGCGACCTCGTCTGCGCACATTGCAGCGAAGAGCATGATGCTGACATCCCAATTGTAGTATGCGCTTTGCTACCTTGAAGCCCTTTGGCAACCCTCAGGCAGCTGATAACTGGGACGTTTTCAAGACGCCCCAGATCCAGGTGACTGGCAAGTACGAGAGGAGAGGCTAGACGCAGCATGTGTTGTGCCCAGGACGAGTTTCAATTGGTGAAAGTATTGTAAGACGTGACATGACTGCTGTCCGTATTCTTCTTTTTTCATTTCAATAGGCCCAACCCCGCAGGCCAACGATACGTAGGCTACGAGAGGTGTCTTGGATTCGGTTGTAATCAAAAGCCTGGCAGCCATGTCGACCTCAACATTCATACCTCTGCAGAAATACATATTATTTCAAGTTAGGAGTAGCTCCAATACAAGCCCAATCACGCAGCTTTCACCATGTGGATTCCGTCGTTCTTGATCCCACAGAGACCCCATCGGTTTGAGTCGGAGATGCAGGCCAATAACCATGAGCGTTAAGTCCGTCATTCCGTAGGCCGTGAAACCAAGGCTCGGGGACTAGAGGACTTAAATCCGTGTCGAACCTATCTCCAGTGGCTGTAGCGCCGCGCCGCCGTCATCTGCCGAGCGGAACTCTTCCCGCATCGTAACCTATCCCTCCGGCTCGCACCACAAACGCGGGGATCGCTACAAGCCCTGACTGGACCCTCGCGCGTCGCGTTTAAAGCTTACGCGAGTGAGGATATGACGTCGCGCAACTTCTTCATCGCTTGTATCATACACATGTGACCCTGTTAATAGGTCAACATGGACGACCGATCCAAGTTATAGCAAAGTATCTGCTCACATCGCTCAGCAGCTGTTTCTTAAGCTATAAATGACCCAGTTTCAAAAAGGCTACGAGAAACCGTCCGAGGACTCTGCCACGTCGACCGCTGCTGCATAGGATATTCTCGTGATGATGGCCCCGCAATCATCTCGCATCTTACTCAAGGGCGGAGTCCTTTTGGTCCACTCTGATGATGGCAAGGTGGTTCCCCAGAGATCAGATTTGTTGATCGAGGGAAACAAAGTATCTCAAATCGGCGACAACATCGACACAAGTGGTCAAGACGTCAAGCTGATCGACTGTCAGAACAAAATTGTGTCTCCCGGCTTCATCAGCACGCATCACCACGTTTGGCAGACTGCTCTCAAAGGGCGTCATGCGAACCACACGCTGCTCGAGTACCTGCCCCCTGGGAACTTTGCAGGAGCCTTCTACACGGCCGAGGACGCGTTTTGGGGTGAGCTTGGAGGTGCTCTCGAGGCAATCGACGGAGGGACCACGACCGTCGTGGACCACTCGAGTCTCAACATGGGACCGGACTTTCGTAAGTTGGCAAGGTTCAAGACGATGGGACCTCGGAGAGACTCACAATGGCAGCACCAACAATGATCCAGGCGCTTGTCGCATCTGGACTCAGGGCAGTGTACTGCTACTGCGTTCCTCGATCGGTTCCGAGTTGGAAACCTCTCACAACGCAGGACGACTACAGCTCTCCCCGCGCGCTAAAAGACTGGAAGGCTCTTGCTGCAAAGGGGCCTTTCGGAGGCGGCAGAATCCAGCTGGGCTTCGTGGTAGACAACATCTACCAGTCCCCGGAACAGATGAGGAGCCTCTATGGCGAACTTCGCGCCGCCAAGGCCAAAGTCATCACCACCCACGGCGCAGGTGGCCTAGCTTTCAACAATCCACCTTCTGCGCTGCAAATCCTAAACAGCCATGGCCTTCTCGGGCCAGACGTTCTCATATCGCATGCCAACTTCCCGCATGAAAACGACGCAGAACTCCTCGCAAAGCATAACGCCTGGATTTCTGCGACCCCGAATACCGAGCTCCAAATGGGCTGGCCACCATTGGGTCTCCGGCCAGAGTTTGAAGCTCGTTCAAGTCTAGGCGTCGATTGTCACAGTTTTGGAAGCGGTTTCATGCCTTTGCAGATGCGTCTCGGACTGCAATACGCCCGTCTCGAACGCCAGGAAGAGCTCCGTCGACAGGGCAAGTGGAGTCGGCATACCGGCCCATCCTCCGAGCAGGTGTTCAACCTCGCCACCATCGGAGGTGCTCGCGCCATCGGCATGGCTGGCGAAGTCGGCCAGATCAAGGTTGGGGCGTTGGCCGATCTCGTCGTGTTCGACGCCAGCTCACCTGCAATGCTACCCGCGGGCGAGGAAGACCCTCTCGCAGCTGTCGTTTTCCACTCGAGCGAGAGAGATGTCGAGACTGTAATTGTCGGTGGTATTGTGAGGAAGGAGAACTTCAGGCTTCTGCCAGTGACCGTCGAGGGTAGTGTAGAGGGAGCAAAGGACCTGGGTCTCGACGGCAAGCAGATCGGCTGGAGCGAAGTCGCCCGGAATCTGCTGGAGAGCCGCAAGAGACTGAACGCAAAGGCCGAAGGCATCGATTTCAAAGCCGCGGAGGAGAGCATCATTGACGCATTCCGCATGAACCGGAAAGACATGCTTGAGCAGCAGTAGGGCTCAATAGAGGCGTTGATATTTATACTTGCGAGCACCTTGGTTCTGTCTTTGTTATCGCAACCTACCCGGACGGCAGCGGTGTAACACACCATGTCATCGGGACCATCTTGACCTGGCATAGAGTACAACATAAAGCCAGCTAAAAGTCCCGAAGGATCGCCAATGTTCAGACGCATCAAGAAACCCAATCTTCCCCAGCTCGAAGCCAGTTGTAGGGATATATCACCCCCCGGTGCTCAAGTCAAACTAAATGAAGCGCGGAAGGACCCCTCGAAACCACTCTGCAGATATGGTGACTGGGCTGAAGAGGTCAAGCAGGCCGCCTTGTCAGCAGGCATAATTACTCCTTGGGCTTATTGATCTGCATTTCCTTAAGATTTGTATGTAACAGCTTGCTCGGATTTGCACTTTCAGATTACTTTGGTTGCTAATGCTTGACAGGTTCAGTTTCAGGTTTATTGTGGATTATGTAGTCAACTAATTCGGTTATTTCTCTGTGCAATAGTGGCTACTTCAGTCAAGTCCAAAGGGGGCTTACAGGACGAAGGAACCGTTTCTGTGCCTCTAGGAAGGCAAACATAGGCACCTGCGATCTCGTGAGGGAATCTATCAGATCATCTAACATTGGAGCTAGGTGCCTGAATTCGCAAAATGTGTATTTTTATCCGTTGTTGGGAACCAGCAAGCATGGACACTGATGTCCAGATAAAGCCTCATCAATTCAACAGCTGGTGGCCGACACAAGGGATTGTGCAATTATGTTATATTAGTTCGAATTGTCCAGATTCGTCATCAACATCGATGAGCAATCTGCGCTGGTAGCCATGTCCACACAAACCTGTGACAGCATCTAACAAGAGAGCAAGTTTTTAATCGCTTGCAGCGTCAGATATGCCTTCGCATAGACAGGCATCGTCTGTTGTACCAGCTCCAACCATTCTGGTCGAAAGCGGCCAGCTATGCTGAGCTATGCTGGAATTGCAAAATTCCCAGTACTCAGGGTACCAAGCAGAGTATTCCCAGTCGATTGTTTTGATGTCGAAGTCGCCACAGCCGCCACTTTAGTGCCAATCCTGCTTACCAACACGTTTTTGGGTTGCAAGTCTCCATGAGTGAACACAGCGAAATGACCCTTCAGGGTCACCAAAATCGCGATTCGTAAGAGCGAGCTGTGCGATGCAGGCTCGGAAGCCTCCAACCTTGGTATGATTCCTTTGTTCAGCTCCTCTTCCGTCTCAAAAGGGCCCGACGGTTCTGGTTCGCCTTCCGGAGTCCAAAATATACCATCAGGCAATGGCTGCCGGTCGAGTGCCCCGAAATAGCCGGGACTTGGGATTTTGCGGAAACTGTCAAACATGTTGTGCAGTCGGCCGCTTATGTCGAGCTTTTCCGCGGGTGTAAAAAACTGCCATATTTCTCCGAGCCCTTGAGCATTCACGTACTCCATCACGATGAAGTTCCAATCACTTTCTGGTTCGGTCATCGTCGCAAAAACTTTGGGCACAGGAATGTTGCCATTCGCGTGCACGTATTTGAGGTTCTCGGCTTCAAGGAGAGCGACGCGGGCGCCAAATTCGATCTCAGTGATGGAGGGGATGATAAAGTCTGACATTTTGTGTATGGCTCGTGTATGAGGGTGGGAAGAGAATGTAGCAAATTCAACAACCTCGCCATGCACTGCACCGACATGCACCGCCGCTGGCCTACATATCAAGGGGCGCCCCGGTTGGAAATGGGAAAGACATCCGCCGCATCTGTCCACCCGGCTCACCTCAACACATTATTCTGTCTGTCTGCATTACCTTCTGAACATCCGCGTGTTCTAAATACTCGACCGAGTTCGGGCCTTCTCTGACCCCCAGGCCGACACATTCGGCTGGATCTGCGCCATCACCACACGACAAACTTCGTGTTTCAATCGCTTGCTCGTAACCTGAGTTCATCCGCCAATCTTCTATAACAAGTCTGGAGCCGAGCCTGATATGTGACAGAATACACGACGCCAGTCCGAATCTAATTATTACTGCCGCCCATATAGGTCTCGATCGTTCGATCATCTGTAAGAACTGGCTCTCCTGTCGCGCGCTGGCAATGGCGGACAAAAGGTCAACGGCTGCCTAGAATTGCCTATTCAGAGAAAGCCGACATGACAAGCTGACACACGCCTGCGGGGTGGCGGTTGGTGGGTGTGACTAGGCCTCAAGTATACAATATGGAAGTTGCAACTGCGATTTTCTGCCAATGCCTGCATCTCATTCCTCGCCAGCTTTTACCCTCATCCATAACAAAACTCATTTATCCAAAAGATCGTATGCGAGATGGCCGATAAATGTGCGCACAATGGATGCGATAGCTGGGCGCTGAGCGGCGGTCGGTACTGTGCTACTCGTGAGCATCCTCATACCTTTCCCCGGGACATTATCTGAAATGATCACAGATAAGCCCGCTGGCGCACAGAACCATCTTGATGTGGTCTTCAACGATGACGGAGCTCGAGTTCCTCTCCTCGTTGACCATGGGAGCTTCCCCGCCTAGCCCTTCTCCTGTGCGAGATCCGGAATCCATCAGAGATTGTTTCATCACCAAAGGATTAGGTGCGGAAAACGAGTAATAGAACCTTTTCAAGTAAGCAGTAGGTGTGCAAGCAGATTGGCACGATTTTGGTCCAATATACAAAGTATCACGCTGTGTCTCCGAATGCTACCATATTGAACAACAACCTACTTATGGGGGGCATTAAAAGAGTTCCAAACCTCGAGACTCGTATAACTAGTCTACATTATTTAATTGAAGCCGAAGTAGATCCTGGAGCAATTCGTCGTTTTTCCACTTGATCAGGGCTTTGCCCTTCCACTTCTCCCACCCTTCCCACGTTTCGCCCTCAGAGATGAAGACCGTTTTGAGTCCCACGAAGAGATCTAAAAGGGTTTGTCGGTCTGAAGGACTTTCAGGCCCTAGAGCGAAGAAGAATCTCTGAACCTTTCTGCCCAGAATGACACAGTTCGAAAGATCTTCACGACCCCTCTCCTGAAAGATTTCTGCTAGTCGCTTTTCATCTGGGGCCAACTCATTGGAACCCTCATAGAACTTGCCCAGCGGCCACATCATACAAGGCGAGCTGAAAGCCTCCACCTTGGAAGCAGTCCGGGTCCACTCCCAGTCTATAATTCCAACGATGTCGTAATATTCATTGACGAGAATGTGGTCGCCCTTGTCATCCGGATGCTTAAGGAAAAATCGGCTCCCTGCCGGCTCATCCCCCCAAAGACTGTTGGCAATGTCCAGACGGAAACGATGCGTCAGGTAAGTGTCTACCGAATGGTAGGCACTGATCTCGCCACTGGCTATCATCGTGAGATATGACTTGATCATGCCGACTGACCCTTCTAACGAAGAAGTGAAAGGACCAAGCGGCCCTTCAGCACCCATCGTGTATGTGGCGTGTTGTGCGAGGCCCTGCACCGCAAACTTAGTGGGACCGGAGACCGTGAGGAGTGATCCCAAAGCTTCGAAAGGATGCCTTTCAATTTCAAGAAACACATCCACCAGCTGTTGCATGACTTTCTCCCTCTGTGCCGGATTCGCCGCTTGCCAGACCAAGGGCGTTCCATCAAGCTTCTCCATTAGGATGTAGCTGACTCCAATCTGGTTTTCCGGATCCGACTCGCAAGCCCAGTCGAAGATTCTGGGGACGGGGATGCTGGTGCGGTCATGGAGATAGGTTAGAGTGCCCGCTTCGGAGCGAAGAATGAAATCCCGGACTTCTTCCGGTGGTGACGTGGTCCTGGTGAGACGAAGACGTGCCAGCCAACTCACTCCATCTTCAAAGATGACCTCGGCGTGGCAGTTTTGGTGCCCCATCATAGAAGACAGGTGTTTCCGGGACAGGTCAACGGTACATCGAATGCCGTCTCTTAGTTCTGATGCCCTCGAGCATAACTTTGAATTGTCTATTCGGTGACATAGCTCGTCTATGTGACGGGCCTCAGTGGCCGCGTATTGGGCAGAGAAGGATGACCAGTTTTTCTAAACGTGATCGGCGTAAGCTGTATGTCCAGCCATACTAGAATGGGGATTGCAGACCTCTGGATTCGGGCAGTCGTGGAACGGGTTTGAAAGATGTTTGCTGCAAAGGTGTTTGTCGCAGCACAGACAGTATCCTTCTCTTTGAACAGCTGGGTATGAACACTTTTCAAAATCACACAACCACAGAGGCATCGCGAGAGGTATGCGTCAAGGAAAGCTTGGTCTGTTCAGAATGCTGAGGGAGCCGGGGAAAATGGTGACCAAGGGAGAAATTGATGTGTAGTAATATCAAGCATAAACCCCTAGAGCTTAGTCACCGGCCTTCTGCTTGTTAACCCTCACGTGTTGAGACTTGCATCTGCCCCGCTCGCATCTAGCCAGTAACAACTCCGTTATAAGCGCCTAAAATCCTTTCAGCTGCTCGATGGTTTCTCATTATTGTGCCTGTAGTAGCGAGGCCGACAGCTAGCTTTGCACGATCTTGTTGTAGCGCTATAATCATATCTTTCGAAAGATGATGGGGTCTGTACGCCGTCATGAGTTGGAGACTTCCTATGATGGCTGCGGTCGTTGCGTCTCTTTTTGTTGGCGCATTCATGATATGGTGGCTCACCCACGACCCCCAAGACCTACAGAACGCCACAGTGCCATGGACTATTCGTCTGGCTATGTAGTTAAGGCCTGACGGGCTGCCTTCCGCTTTTCTCGTTTAACACATACCTTGAAGATCAGCGGCTTTCGTCTCCCCGTGAAACTCATCTTCTACCTCCCATGTTTGTTCCAAAAACGGACGGTGTCCCGGATCGCAGTCTGCGAGTTGGGGAGTTAGGTCAGTTCAATCAAACGGATTACTCAAATGTCTTCATGACGCACTGCAGTTGAAAGCACAGCTTGATCAATTTTCGAACACATAAACAACGCAATAACAGTGTGGTACTATATACACCAAGAAATCGCTCAGAACCCAGACCATGTCCCCCTTCTTTTGGGGGAACCGATCTGTTGAATGCACCTTGACATAAATGCCCCCAACCCATCAAACTTCTTCGAACAGACTCTAAACGAGGAGTCCTCCAACAACACCAGCAACAGCCATACCGAAGCTCAGCAGACCCCACCTCACATCACCCCTCGCCTCGATACCCGCGCTGGGCGCCGTCGACGACGAAGCAGACGGCGAAGCCGTACCCGAAGCAGAGCTGGGGCTTCCGGTAGCAGCGGCGCCGAGAGTGCCGCCGCCGGTAGCGGAGGGGGCAACGTTGTTCTCAGCCTTGGCCGCGGCGTCGGCGTATTGCTGGATAGTCCGTTGTCCACTTGAACTATTACATTCATTAGTACCTAATGCCAATATTTTCTCAATTTCGGAGAGACTTACGGAGCGTTGATGACACCAACCATACCACCCTGGCAGTGCTGCGCCGTGGCACAGTAGAACCACTTGGGACTCTCGTCCGTGACCTCGACCGTAAACACCTCGGCGCCAACGCCGCTGCTCACCGCCACGGGACCGCTGAAGAATCCGGTGGTGGTGCCGTTGGCGAGCGGTTCGCAGGGCTTGTCAAAGGCAGACTGCGCGACGGAGTGGGCGCGCGGGTAGAAGTGGAACTCGACGACGTCGCCGACGGCGGCCTTGATGTCGTTGGGGGAGAATGTGAGGCCGCCATCGCCGACCTTGACGACGTGAACGCCGGGAATGGACGAAGAGGAAGAAGACGAGGCGGCGGCGGCGGAGGGGGTTGTGGAAGAGTCGGAGCCGCCGTAGTTGTACTGGGCCATGACGGCGGGGATGAGGGCGAGGAGTGTTTGGGCGTGCATCTTGGCGTGCATCTTGACTGTGTATGTGTGTGTATGCTTTTGAGAGACAGAGAAGGATGGGTGGGAGGTGTTGCTTGCTTTAATGGATAGATCGTAAGATAATGTGTACTTGTCGTGTTGACGAAGGATAGAAGCATGGGAAACAGGATAACGCTGATCCTCTTATACAGCTCCTTCGCCAATACCAAACCTCGAGAAACGGCAAGACATCCATCAAACAACCCTCTTACGTCTAGGCAAGCCACCCTTGACAGCTTAGTTTCCTCCAGGCATCCCATGGGGTCACATCATGGAACAAGGATGCCGCGACGGCGGCCTCACACACTGACTACCTACGCGGGCGTGACGCTCGGAAGGGATATTCTCCTTCTTCGGTTGTCCTCACAGTCCCCATAAGGCAAGAAGGGCAAATCCAATCACCAGAAACAACACTGGCTCCGCCCCGCGGATGTCAACATTTCCATCCATGGACTAGGGCATCTGACGTCCGAGGTTGCAGCCACACCTCGAGAGCCAAGCTTTTCCTGTGGACGTAACTAAATTGCTTCGTCTATAATGCTGGGACGAGCTAAAATAGCCCCCTGTCAGCTGTAGTTGCAGAGCGCCCAAGCTCACACGTGCCGCTCTCCGACATCGTCGCCCCTGGAAAAAAAGCAGCCCAAGGAGAAGTGTCTGAGACCGGCGCCATGTTACGCCATAATCCAGCTGGAGGACTGGAATGAATGGTGCCGTCTTCCCGCGCCAGCGTCCGGAAGTCGTTTCGACAATCCTCCCGGTTAAGCGCCAGGGTTATCTCTGCTTGCTTTAGCAATAAAAAACGCAGACTTGCGAGGTGTTGATGTCTGAAATGGCATAAGCAGCCACACCCCTTTATTGGACACCTCCCATTCCGCCGGGCCTGAGCAAAAACAGAAGCAAAACCAGCAAAGGGTTCATCCGGAACCACATCAGGGACAGACCACGTCAGGGACAACCAGTCTTGTCAGCGGTTGGCGTTTCTCGCTACGGGGTGCCGAGTGATCCTGGAGACCTGAAGAGACCTGGCGGGATCCGAAAGAACCAATCACGACGGTCAAGAGTTGTCGTCAGGGGTACCGATTCGACTGGGGCATCGATGAATGCCACAAAACTCTAAAACGTCTCAAAATGCCAGTCTGGACCACGAGATTCGACCTCTTGACAGGGATCGCGTGTGGTCGCGTAATACCTCTACCGCATGTCTCCCAAGGCGGCAATTCTACTCACCGTCCTCACCTGGACGTTTCCACGCGTCCAATCCCAGCTTGGGAGGTCAGAAGAAGGCCAGTAAGAATAAGGTTCCCCAGAGTACTCTCGACATGGGTCTCAAATATGTTCAAGATGGAGAATGACTCCGCCTCGCCGCATCACAGCCCCCCTCGCGTAGGACTGGAGCCGGCATCCGGGCCAACTCAATGTCTCTGTAACCAGAAGATTGCTAGATGCTCATTTCAGCCATTGGGTCGGCCGAACCATCAGGCCGGAGCCGCTTGCGCAAGGCGGACTTTGAGTTCCAGTACCATCCCCGCCATCGTATAGCTTTTGTCATGGCAATCCTCGCAGACGTACGGATACACCATATTGATATTGGTAATAGTTGCTATGCCGCGCGCTCCAGTCTGACAAACAATGACTGATGTCCAACGCCAATGACCATGACTCGCAACCGCCTAACCCAAACGAAACAAAACAGCGTAAAGACAGCTTGATGGGATGCCAAAACATTCGTAGACCAACCGAATATCGGACAAAAGCGTTCGATGGCCTCGAAAAAGTCGGCCACGATCTCTTCATTCCTCGTCGCTCGAGCTCGAGGTTCCAGCCGATTTCCCTTCGCCAGCAGTCTTCTTGCTCTTCTTGTTCTTCTTCCCCTTCTTCTTCTTGCCCGCTGCCTCAGACGGCCCTTCAATGTCGATGAGGTTGACCGCCTGGTCCTTGCCCGAGACAGCCTTCGAGATATCCACCAGCATCTTCTTTAGTTCCTCGACCTCGCTGCGCAGCTTTTGCACTTCAGAAATAGTCGGGTCGTGTTCCAAGTCCGTCTTTGCGCTCATACACAGCTTGTTCCAGCCGTCCGCCTCAAAGTCTACGTGATCCAGCATTTGCTCCCATTCCTCGACCGTGTCATCGTCCTCCTCGCCTCGAGCCCGGTTGCTTCTAATATCGGCCGCAGAGCGGGTTTCATACCACGCCGCGACCACCAAGACAGGGGAATAGATTATACCCATGATTATGTCGCTCATACGCTCGAACTTGGACTTTTCCATCCACCAGAACAGGCTGATAACGACAATCTCGAGGAGGTTGAACGGCGGGATGTAGACATTCTCGTCCGGCGCTCGTACGAATTGCATCGTCTTCTGGGCGAACAGGGCGAGGTATTCATCATTGGCGTTGTCGTAGATGTCCTCGTAGGCCGAGTTGTACAGAGCGATGAGGATGTTGAGCAGAACGACCTAAAATCATTTAGCAAATGACGGCAGCGAGGGAAGAGTGGTACCCACCATGACGATGAAAGTAAAGCAGTAGTAGAGGATGATACCAAATGGCGGCGAAAACTGGTCAAACCCATCAAAGTCGGGGCTCTGCATGACTGCGTTGGCCATGGCCTGCAGGATAAAGGTGATGTCGTCGGCAACCCAGTCGTCGGCGAAGTCGAGACCGATGAAGGCTTGGAGGAAACCAATAACCAAGACAGCCAGCAGAGCGAAGAAGATGATGGACTCCTTCATCATGACCTTGAGCACAACAAGCATGGCGCCGAAGAAGCGGAAGCTGTCGAGGTACAGCAAAAGACGCGACCAGATCATAGGAGCGCTAAACGCCAGGAAGTTATAGCTCAGCTTGTTGTAGAACTCCCGAGTCGCGTCGCCTTCGTGATGGGTCAAGCCAACGATGCGGAGCACAAGAGAAACGGCGATGAAGGTGTACAGCGTGCCATTGAAGGCGTTCCAGAAGCCCAAGATGTGGTAACCGGCTTTCCAAAACTTGGTGATTTCCTCGCAGATGAAGCCGAGCGTGAAGATGTAGAGCAGCACCTCTGCGCCGTCCAAGACGCCGGACGGGTTGACCGAATTGATGACTGCGGTGTAAAGGCCAATGTATACGAAAGAGATCAAGACCTGGGTGGCATTCTGATACATGGGGGCGCGGATACGGTCAGGGTCCATGTGCGCAATGAAGCTGGTGTTGTCCCGGTCCTTGTAGTCAACGAAGACGGCTGGATCGTTCTCATCTTGAACGAGCCAGCCCTTCCAAAGGTATGATATGCACTTCTGGTAGCCCGAAGAGCCAATGACCTTGACGGCGTGGAGATCGACTGCCTTTTCGATGACGTTGGCAGGAGGCGTGGGCTCGTCGTCGACGACGATGGAGTAACGGCGCAGGAGGACGGAGTGCATGAGGTAGTTGAGGTCGTCTTCGGTCTCGATACTAGGCAGGTGGTATTGTCAGCCAGCGTCGTTGCAAAAGGACGGTAGAAGGGCGTACATCTGCTTGGCAATGACCTCGCAAGCGACGGCTCTGACCCTGTGCAGGTCGGCATCCCAGAGCTCGACGAGAGCCTGGTGCTTGAACCATCTCTTACAAACGATCAAGCAGAAGACAACGCAAGAGCCGTAGTGGGAGCCGCCAGCTTCCTTTGCAGCTTTGATGACCTTTGTGGTGATGATCTTGCTGTGGGCCTTTGTGACGTCCTCCTCGTCCAGTTCGCATGGTACGGCCAGCTCGATCAGGTGGCGCAGCTTCAGGGCAATTTTTGTGACTTCGGGAGCGGGAATCGCGGACTCGATGTTTTCGTTGCGGTACTGGGGTAGGACTAGATAGGGTGACACCCTTGTGTAAGCCTCGAAAACGAATACAGACACAGCTCGCAGCGCGTAGTATGGTTGGTACTAGCAGGGGGTTACGTACGTCGTCTGCGGTCGTCGCGAATCCAGTCGGCGTGAAAGTCGTGATGATGTCTCCTAGGGTGTCTATCCCAGCCCAGGAGGCGGGACAACCAGTTCGACCCTGCCATTGGGACTGTCGCTGTTCTCCCTCGAACCCCTTGGATAGTTTCTTCGTCTCTGCGACGTTATTGGCGCTATTCAGCGTCAATTTTGCGTCTGGGAGGGGCTCGGGCTGATCGGTCGTCGACGATGGAAACCCAGACTTTGCTGTCGATGTCGGAGAACGAAGCAAAGAAATCAGGCAGGAAAATAGCAAAAACGACGGCTATTTACTTGGGTAGGACGCGACGAGGTGTGGTGGCTGTCGTCGCATTGTTCCTTGTTTTCGTCTTGCTGCCAGTGACGTCGACCTACAGCGTGCGTAGCTTGGGACAAGTCGTTGGCTATCGTGAAACGCAGCAGAATCAGCTGGGCAATCGGATAATCAGTGACATCAAATGCCGGTTGGCGCTAGGGAGCTTCTGGACGACCCCACAGCGCCTTTTTGCCAAAACTTGGCTGCCAACGCTTTTCATGTCCCATACTCGCACGACGTCTGCTGGGTCTTTTTCTTTGGAATCCCTATCATGACACTTCTTATTGCCCAATGATGAAGTATCGTCTGGTCAGCCTTATTCGCGCCTGGAGAAATCCCAATTGGCTACTTGATGATCGCTCGAGCGCTCTCTAGCGCCGAGGTCTACTGTACCACACCGAGCGCTCTATGTGTTCCCTCGCCTTCGAACAATTTACATACATGGCTGGTCCCATCACCCCAAAAGACCTAAATCCCAGGTCAAGCTAGCCTGTACTCTCCAGGCATACCCGCTCTATATTTCTATATGCTGCTCTGTTCTCTTCCGCTCGCGACGAATCTCGTCTGTCTAGCTAGAAGCCTCCTTGTACGCCCCCAATACCATGCTCGCCAGTTGCTGAATTGTCTCAGGCGATGTCGGCAAGTGATGACCACCAGGAAACCTCACAACCTTCCTCGTGCTCTCCGCTAAACACAGTTCCAAAAGCTCCTCGCTACTCGGCTTGTACACGTCCTCCAGACCGATGACGTGGACGGTGGGCGCAGTAATCTTCTGGCCCTCATGAGGGACAAACGGTGGGAATGTGCCGCAGATGAACAGCGCGAACGGGTTGACTTCCAGAAAAGGTTCGCGCTGGTGCTCGAGAAGCAAGCTCGCTGCCGCCCGTCCGCCCTGTGAGAACCCGACGAGACCGACGAAAGGACCATTCTTCTTGATGAAGGTCTTGAGAAGCTGGACGGCCCGGTCCTTTTGCGTCTGAAACTGCGCCGCCGGAGTGGCTGGGTCATCGCTGACCCACCGCCGGTATGGTCCGCAACCCTCGAAGACGGGTAAGACGCCTGGACCCGGTGCCGTTTCGATCGGGGCGTCCATGAAGACGAACTCGAAACGAGTGTCCAGGACTCTCTGTAGCCTTACGAGCTGGATCTGGAAGATGCGCGCCGAGGCGCCGCCGCCATGAAGGCAGAGCAGCCGGGGGCGTGGGGTAGTCATGACTGACGGTTTTGGTTGATGAGAGGTGAATGGGCCGGAGTGACTTCCGGCTAAGTCGACGAATGAGCGAAAAGTGGCAGGTGAGTTGAGTGAGTGAGGCCAAGCTACCGAACTCGATGAAGTTGAGTAGCGAAGAAAAAGATCGGCGGTGAAGTCTAATCTGCTTCAATTTCCGCAACGTGTGCAACTCAATTGGATCTCGGCCTCAGATGGGATGAAGTGGGGGGCACCTTCCCTGCGATTCGTGATTTCGCCTCACCCTTTCGCTCCTCTACCGCCGATGCTCAACCCCGTTTACGTAAGCGAGCTCACCTCAACCCAACTGCCAGGAACGACTGACTCGTTTTCCGAAAAAAGAAGCCATTCCGAAATTCGTGTTTTGCCTTTCCACTTTGTGAGCCACATCGTGAAGCGATCTTCTTTAATATCGGCTACGATTGAATCTCCTTTGAGCGGTTTTGCCAACTCGATGAGTATCGTCTGCTCGGTATTTATGGACTCAATATGCCAAAGGCCCCCAACAATGCCGGGTAAAGAAACAGGAGTCCTCGCCATGTCTATAATTGATTTTCCAATCACTGAACGCGACTGCTCCCTCGAAATTATACACTCCTTGTCTCATTTTCTTTTCCCTCTGATCTTAGAGAAGAATGACGAAGCCCTCTTCGGGCCCGTTTGTGAGCGCGATGGAAGAGGCGGGTCTGTAACGGAACCTGATGTATCAGGCCCGTCTGCCCATTGAGTCATGCTGCCCAGGATGAGTTGTCTCAAGCTACCCGAGTTCCAACGTTTGGCGTCGACGATATCCTCCCTGAATGCAAGTCAGCGTACGATCCGAAGATGAAAGTTGCGCGATGGAGCTCACTCCGTGTCAAGGTGATCGTCCAAGCCTTCCAACCGCTTCAATGCCCTCTCGTCGTCCCCAAATGATATGAACTGGATGCTGAACCAGCGGCTCTCGGCTTTTTTGAGATTCTTCTTCAGCTTCTTGACAAAGTCCTTGATGACGTTCTCGACGTCATTGGTCTTGTCGGATCCACCCCACAAGCCATCTGTCAAAACGATGAGTGTCTGCTTTTTGCCATAGTTCGTGTAGCCATCGAACAGTTTTGCAAGTGTTGTTGCCATATCGGTGTTGTTGCCAGGATCGATATCTGCAAGCGTGTCTTCGAGCGACTTTTCGAATTTATGAGGTATCTTCCATGCTTTTGCGCCGTTGACGTTGTGTGCGTTGCCCAGGGTGTACACCAGGTCTAGCCCGTCTTCATCAAGAGGTCCGATTTTCATGGCTAACGCTAACAGAGTAATTTTGACATTGTACCAGTGTGTCTTCATGGTAGCGGCGTTGTCGACAACAAATATCTTAGAAGCGGTTAGCGACTGCCGTACAGTAGCCATTAAGAGAACCCAAAATAGAGTAACCACTCACGATGTCTCTGTGAGAGATGAACTGGGCAAGAAAGGGATCGCGGGGAACTTTCCCCGTCAATGCCGTCCAAGGGCCCCTATTTTCAGCCCACAATCTTTTAAGGTGTCGGTACTGTTCAACGACCGCAATGTCTGATTGCTGGCTAGGGGATAACGAGGGGTGAGTTGATCCGTCGCCTATCTCGGCCTGGCGTCCTGGTATCGGAGACACCGGGCTAACTTGGTTATCCTCAACTTGAGAACTGTCGGAAGGTCCTGATCCGTGCATCGCCTCGTCAAAAGCATCTTCATCAAGCCTGGGAGTGTCGGACGGCGCAGCGGCATTCTGTTGCTTCGGTATTCGGAGAGGTCTTGGTATCATCAGCGCCTTATCGTCGGTACGACGCTCAGGCAAGCTATTGGACTGGTCATAAACCTCTTGTGTGCCCTGATAATGCTCGGGCGTCCAATGATGCTCGAGATTCCTCCTTTGCGGAGGCAACATGGCAGACGCTCGAGCTGGCTCGTTGAAGGTAGGAAGTTTATGGCTTTGTTTGTGTGAATGAGAGGTCTCGAAGGGTGATGGCGTTGAAGCACTTCCTGGAGTGATATGATCCTTTCGATCCCGGTTCTGGTGAGCTCGTGGATACTCCATGACTTTCGGGGACGTAGCCTTCGGTGATGCCATTGATTCGCCACCCGCAAGCTCGTGGATGACGTCTGGAATCCGAAAGTTTGATCCAATGACCTCTTCACGATTTGCAGTTTTCCCTTGTACGACCTTGTCTATTCTTTCCGACTTTCCAACTCTGTTGCTTCGTGGCGCCTGAAGGAGCAGCGGCATCTTGGCACCTGGGCTGTCATGAGCCACAGTTTCGGAAATGGCTTTGGTAGGCTCGCTATCCGTTGTTGAGCGCGATTGGACTGCTTCTATAGTCGGTGCAAGCTTGTCTAGCTCTAAAAGTGCCGTCAGTGTCTCGGGTGACGGTTGCTTCAGATATCCAGAGTCTAGTGCGGATGTATATGCCTCCTTAGCCTCTGTGACAATCCGGCTCAGTCTTTGGCATAGTTCCGATGACTCTAGTCTTTTTGAAGGGTCTTGGACGAGCATGCCTTCTTCGACCAAGTCGAGCACGCGGTGAGAAATAGTGTCGGCTCTTCTCATGGAGTTTCGAAGATAGTCATGCCACTCTGTAACCGCGAGTAGCACCTCCGTGCCATCGTGAAAGGCGTCCCTGTTGTTCGGAAGACTGATACCCGTGTTGTCCTTCTTCTTTGACAGAAGCTCGCAAATGGCCATCTTCCGTCTCTTGCCATAGTCCTGGTAGGCTCGAGACCCCAAGATGACCCAAGTCGCCACTGCGGAGAAGACACAGCCCAAAGACCATGTGTCAATAGTTGTCGAGTACGACAGAGTGGAATTATGTGGCTGAGACTGATCACGCTCCGGTGCGCCTGTACCCGTCTCAGTCTGTGTGCATTCGAGCATGGAAACTTGACTCACCATAGGTCCTCGTCCCACCAAGCAGTGTTGTGGTTGGTGTCTTGCCAATCTCACGCTTCTCAAACTTGGTGAATCCGAAATCTGCAAGCTTGAATTGTCCCCGTACTCGCAAGATATTGTCAGGCTTGACATCGCCATGCCAACTGTGATATCTTTGTCAGACATAACGATCGCGAACTTTGTGTTGGATTACTTACCCTATGTATTCCTCGCTCTTCTTCTCCCATTCGTGTTGCAGCTGGTGGATGCTGGCCAGCGTTTTGGCCACTCCAAACATGCTCTCCCAAAAGGAAATGATCTCTTGATTCAGCACTGGAGGGTAGATTCCTGCGAGAAACTCGTCCAAGTCCAGGTCACCATACTCAAGCATGATGTGATAAGTGTCGCTTCCAGATGAGTCATGGCGAGTCCACTCTCCCAGATATTTCACCACCCCCAATGGTTTCGACTTTGAGCTTCGGCTGCCGTTGAAGCCTCTGAATGCCTCGCTTTCCATCCTGTAGACATCGTCATAGTGTTCGAAGTAAGACTTGACCGCGAACTCGTAACACTAGTTTGCTGTCAGCAAAGCAAGTTGGCGCTGTCTGAACGTTGAAAAGATGGCATACCATTCCCGACTGAGGATCATCTATCTTCGACAAGGAGAGTGCCAACATCAGTTCTGTAGAATCAACGAGATCCGCTTGCACTTTGATATGGCGGACAGCTGCCGTGCCTCCCTTGTTGATATGTTTAGAGTAGAAAAAAGGAAGAATGCTCTTTTCTTCCACCCTGACCTTTTCCATGGAGAGGACGTTCAATGCAGGGTAAAATGCCCATCTTTCCTGATCAAACCGATCAATGACGTCTCCAAACCTGTGGTATCCGTGCTTTTGGATCAACCGACACTCATTTTGCGTCAGGGAATTGACAATTTTCCTGTACTCGTTGGACAAGTTGGATATTCCAAGAAAGCTGTCGTCGTCTATGTAGACACGGAAAACGTGTACCATGTGCCCACATCCGATAGCGGACAACAGAGCAAAAAGAAGCGGACTTTTCTCAGCATATGAGTTTGGGGGGAATCTGTTGGTCACGGCCAATTCTTCGGAGTAGATGGCCTCAAATAGGCGAATGCCGTTGCTCGAGGTCGAGCCATCAGGAGTCCGGTGCATCCATTCGACAATACGCGACGGCACGAAGAACGTCTTTCCCTCGTAATTCAGTCGACGCACCTTTGGGTCCTGGAGTAGTTGATCAAACTCTTGGCGGATGGGACTGCTAGACGACATTGTGGTTCCAAGAAAGGTGGACTTTTGCCTTTGGCAAACATAAGAAGCGGCCGCAATGGATCGGTTGAAGTGATGGACGCGGAAGAAGACCAGTTGACTGATGACAAGTTATAGGAAGTGACCTTGAAGTAGTTTCTTTTCTAAGGAGAGAACTAGGGTCAGCGAACGAGGAGCTGAGACCGGCCTTGGAGGCTCAGTGTGACCCGGCCATAGCGAACTGAGGTGGAGCGGCAATGAGAGGGGAGGGCGCAAGAGTGCTCCCCTCCGAAGGCAGTGCAAATACAAAAGAACAGCCTGCTTGGCCCACCAAGGCACCTTTTTACAAATGCGACCCATTTTGACCTGATGGTAAGGGGAGTAAGCTGGCGAACCATTCCTCAGAGCCTGACCATGGCACGGCTACGAGAGGAACCATGAGCTCCGCTTCCTCATGTGGTGCAACCCGAGACACGGCCTCCAGGATGTACTGGGCTGCTTATGTTGCATATGGGAATGTCGATCGTTCCGTGTACTCGCAATGTACTGTCACCGGTAGTCTGGTCTCTCATGTATATACTACTTGTTTTACTTGTGGTTGAGAACATTGCAATTAACGAGAAGGCTTTCTGCTTCCATGTTTTGTCATCTCTAAAGTGCCCAGCCTCCTGCTCCTGTACTCACCGTAGCTGACGCATGAAAGATGACGCTATGCGCCTCGAAGCTCTTGCCTCCTGGGCTCCTCCGAAGGGGGAATTGCTACGACAGACCTGACTGTGTTCTCTTTCCTCCATCGGTCATCATATCTGTCGAGCAATACGCGGATGATTTGGTAAATGGGAGAAGAGGGATCGCAGACGCCGGCTTGCCCCTTTGTCTCAACCACCTGTTCCGGATACCCAGGGTGCTCCACACCGACAGATATTCCATCCCATCATCGTCTCCCGCATTGAGTGTCCGGTCTCTAGCAGCTTCTCTAGAAAATAGGCCATGCTGAGCCTTGTTCTCGACCCACCATTTCCCAGCATAAGCCAATCCCAGTGTAATGGTCGTAAGTGGTAGTGTGACTTGTAACCACCTCTCCATAGCGACCATCGAGAAATTTCCGTTTGGTGATTCGGAGTCTTGATATTTGATGATATCAGTACTGAAGAATGTCTGTGGTGTGGTCAGTATTACTGTAAGTTTTCTGGGAAAAGAGCACCAACCGACACGAAAGTGGCAGGCAGGTATATCAATGTCACAAAGGTGACAATTCGAACCAGCATTGCCTCTCTTTCCATGTTCTGGTTCAGTCTCTCCAGTCGGTGATGCTTGACCAGCTCTCCTCTATCAGTAGTGAGCTTCTCCAAAGCCCTCGTTCTGTTGATCTGCAGCTTGAAGTCATCGATCATGCGGCTGAGCTTGTTGGCAAACTCGTCAATATCGTCGGCACATGACAAACGCAGGTCAAAATATTTGTGGCTCTCAAGTGCAATGTAGAATCGCATCAGAGACGTCATGACCTCAACATTTGATTCCAGAGTGGTGATCACTTCGCAAATCTTTTCTTGCCATTTCAACAGACTCTGGATGTCGGCGGCCGTGTAGAGTCGATGATGATACCCTTTGTTTGTGGGCCCTAAAACAGCCATTCTCGTCTGTAAAAGTCAGAAATCTTGTGAACCCAAGCTGGAGATTGTCTACTTGCCTTGCTGTCGACAACCTCCTCGAGCCATCTGATATATCCTCTCCAATCTTCCGTCGACCAATGGCAAAATAGGAGATGGGCGGACAAGCTAGACCTGAAACATTCTTCCGGATCCCCGAATGATTTGTCTTCAGGTCTGGCATCCTTACCCGTCAGTTCTTTGAATCGCTTTTGTAGATCCGTGCCACCTTTGGTCACGATCCACAATGAGTTGCCCCCAATAACGTCAAATCTGTGATAAAAAGCTGCTTGTCGAATGGAGTGCTCGTTATTTGCCTCGTCTTCTGGGTCCACAGCTATCTCTGTGACACCTTTAAGATTGTAACAGAGTTCGTATTGCCTCCCAGACCTACCCAGACTTTTGATACCATGCTGTGCAAACGCTGGCTTCAGCCAAGTTTGTTCCCTAAAACTACTAAAGCTCAGGTCCCTGGGGTCGCTTTGCAACCCAAAGGCAAGCAGGAAATCCAAGTAATCTGGCATCACTTGGTGGAAGGTTAAGATCTCGGTGAGCATTGATCTGGTGATGTTCAGACGAGCGCGTGAATGATGACCGTAGATGTAGCTGTAGGGTGATCAGTTCGTGACATCTTTATTCGAGTGGGAACCCTCGCTCTTTTGGAGACAAAATATTTTTTAAAAAAAACTAGCACAAACACCAGGCAGCTTTGAGTATCCTGAGCTTACATGAAACGGCATTTTGGGTCTTTGCTTGTAACACCGTAGGTGACTTCTCCACCCGATGCCTCGGTACGATGAATTTCGAGCCATTTCACGAGGCCACCTGGAGAGTGGATGTTTCTTTTGGACAACTCTGTGTGAATAGTCAGCCCAGAATCTCTCTCGCTCCGAAAAGTCATCGACTCATTGCGTACCTTTCCCTGTGCCGTCGTCGACACTCAGATCTCTGAATCCGACATCTACCCTGTTTATATCGCTTTCACAAAGATCGTCTGCTGCATCGTCCAAACGTCTCGCGAATTCCGCCAAAGCGCTCGGATATGTACTGAATCCTCGCCGGACATAATTGCGTGGGAAGTCCCCGCTGATATCGTAGGCCCGTTGGAATGCGAGTGGTAACTCATGAATCTGCGCCATCGTTGCCGCGCACTGCTCGCCGATGAATCGAGAGAGATCCCAAGACTCGGCCTAGCGAGCAAGCCATCACAGGAGTTTTATCAGGAGTTTTATCAGGAGTTTTATCAAGAGTTTACATGAACTTGGTCAGCACATGTTTAGCAAGGCGAACTTTGTGGTACACCGACGCCCCGGGCCACACGTCGCTACTCACCGGAATCGAGCGACCACTGAGCCACAAGTTGTACCCGATACACGAGAGGATGCTGTGGGTAGTCCCGTGGCACGTAGTTCCCACATGCCAGTGGTGGCTGTATCATCCCTGCGGCGTCAGCAGGCTGTCTTTGAAAATGCACTTTCAAGAAAAGAGAACTGCAATGGAATCGGGCATACTGCATGGCGATGCACAGGTCATTCCACTTCTCGACTTGGCAGGTTTCTTGTGCGACTACGCTCTTGACTTGTATTCGCCCATTTACGCAGCGCCACTCGTCAGGCGCATCTCTGGCGCACTACTTGGAATTCCAAATGCCGTATCGATGATGAGATCGGTCATGTCAACACGATAGGGCGGCTAGCATTCCAAAACTCGCCAGCTTTTTCCACTAATGATATCTAGGTTTCTTCGTCGGAGACCGAAGCCTGACGGGTGTAACTCATTCCCCGGTCCCTCAGAGCTGCGATCTTTTTGTGATCCTCCTTGAACACAGTGAGCGTTGGTTTCGGAAGACTTTTGCGAGGCTCAGCTCGCATTTGGGGTATGACTTACTTTAGTGAGGTAGCTTGGGACTTCGAAAGTAAACTTATCCTTTTCCTACAATTCTCAGCCCGATCAATGTAACATGGATGGAGCTTGGTTCATCTTACAGCGCGAAGATCATCAGGGAACTGCTGATTAGGCCATTTCTCCGTCAAGAAGCCCCTCAGAACTTTCCAAGTCAAGTAGTAAGACGCAACAGAATCATAACGAGGGCCGGTATGCGCAGCCTTTCGGGTCTGATCATTGACTTCAGTATGGCTTCGTCTTGGCAGTGAAAAGATCGATCGGTGAGACGTGCGTGTTGACCTGGTGGACTGGTTTGTTGACCGCCGCGATATCTCGGGTGGATGGCTGCGCTCGTTCTTGTCAGGCATTGTCGCGTCTTTGAAGCCCCGCTCAGCCTGCTTTACGTTTTCCCCAAGAAAGATATCAGACCGCGTGGAGGAGCTGGCAAGGTTGACAGTGAGGCAGTGCCAGGGCGAGGTGCTTTATGGAATTCATTACACTGTCAGCGCGTTACACAACGAGACCCCCATCCGAACACTTGCAGCCTGGAGCGCCATGGTCGCCTTGCGATTGCCTTGTGCCACACACTATTCTACAAAAGCCCGCATCGCATTCTGTTTGGCTGGGTGGGTGTCATGCGCAAGCAACTTGCAGTGCTTTTCTCAGCAATTCAAGGCTTCAGCGGAAGGTAGCTTCAGGCCGATGATCTACAGCCCTCAACGACACGTTCAGTATGCAGTCAAAAAGCCAGCACAACCGAAAACTCAGCAAAACATTGAGCCCTTTTCTAGACCGTGAAAGTAATCATGGTGAAGTATCGTCCTCACGCCGATAGAAACATCCTCAAGTCGAGTAGAGGTAACGACGTCTTGTCCAGCCAAACAAGTAGTGACCTCACAGTCTAGAGATTATAAGGCCTCGGCAGCAGACTCGACACTCTGCCTGCTGATGAACGGAGCCTTCTCCAGCGCATCGGCCTGTATCTCCCAGACCCCACGACCCAGTCTCACGAGCTCATCGCCAAAGTCTGCCACAACCTCATGAGCATCGGGACCCTCTCTCGGTAGCATGCCCTCATCCTGCTTCTCGGGCCCAAATGTTCCAACCTTCCAGACCCTCTTCCACTCCTTCACGGCCTCCAAAGCCTCGGGGCTTCGGCTTCGCACGTTCTTGGCCACCAGGTAGAAGGAAGACTTGATCGTGTGACTCGTCGTCGGTTTGAAGGTCGTGACGTCCGCAAACTTTGAGATGGCGCGGATCCGCAGCAAGGTAGCCCATGCCTCGATCCTGTGGAACAGGACGACCATCGTGCCCCCCGGTCGGAGATGCTCGACGCTGAGGGCGAGCTGGGCGGCGGTAAGCCGATGCGCTTCGTATCGCTCGCGGTACTCTGCCCGCGGCTGCGTCCGGAGAACCTGCCCATCGCAAAATGCCAGATCGAACACATCGCCGGGGTCGAACTGCCGGGGCAAGAAGTTGTCCACGTCAGGGTGGTCAGCAGGAATATCCGCTACGCCCATGTCTTCCGCGAGCATGGTGATGTCCAAAAGTCGGATATCGACTTTGCGCTTGTCACGAAGCTGAACTTTGTGGCCTCCTTGAGAGACAGGTAGGCTGAAGGCGAGCGCCGTGGCCCTTCGGTTCGTGTCCATGGCGCTCTGAAGGAAGCCGCCGGGGGCCATGCACATATCGAGAATGCGCGGCTTGCGCGGCTTGATCTCGTTGTTGAACAGTTAGGTCCTTGAATGATAGGTTCGTGTTGCTTAACTAGCAGAAGGTCTTCTTGGGTAGGTATACTACCCCTATTATATTTAGTACCTATACCTAGCATCTCTGTCTACTATAGATTACTATCTTTAATACTCCTACTCAATCTAAAATATTCTCTTTCTACTACTTATTTATTAAGTCTTCTTACTATTTTTATTAAAAATTTTAATATTTTAGAAACTCTATAGGAAAAATTTAGTAATAAGAAAAAAGTATCTAGTTATATATTTTATTATTATATAAGTATTATATTTTTTTTATTTTAATATAAGGTAAATATAGCTTTTAATTTAATTATTTTTAGTATTATTATACTTCTTATTATTTATAAAAAACTACTATTAAATTTATTATAATATATAGTAGAAGTATTAATTAGTTTTTATATATATTTAATTAACTAAATACTATATAATTATATTTTTATAATACTATTATAGTTATTTATAGAAATTTCATTATAAACTTTAGAATACTATAGTAATCTTACTATTTTTTATAATATCTTCTTTTATATTATTATTATATATAATTAGATATTTACCCTTATTTTTATCTATAACTATAAGTATATTAAAATAATACTAATTATCTTTCTTCTATTTATTTCTAGCTCCTATTTAGTTTTATTATAATCTACTAAAGAAGGCTATTTATACTTACTTCTTATTCTTAGGTATTCTAAAGAAGTTACTAATAAGGTCTTAATATTTAATATCTATAAAATAAGTATTTTATAATTTTTTAATTTATCTTATTTAAAAAGAGATAATTTTAAAATAAATATAAAACTTTTTTAGTACTCCTAAACTTTATAATATTATATTAATATAATTAGATAGTATAAAGAAATTACTAAAGAAGTTTAATAATACTTAATAATTAGTTTTAGAATAATTTTTAGTTATTATTTATATTTTAGTTTATTTTAATCTTAGTAGTAAAATATTAGACTTATAGAGTAATTTATTAACTTATAAATAGTAGTAAGAGTAATTATACTAAATATATTTTAGTAAAATTATAATAATTAGGAGTTTTATAGTAAAATTAATTTAACTAATAGTTATAATATTATAACTAATTAGCCTTACTATAAATCCCTAGTAGTTTTTTAGCTTTAATCTAAACTATAAGTACTTCTTAATACTAAGACTTTTCTAAAAATACTTAAAAATCTCTTATAATAATAGTTTTATAAGAATATTAGTAATTTATTTAGTAATAGAGATATACTCTAGGTTTACTATATTATTCTAAATAAATTCCTTAATATAATAGTATTAAATACTAATATATTTAGTATAAATATAGAACTATAAGTTCTTTACTAGTATAATTATATTCTAGTTATTACTATAAATAATTGTTATAATAATTATTTTAGTATTATTTAGTTTATTTAAAAAGCTCTATAGCTAAATAGCTTCTTTAGCTACCTAGGTTTATCCTATATATTTAAATTCATAAGAAGATAAAACTATAGTAAGCTATCGCTTAGATAACTAGCTAATAATACTACTTTTTATATTAAATAAATATCTAGTAGTTAAATACTATATATTAATATTACTTACTTAATTACTATTAATATATTTAATAAGTAGGTAAAAATCCCCTTAGTAGATTAGTTCTATATTATAAGTATTTTTTAAATAGTAAATTATATATTTAATAGTAATCTTATATTATTCTATAGGTTTTATAATATAATAGCTAAGTACTAAAATAGTATAGGTAATATTAAGATAAGTTCCTAGTATTATATATATTAAAAAACTAATAGCTTAGGTATACTAATTTTTTAAATTAATAGGTATTATATACTAATTATTAGTATCCTCTAGTTTATTACTTAACTCTATTGGTATTTAAGCTAAGTTAGTATTCTCTATATTAAAATCTCTAATAATCTTCTTAATATATACTTTTTAACTAAAGTAAATAGTATAGTTAAGGTAATTTCTTTATATTCTTATATTTAAATAAAAAGTATAAGGTTTAAAATCAGTTATCTAAAACTTATTATTTAGGGTAGTTTTTAGTTTTTAGATTACTATTTTATTAGGTCCAATAATTAAGAGGTTATTAATATAAATAGTAATATAAATATTATTATAGATAAAAATACTAGAGTTAGTAGTGAATAGGTTAAATCTGAAGCTTTTCAGAAAGGTTAAAAGAGTTTTATATTAAATCTATAGTATTTATTTAAAGCTATATAAAGTCTTATTTAGCTTATAAATAGTCTCTCTACTTCTTTCTTCTAGGCTAATTAGTTACTATATATAGAAGTTTTTAGTATTAATTTTACTATAAAAGAATACTATCTTAATATCTATCTACTTAAGTTCTAAGTCTAAAGTAGTAGTAATAGTAAAAATAACCTTATAATTCATAAGTTTAACTATAAAAGCAAAAGTCTTATTATAATTAATCCCTTCTTATTATTTAAAACTTCTAACTACTTATTAAGCTTTATATTTAAAGATTTCTCTTTTAGTACCTTATTTAATCTTAAATACCTATTTACTATAAAGTATTCAATAGTTTAATAGGGTTTTAATAAGCGTCTAAATATGATTATTAATAAGTAATTTCTTTTTATTTTTTATAGTAATATATTATTATTTCTAATAATTATCTTCTTATATTTCCTAGAAAGTCTTTAGGTTTATTATAAATATATTTAAAGTTATAAAAGTAAAGTAGGCTATAAGTAATTAGAAGTTTAGTTTGAATTAAAATAGTTCAGGTTCTATAATTACTTCTATAGTCCTAAGTATTATATTAAGAAGCTTATATTAAAAGCTAAAAACTTATTATAAGTAGAAAACTATTCTATTTTAAAACTTATAATAACTAATAAGTACTTAAGCTTTAGTATATTACTCCTCTATTATAAGGTTTATTAGTAGTAGTATTAAGCCTATCTAAATAGTAATAGAATTTCCTACTAATTCTACTATATCCCTAAAGTCTAATAATATTCTTAAAGCTAAACTAATAGTATTTTAAAATAATAAGGTTTCTAGACTAATAGCTCTTACCTACTAGCTTCTAATAAGTATTAGAAAGTAGGATTACTATATAGTATACTAAGTTATATACTAAGTATTTATAATGAAAAGATCTCCTTCTAAATTAGTATATAGACAAAACTATACTAGCTATTAATACGAAATAATAAAAGTACGCTTTATAAGTAGTAGTAACTACTTAGTATTAAAAAGTAGTAAGAAACACTGAGATAGTATTTTATTATAAGCAATACTTTTATTAAAGACGATATTATTAGCTTCAAAAATATAGCTTATAGCTATTTCTACTAATTTATAAATAGATATAGTAATATAGTTTAAGAAGTAGTATATATATATATAATCTGTAAACTTCTATAAATTTTTAGTAATCTTTAAAATATAGTAGATATAACTCATAATCTATAAATAAGTAAGATCAAACTTCTAAGAGAACTAAGTTTTATATAGTATTATATTTATACTACTAGAAAAGCTAATATTATAGAAGTAGTAGATAGTTATTAGGATAATAGACTAGTATTTCTATAATAACCTAGTATTTTTTAATATAATACTAAGGTATTTAGTAATAGTATAGTTAAGTTTTTTAGCTAAACTATTAAATTAATACTAATTAGCTAGTATTAGTTATAATACTATACCCTTATAGTAATAGAAGTTAAAAATATTAGAAGAGATATTTTCTCCTATATAATTAAGATGAATAAACTAATAGTACTATTTAAAGTATTCCTTATATATTAGGAAGTTTTTTAATATATTAAAAAAATCTAATTTATACTAAAATAGGTAGACTTAGGTAAGTCTAATAATAATATATAAGAAAACTACCTAGTATTATTTACTAGAAATCCTAAAGTTTTTAAAAAGCCTTAAAATATCTATATAAATAAAACTAAGTAGTATAGTAGTATTTAGTACAGTATTACCAATATAAAGCCTAGCTATAAGCCAGCTTTAGGTATAGATTTTATAGAAATAAGTAGATATTTAAAATTTAATACTAATAGATATTATCTATAATTATTAGAAAGAGTTATTCCCTAGGTATATAAATCATTAATACTAGATATCTATTACAAAAAAGTCTAGTAAATAAACTATAAGAGTAATAAAAGCTAATAGGTTTATTTTATTAATAATATATAGCTTCCTACATAGGGATATAGTAAGTACTACTAACTTATTATAATATACTATTACACTAATAGCATTAAACATGAATCTAACGCCTTGTTTTACCAATTAAGAAACTAAGATCAAATTAGTAGATAACTTAGGATAATAAAATATATTTAAAAGGTTAATAGAGTTTAACACTATATTTAATAGTAATAATGAATAAGTACTAATATGCTATAGTATAATCGAGCTTCTTACTCTATAAATAGGTTTACTAATAAATAGTATAGTTACCTTAAAGGTATTTAGTATATAGACTAAGTATTATAAATATCTAAAATCTAGGATATAAACTTTCTATAAGAAGTTAAAAATACTTATTTTAAATAATACTAATAGTATATAATTTAGGCTAGTAGTAACGAATTAGTAGTTTAGCTAGTATGTAGTAATGAAAAACGTAGTATAGGGGATTTTGTAATATAGTAATATATAGCTAAGCGTTTAAATAGTTATAGTAGTATTCCTAGCGTCTTTTTTGGTATCTCTCGTATTCTTATTAATCTTCTATTTATTATATCTCTCTTTTTAAGTATTATACTTAGTATTATATATTTTTTAGAGCTTAAGGTAAAGTTGTTAGTATTAATTAACTAAATAATAAAATATCTTATAGTATATATAGTATATTTAGTACCTAGCTGACTTATAGATAGAATAGATATTTCCCTTAGTAGTAATTAATAATGCGACTTTAGTAGTATTAAAATATTAATATAATATTTCTTCTTCTTATTTAGTAGTAATTATAGCTTATTTAAATATAATAGTAGGGTGAGTCTTGCTGTCTTTAGTTTTAATAAGTAATAAGTTGTGATTCTAATTAAATAAAATAAGGAATATTATATAGTTAAATTTAAAGCTGCTAAGGAACTTATAGATAAAGAAAAGTTTATAAATCTTTACTGAATTATTAATAGTTTAAAGTTTATTTCAAGCTTCCTATAGTTTATTAGAAAAAGTAGCTATAATACTATAAAATATTAGTATAATATTATTATATTTATAAATCAAAGCTTGAAATATAGCTATTCTAATAGGGGTAAAGTGTTTTTTTAGTATTTATATTATAGTTAGAACTATTTAGTATGTTAGTATAATTACTTTAGCTTTTTTAGCTAGTAAGTTATTAGTAGTTATATTTACTATGAGGTTTATATTAATTATAGTAGTTTTTTTAGCTAGGAAGTAATATAATTAGTTATTAAGATAAGAATTAATAATACTTAAAGTTTTAAGTGGGTTTTATATTTAGAATTAGTTTTACTACTCTATTTTATAAAAGTATTTTATAGTAGCTAAATAGGCTAGTATATCTTACTATTACTAAGTAGTTTATTATAACCTAACTCTAATAAACCTAGCTATAAGAAGATTCAAGCTTTAAGATCTTCCTAAGAATACTAAAAGTTCTTGTTAAAATCTTTTTAATCTTTATTATATAAAACTTTAAAGTAAAATTATAATATTTATTTAATATTATATTAGTATTATTATTATATTTTATATTATTAATATCTTCTAAAGTTATATATATTCTTTTAAGTAGTAGTAGCTTTTTTTTCTATTCTTATAAGTTTAATAAAAACCTAGTGATTTTTTTTAATTATTAGTTTAGAAGTTATAATACTTATTAGTATCTATAAGAAGTAGTAGTAATTAGGGTTCTAGATTAATATTAGTAGTTTTAGTATTAGCTTTCTTTTATTTAAGATTTATAGTCTCTGAATTTTCTTATAAAAAAAGGGTTTTACTTAAGAATTATTAATTTTAATTTAAAAAGGATTAGAATTAATAAAAAGAATATTAGTACTTATTAAAACTAGTTTATTTAATCTCTAGGTGTTAATTAATAAGTATATATTATATAGTAATTTGGAGTATAATAGTAAGTAAATAATAAGTCTAAAAAATTCTAATAAGCTAGTTATTAAAAAGCTATTATTATTATTATAGCTAAATATAGTAGTAATAAGGGTAGTATTACAACTTAATAGGATTAGGGCTAAGTTATAAAGCGCCTAGTGGCTATAGGGTATTTTATATACATAAAAAGAAGAATACAATAGGGACCTACTAGACTATAGAGGAACTATAGTATAGGTTATATAATAATAAGAGATAAATAATTATTCTATAGGATAAGTAATTAATTAGTAAATCCCTAAAATAATTAGTAGAACTAAATAATTACTAGCCTATAGGTAGTAATTACTTCTTATTTTTAGATTAATAAAAAGTAGTATAGTATTAATAAGAATAAGAAGACTTATATTATTATAAATTTATATATAAAATAAACTTAAGTCTATTTAAAATTAGATTTCTATAACTCTTTAGTAATTAATTTTATAAATCTTATTAAAAGATTTTTAGTTTTATTTTTATAATTATTTTTATAATTTTTTATTAGACTTATATTTAATTATTATAAATTTTAAGATTTAATTTTATTAGTATAATAATAATACTATTATTTATATATTGTAATTTTAACTTACTACTAATAGACTTATTTCTACTAAACTTAAAGTTAATTATAATATTTTAATTACTCTTATTTAATAAGTTAATGTTATAAAGTTTACTTAATAATATTTAGGAAAGAATATTATTATATCTATTAAATATTAATTTTTTTCTATTTCTTCTAGTTTTTAAAAAATACTTCTTAAGGGTAAATAACTTATTAAACCTTCTAGTAATAAAGAGGATAATACTACTAAGTTTATATAATAACTCTAGAAAACTAATAGAGATATAGTTAAGATATAGGAGATTATTAATAGTAATACTATAGAAGTCTACTAACTCTAGTAGAATCTCTATAATAACTTAGATTAGCAATAATTCTTTGCTTTTTAGTAAGAAGTTAATATTCTTTATACTACTATTAATATTATCTAGATCCTAATTAAGTTATATAAGAAGTTTTAATTTAACTTACCTTAAATTTTTAATAAAACTTCTAAATATTTTAAAGGATTCTTTATTTAAGTTAAAGCTTATTATTAATTTCATAATCTTAGTTTTAAAAATAAGGCTAAATAAGTTATTTATATTATTCTATTCCTAAAAAGAAAAGCTTTTATATAGTTTAAACTTTATCTTACTAATTTCTTTACTTATAAATAAAATAATTTTAAGTTTGAGATCTAGACTATTTTTATAAGTTATTATAATTTTAAAAGTATTCTAATCTTATTATTCTAAGAATTAGATAAGTAATAATAGTATGAATAAGACCTTGCAGCTTTTAAGTAGAAAAATATAACTATATACTATATAGCTAAGTTTAGACGTATTTATACTAGACTTAACTATACTAATAATACTAAAATCTTCATATTCTATTAAAAATAAAAGAAGATATTAAAAATAAATTTATTAAATAAGATAGATTTAGTAACTTTGTTATATATATAGAACTTACTATTAAGATTAATAACTAACTCTTTAAATATTACTATAAGGAAAATAAATAGTAATAATTTTAACTACCTAATAGTAGATATAAGTACTAAAGATTACTATATAACTACTAAAACTAATATAATAATTAGAGAATTAAATAATAATTTATTTTATAATAAAGTATATCTTATAACTATTATAGTAGACCTATAGATCTCACTACTAGAGCTACTATTAAAGATAATAAATAATAAGACTTTAAATATTATAATTATAATAAACTAAAACATATAGCTAAAAACTACTACTTATTTAAATAATAGTAATAAGGATAATAATTTTAGCTAATACTTAAATAAACCTAATAAATTAATATTGCTAAAAAGGAAATACCCTATACCTTTCTAATCTAAATAGCTTATTTTAATAATACTTATATTATATACTAAAAATCTAAAAATAATATAAAATAATATTCTAAAAGCCTTTCTAGATAATTAGGATATAATACCTTACTATATAATATACTACTATATACTAAAAAGATATTAGTAATAACTACTATTAAGAAAAAAGAAGATTTCATACTAATATTTAAATAAGACTAAATATAAGAAAATAAAGTAGTAATCCTATAGCTATAAGTAGCTAAAAGAGAATTTTACTATAAGTTTAGTTAAATACCTAATAGATAGCTACTATAAAAGATTTAGTATTAAATCTAGTAAAAAATTAATATTAGAAGTAACCTACTTTTTATTTAAACTTTTATATAATAACTTAAAATAAGTAATAAGATACTAATAAAAATCCTTACTATAATTAAATACTACAAACTAGAACGTAAAGCTAAAAAATAACTTAATAATTTCTACTAGTAAGAATATATTAAAATTAGTCCTAGAATCTATACTTATCTAAATAACCTATTTAAATTAATTAATAATAATACTAAGTTAGATAATAATACTATTATAAACTTAGGATCTTCTATTTCGTAATAACTAAGTAGTAATAAAAATAAATAACTTAGGATTAAGAAAATTTACTTAACCTAAAATAAGTAATTTATTATACTCTATAGAATTCTAAATAACTAAACCTTAAACTATTTAAAGATAATTCTTTATGATATAAATAATAAATTCCTATAAATTAATTACCTAGCTTACTAAACTATCTTTTAAGTATATTATATATAAGATAACTATATACTATATCTTAATAATAAATTCAATAGATAATCCTTCTTATAACGATTTGAATATAATCTAATTCTAAATATATATTTAGATATAGATTTATTATTTTAAGAATTTCAATATTTTAATAAAGACTATTTTACAATATTCATACCTAGCGAAAACTACCCTATAGTATATATAAATAATATTATTAGTAAATAGATAGATTATAAGTTAGATTACTATACAATTTATTATATTAATAAAATAAGAAAATAGTACTATTAATATAACAAACTTTAGAAGTAAGGAAAAGATACTAAAGATAGACTAGTACTACTAATACTAAAGTATAGAGAATTAATACTTAGTAAGGTATTTCGAGAAAGAAGGATTATAACTTATTATTATAAAAATAGAATAATATTAGAATAGAAATACTATAATTAGTTAAAAAACTAGACTTACCTATTAAATAAAAATAAAGAAAAATAAGTCAGATAAAATCTTTATACTTAGTAATAGTAGAATATAGCAATAAATACCTTTACTTTAATATTATAATAAATAGATATAAGATATAAGTTTTAATTAATTATAATATTTAAAGAAATTTTATATTACTATAAGGAGTAAATAAATAATAGATTTTATAGAAAACGAAAGCTAAATTATACTAATTATATATTATTAAAAAGAAAATATTAAGTATAGTAAAAGTATTATTAACTTAGAAACTATATACTTCTTTTTAAATTACTATAATTAGAAAGAAGACTATATTTTTAATATAATAGAAATAAGTAATTAAGAAATTATCTTAAGAATCTTATAGTTATAAAAGAATAACTTATAGATAGATTAGAAGACTAGTTAATTCTAATAGAAGGATTTAATTTTTAAAGATTCTCTAAATAATAAGATCTTATATAAATTAGATATAATTCGAAGAGTATAAAGATTTATTACTCATTTTAGAATTAAGGATATAGTAGCTTAAATATTAAATATTATAGAAATAATAAGAGTTAATAATAAGATAGATTAATTTTAAATTGTTTCTAATAAATATTAGATTTATAAAATATTTTTTATAGAAAAACTTAAAACTAGATTACTAGAGTATATAAATTATAATTATAAGATCTTTTTAAAAAAGGGGAAAAAACTAAGATTTAGTAAAATCTATAGACTTAATTAGATAGAAATAGAAGTATTTGATAAATATATTAATAAATACTTTAAGAAAATTACATTAGATATTTAATATTACTAATAGGAAGCCTAATCCTATTTATACTTAAGAAAAATAGTAAGCTATAACTTTATATTAGCTACTAATAACTTAATAATATAATAATTAAGAACTAATACTTATTACTACTTATATTAGAACTATAAGACTAACTTTATAAAGCTAATTAGTTTATAATTCTTAATTTTAAAAGAGTTTATAATTTTATTTAAATTAAAGAAAGTAAAGAATAGAAAACTACTTTTAGGATAAGAAAAAGATTTTATAAATACCTTATAATACTTTCGGACTTACTAATATACCTATAATATTTTAATCTATAATTAACTATATACTACATAAATACTTAGATATCTTTTATATAGTATACTTTAATAATATCCTTATCTACTTAAAAATAATTAAAGAATATAAGGAATTTATTTATAAAATACTTTAGAAATTTTAG
>AMCV02000018.1:924562-1096992 GCA_000350065.2 Colletotrichum orbiculare MAFF 240422 | reverse complement strand
TTAGTCTTAACTTTAAATAGTTTATTAAAATCTAGAATTATAAAGATAAATTCTAAAATAACCTAATTCTTAATATTTTAAAATACTTCTTTTTATCTATTAATCTAATTAAACTTAGTATTTTTTTATATAAGTTTAATAAGTAAGATTGTTTTTTTTATATAATCTTTAAAGAATCCTTAGTAAAAGTTAGTAAATCTAAGGAAAGCTTGGATTTCCTTAATATTTATTAGTATAAACTAATCCTTAATTATTTAAATCTTCTTAATTAATATTTTAATTATACTTAGTATAATAATAAATCCTAAATATTCTATTTATTATATATAAAATTTATTTTTCTCTAGTTTAACTAGTAGTTTAACTTANTTAAAATTTCTAAAATATTTTATAAATATATTTTTTATATTTTTTAATTATTTTTAAATAGATAAAGATATTATTAAGGTATATTATATAAAAGATATCTAAGTATTTATATAATATATAGTTAATTATAGATTGAAATATTATAAATATATTAATAAGTTTAAAAAGTATTATAAAGTATTTATAAAGTCTTTTTCTTATCCTAAAAGTAGTTTTCTATTTTTTACTTTTTTTAATTCAGATAAAATTATAAGCTCTTTTAAGATTAAGAGCTATAAACTAATTAGTTTTATAAAGTTAGTCTTATAGTCTTAATATAAGTAGTAATAAGTATTAGTTTTTAATTGTTATATTGTTAAATTATTAGTAGTTAATATAAAGTTATAACTTATTATTTTTCTTAAGTATAAATAAGATTAAGTTTCTTATTAGTAATATTAAATATTTAATATAATTTGTCTTAAAGTATTTATTAATATATTTATTAAGTACTTCTATTTCTATCTAATTAAGTTTATAAATTTTACTAAATTTTAGTTCTTTCTCTTCTTTTAAAGAAATCTTATAATTATAGCTTATATATTCTAGTAATCTAGTTTTGAGTTTTTCTGCGAAAAGTATTTTATAAATCTAGTATTTATTAGGGATAGTCTAAAGTTAATCTATTTTATTATTAATTCTTATTATTTTTATAATATTTAATATTTAGGTTACTATATCCTTAATTCTAAAGTAAGTAATAAATCTTTATACTTTTAAAGTTATATCTAATTTATATAAGATCTTATTATTTAGAAAGTCCTTAAAAACTAAATTTTTCTATTAGAATTAGTTAGTCTTCTAATCTATTTATAAATTATTCTTTTATAACTATAAGATTCTTAAGATAATCTCTTAATTACCTATTTCCATTATATTAAAAATATAATCTTCCTTCTAGCTATAGTAGTTTAAAAACAAGTATATAGTCTCTAAATTAATAATACTTCTACTATACTTAATACTTTCTCTTTTAATAATATATAACTAGTATAATTCAACTTTTATTTTTTATAGGATCTATTATTTATTTACTACTTATAGTAATATAAAGTTTCTTTAAGTACTATAATTAATTAGAACTTATATCTTATATCTATTTACTATAATATTAAAATAAAAGTATTTATTCTTATATTCTACTATTACTAAGTATAAAAACTATTTAAATTACTTTTCTTTATCCTTATTTAATAAGTAAGTCTAGTTTTTTAACTACTTATAGTACTTCTATTCTAATATTATTCTATCTTTATAATAATAAGTTATAATCCTTTTTTCTTAAAGTATCTTATTAAGTATTAATTCTCTATACTTTAGTATTAGTAGTACTAGTTTGTTTTTAGTATCTTTTCCTTATTTCTAAAGTTTATTATATTAATAGTATTATTCTCTTACTTTATTAATATAGTAAATTATATAGTAATCTAACTTATAATCTATCTATTTACTAATAATATTATTTATATATACTATAGGGTAGTCTTTACTAAGTATAAATATCGCAAAATAGTTTTTATTGAAATATTAAAATTCCTAAAATAATAGATCTATATCTAGATATATATTTAGAATTAGATTATATTTAAATTATTATAAAAAGAATTATCTATTAAATTTATTACTAAAGTATAGTATATAGATATTTTATATATAATATACCTAAAAAATAGTTTAATAAACTAGGTAATTAATTTATAAGAATTTATTATTTATATTATAAAGAATTATCTTTAAGTAGTTTAAAATTTAGTTACTTAGAATTCTATAAAATATAACGAATTACTTATTTTAAATTAAATAAATCTTTTTAATCCTAAGTTACTTATTTTTATTACTACCTAGTTATTACGAAATAGAAAATCCTAAGTCTATAATAGTATTGTTATCTAATTTAATATTATTATTAATCGATTTAAATAGGTTACTTAGATTAGTATAGATTCTAGGACTAATTTTAATATATTCTTACTAATAGAAATTATTAAGTTATTCCTTAGTTTTATATTCTAGCTTGTAGTATTTAATTATAATAAGAATTTTTATTAATATCTTATTATTTATTTTAAATTATTATATAAAAGCTTGAGTAAGAAGTAGGTTACTTCTAGTATTAATGTTTTACTAGATTTAATACTGAATTTTCTATAATAGCTATCTATTAAGTATTTAATTAAATTTATAGTAAAGTTCTCTCTTCGCTATTTATAACTATAGGATTACTATTTTATTTTTTTATACCTAGTCTTATTTAAATACTAATATGAAATCTTCTTCTTTCTTAATAATAATTACTACTAATATCTTTTTAATATATAGTAGTATATTATATAGTAAGGTATTATATCCTAATTATCTAGAAAGGTTTTTAAAGTACTATCCTATATTATTTTTAGATTTTTAATATATAATATAAGTATTATTAAAACAAACTATTTAGATTAGAGAGGTATAAAATATTTCCTTTTTAGTAATATTAACTTATTAGGTTTATTTAAATACTAATTGAAATTATTATCCTTATTACTATTATTTAGATAAGTAGTAGTTTTTAACTATATATCCTAATTTATTATAATTATAATACTTAAAATCTTATTATTTATTATCTTTAATAGTAATTCTAATAGTAAGGTCTATAAGTCTACTATAGTAGTTATAAGATATATTTTATTATAAAATAAATTATTATTTAGTTCTCTAATTATTATATTAGTTCTAGTAGTTATATAGTAATCCTTAGTATTTATATTTATTATTAAGTAGTTAAGATTATTACTATTTATTTTTCTTATAATAATATTTAAAAAGTTAGTTATTAATCTTAATAATAAATTCTATATATATAATAAAATCGCTAGGTTTATTTTACTTAATAAATTTATTTTTAATATTTTCTTTTAATCCTTAATAAAATATAAAGATCTTAGTATTATTAGTATAGTTAAGTCTAGTATAAATACGCCTAAACTTAGCTATATAATATATAGTTATATTTTTCTACTTAAGAGCTATAAGGTTTTATTTATATTATTATTACTTATCTAGTTTTTAGAATAATAAGATTAGAGTACTTTTAAAACTATAATAATTTATAAAAATAGTTTAAGTTTTAAGCTTAAGATTATTCTATTTATAAGTAAGGAAATTAGTAAGATAAAGTTTAAACTATCTAAAAGTTTTTCTTTTTAGGAATAAAGCGGTATAAATAACTTATTTAGTTTTATTTTTAAAACTAAAATTATAAAACTAATAATAAGTTCTAATTTAAATAAGGAATCTCTTAAAATATCTAGGAATTCTATTGAAAGCCTAAGGTGAGTTGAGTTAAAGTTTCTTACATAATTTAATTAGGGTTTAGATAATATTAATAGTAGTATAAAAAATATTAACTTCTTATTAGAAAATAAGAAATTACTATTAATCTAAATTATTATAGAGATTCTATTAGAATTAATAGATTTCTATAGTATTATTATTAATAATTTCTTGTATTTTAACTATATTTCTATTAGTTTTTTAGAGTTATTATATAAACTTAGTAGTATTATCTTCTTTATTACTAAAAGGTTTAATATCTTTTATTTCTTAATTTAAAAGTTTAATAAATTATTTATTTTTAAGAAGTATTCTCTAAAAACTAGAAAAAATAGAAAAAGTTTAATATTTAGTAGATATAGTAATATTTTTTTTAAATACTATTAAGTAAGTTTTATAGAATTAATTTATTAAATAAGAGTAATTAAAATATTATAACTAGTTTTAGGTTTAATAGAAATAAGTTTATTAGTAATAAGTTAAAATTATAATATATAAATAATAGTATTATTATTATACTAATAAGATTAAGTTTTAAGGTTTATAGTAATTAGGTATAAGTCTAATAAAAAGTTATAAAAATAATTATAAAAATAAAACTAAAAGTTTCTTAATAAGATTTATAAAGTTAATTATTAAAGAACTATAGAAGTTTAATTTTAAATAGATTTAAACTTATTTTATATATAAATCTATAATACTATAAACTTTCTTATTCTTATTAGTATTATATTATTTTTTACTAATTTAAAAGTAAGAAGTAATTACTATTTATAGGTTAGTAATTATTTAGTTCTATTAATTACTTTAGGAATTTACTAATTAATTACTTATCTTATAAAATAATTACTTATTTCTTATTATTATATAACTTATACTATAGTTCTTCTGTAGTCTAGTAAGTCCTTATTATATTCTTCCTTTTATATATACAAAATACCCTATAGCTACTAGGCGCCCTGTAACTCAGCCCTGGTCCTGTTGGGTCGTAACACTAGGTAGGCATACTGCCCCTATTATACTTAGCACCTATGCCTAGTATCCCTATCTACTATGGATCGCTATCTTCAATACTCGTATGCTGCGGCTGCGATGTTGAGATTCACTCTGAGGTTCCTTATCATCCAAAAGAAATACGTAGACTCCTTCCTATTGGTTTTGTCTGTGGTAAGATGCTGCTTTTGGAAGAATGTGTCGCCTTCTGGATTGTTCCATCCCTATGTTCCGTCAAGGCCATACTTCAACGCGAGGAGATTGCTGACTGGCTCACCTTTTGCCGCAACACAGATAATCTTTCAAATTCGGGGACGTGTGCTCTGAGCCACCTTCGTACGATGTTGTCGCCTCGGTCCTCTGTGGGCAGGTCATCGCTGGGCGAAAGTTTGAGATCGATCATCTTCTCCAAGTCCATCGCCTTTGCATCACAGCCAGCAACAGCACCATTATCAGCATCGTCATTCAAGGGAGCAGTCATGATGAGGGGAATTGGGCTGCCTGTGGACATTGGCCCTCATCCAGAACCTCAGAGGGACGTTGGGCTTAATGAGGTTTGCAAATTCAAGGTCAATAGCCGCGGGTGCCCTTGACGCTCGTCATCGAATCGAACAGAAAAGAATGAATGCACTTGAAGGTTGGAGTCGCTAGCTGGGCTGCCTGTCGGCCTCCAGCATCTGTATACAACCAACGGGAGTTGCCGTTGGTTGGGCCGCCTCCAATTGCTTTGGTGCACTATGAGTTGCAGCCGAGAAGGCAAACGAATTAATTAAAATTTAGGCAACAGACACGTGAAGACCGACCGGCCGGCCTACGAGTGACGACTCTATAGCAAGTCTGGACTTCCCGAATTCGCCTGGAGTTCAGTACTCATAGAACCCATGTCCATATCTAGGTAAACCTAACGCCCCTCAAGGCACCACGATCACGATCACGTGGCCCGACCTGCTCCCGGATTGCAGGACCGGCTTTCGGGATTAGTGGGGCTGACACGGAGGCGGACACCCGACCGAAGCTCAAAATAGCGGTTGGCCCGGTTTTGGTTGAAGGACGAAGGCTAAGCGCTGTCATATATCATGTGCTGATTCGCAAACGTTCTCGAACTGGATCATCAGGACTGCGCATCCTCCAAGCGCTTTCTCGAAGAAGGTCAGGCGATAACCCACACAACCGCGATCCTCCAGCGGCTTTTCCCGAAGCAGAACGGCTTACTCTACAGCCCGAATCACGCGAACCCAAAGCCCATAAGATGGAGACAAAAGTCCCAACTTCATCCGTCTCAATTTTTCCACTTCCATCCACCCTATCCATCACCAACAGCCTCGGCCGCCTCACATCTCAAGATGGCCTCTTCTCTGACCCTCACAACACTGCGCCTCGCCCCCCTCCTCTCCTCGACCTGCACCCTCCTATTCGCCCACGACCAGCATTTCTTCCTCACACTGTTCAACCGCCCAGAAACGCGAAAACAAAGCACAAACCTCATCCCGACATACTTCAGACTTTTTTTCCGCCAAGGCGTCGTCATCGTCCTGGGATTCATCACCATCTCCACCGCCACCGCCATCGCAAACCTGTACACCTCGCCCGCGAACCTCCGCGCAAATGGGACGTATGGGTGGTACGCTGCCGGAGGCCTCCTGTCCTTCGCACACCTAGCTTACGTCCCCTTCGTCGCACCCCATGTCCAGACCTTGGTGGATGCAAAAGAGGACACGAACCCGAATGACGTGCTGGACAGCTGGCTCACCGTTAATTTTCGACGATTTCTGACGACTGATTTGGGCGCGTGGATCGCGTTTGGTGTTGCTGCTCTTGGATCGGTGCGTGCTGTATGAGAAGGACATCAAAATACGATACTTTCAGAAATCTTTCAGACGAGGGCCATGAATTGGTTATTACCAACCTTTCACTTGATCTTCCAAGGCAAATGCTTTCCAATCATATCACGTTTGTGGTGTTGATGCTGGGCGTGGTCTTACTGCCACGTTGTATTGGGCCTTCTGGCGGAGTGGATTTCGCGATGGTTGTCGTGTGTGCCTGCCTTTTTCTTCCATGTTCATTCTGGGTCAGGGTCCGTTGTACTGCCCATGAGGAGAGTTGAAATCATGGCTGCACGTCTATCATTTTATCTGGTCTTGACCCTTTTTCCAAGTGGTGCTCTCAAAAGCAACAAGAACGCCTCAATTATAGCCAAACTCCCCACTCCTGGCCGCGTTCTTCCCAGGGTTTGCAAATCAAGTATAGTGATTCAACGCATCCTGATATCCTGTGCCCCCCTTCAGATGAATGTCGAAGCTTATTTGGACATCTAAAACGTTTTTGATGTGTTGCATACTAAGGGGTTCCCCTTTGTTAATAGCCAAGGCCTGGGCTGTACTGATAGTGTTCTTGATCTGGCGACCGTTGAGATCGTACTTGGCAAGCTTGTTGTAGTCGTCTTCGGTGAAGGGCATGAGGTCCACCTTCTGCTGGACACGCACTCTTTCAACGAAGATCTTGAAGACGGCTTTCTTCGCTGCAGAAGTGAGACGGTCGTACTTGAGTGCAATGTGGATGCGGGACTGAAACGCGTCATCGAATGTCTAGAGAGTTGTCAGCACATCGGGCTCAGAACGCATCGGATTGAAACCAATGAACCAATTCGTACCTCAACACGGTTGGTTGTCAAGAACAGAATGCCTTGGAAGTACTCCAGCTGGCGCAAGAAAATGCTAACCAAGGCATTTCTGCTGATCTCGTGCAGGTTTCTCTTCTCGAGGAAGATGTCAGCTTCGTCAAGGAGCAAGATAGCGCCCCAGGCATGGCAAATATCCAGAATTCGCTGCAGCTCCTGCTCAAGGGCACCCGAGTCTGTGCCGAGCTCTCCGGCGGAAACCATGTACAAGGGGCATTTCAGCAGTTCGCTGATCCCCTCAGCTGTGAGGGTCTTTCCGGTTCCGGGAGGGCCATGGAGGACAGCTGCCGAGTTGTCAGAGCATGGACAACCAGACTGCACAAGGGACTACATACCAACAAGGCCTTTGCCTTTACCCTGGATAACATCGTCGATGCTTTCTGCAGCATGATATTTGTGGGACTCAACCAGTGCCTTGATACGAGTGTCAGGTTCGGTCTAGAGAAATTCAAAAGGCAGCTGACCTTGACAATCTCCTTCTGCTCAGGCGGGAGCACCAAGGAGTCATAAGCTGACTCGTTCCACTGAATTTCCTTGACGCCAGAAACAGTCAACTCGAGCCACAGCTTTTCTGAGAACGAGAAGCCCAGGACGACTGGAGAGGCAAGCAAGTACTCCTCGTCGGAAAACTCTGGCTCGTCCACAGCTTTCTTGGCATTCCCGGCGACCTCAGTGACGGAACTATCGTCACCTTCAGTGCCATTTTCCGGAGAATCCACAGTGATCGCTTCCTTATCAATGTCTTTCGAGGCCGTTATCGTACGAGTTGCGCTCTTGGGATCTTCGACCATCTGAGTCAGCGTGTTGTCCACAGAGTCAACCTCGTCATCACTCCCATCGCAACATCCGCTCTCATCCGAATCATCTTCATCGAGCACGGATGAGATGCCGCAGTCTTTGGACCGGACGGCAGAGACCTGGTAGTTTGGATTAATGCGACGGTGGATGGCAGGGTCAACCATGATCCTCCCGTTGACGTTGACTTTTAGTACCGACTTCTTCGTCTTGTAGTACGCCAAGCCCTCATGGCTGCGATAGTGTACACCGCCGAGCCTGACGAATTTCTTGCCTCGCTCGATAAGGTTCGCCTTTACCGACTGCTTGTTCTTGTGGTAGTCGAGAGGATACGCGTCGAGGCTGGTAATCTTACGAGCACCGCTAAATTCGCCAATTTCCATAGAAAAGGTTCCGTACCCAAACCGCTTTCCGTCGTACTCGAAGTACTGTCATGTGTTAGTGAAGAATGCTGTCAAAGTGGCAGTAAAGCACTCGTACCTTGCCATCTATCCAGTACACGTTTCCCTTGATTGGATGCTGTATACGTACAGCCTGATCGACCTTGAAAAGGCGAGGCTCTTCCAGAGATCCATAGGTGTGGGTGTAGATGAGGGTCTTGGGCTTCCAAAGGGCCCAGAACAGATCAAAGGTGATGAGGCCGTTTTCGAGCAGGGGATAGAGGCTACACTACGGTTAGTAATACAATCCACAACGTGGGGCAGAGGCTTCGTCGAAAAAACCTCTTCTTGATCTTGTCGTAATCCTTGTCGAGGTATCTGATCAGGACCTTCAAATGAGCGCGCTTGGTGTCGATGTGCTTTTGTTGCTTCTTTCTCTCCTTTTTGCCGGCGCCATCAGGCTCGACATTTTTAAGCTCTTTACGATACTTTCGTAGATCTTCAAGGTATCTACTGCGGGTCAGGAATTGAAAGCGGAGAGTTTGGACGCGAGCACCCACAGGAAGAGCAAATTGGGATCAAGTTTTGGCGTCTCTTCGACCAGACTGACGCCCCTAATGTCACCAATAACATCTTGTAGACACTCGCGGAGGCTCTTGCTTTTGATATCGACGATGGTGGCTTTGTACTTGCCCTCCCAATCGAAAGTCCGCCTTACTTGGAGGACAAGTCCCTCGAAATCGTCGTCAAGCGCTGCTTCTTTTGTTTCCTGGAGCTTATAATTGTGGATAGAGTTGTCCCAAATTTGATCAACGCGCTTCAAAGCCATCTTGGCCTTGGTCTTGGACTTGGGCTTGCCGTTAGTGGTGGTCTTCTTCTTGGTTTGGCGGGCCTGTGTGTTGTTTCTACCACCCCTTTGTTGGCGTTGTTGCTGTTGTTGGATAGGAGCTCTGGCCGAACCACCTATTCCCAGCCCAAGACTGGAGGAATCTCCAACTATGCGGCGAAGCAAATCTAGGTTCTGAGGCGTCACGCCCAGCATCTTGGAGAGACGGATATTGTCATCGACCTCATCGGCGACACCCTCCTCCTCGTCGTCGTCATCGTCATCGTCGTCATCTGCAGCTTCATCGGCCAAGTCGGAGTTGGAAGCCAAATCTGTTGTTGATTCGTTGGAGCTCGAATCGCTGACCTGGGACGAAGAGCGTGCCTTCTTGCTCTTCTTGCCCTTCTTTGCGACCGAGTGCGACTTCGACTTCGACTTTGCTCTCGCCTTGGTCTTTGCTCTAGCCTTAGCCGTGGCATTCTTTGACTCCGACTTGGGCTTCAGCTCTTCGTCAGAGTCGTCGCTGCTATCAGAGTCATCGAGGTCGTCTTCTTCATTGTTGGCGTCGTCGCTATCGTCGTTGTCGATGTCGTCGTCTTCAGTATCGGTATCGGAATCGGAAGGCGGCGTCTTCGCTTTCGCTTTTTTTGTCTTGACTTTGGCGTTCTTCTTGGACTTCTCGAGGCCGTTTTTCGTTTGAGTGCTTTTAGACCTCTCAGCTGCCTTGGACGATTCGATACCTGAAGGTACTTTGGCACTTTCTTCGGTGGCGCGGGCTTCGGCCGTTTGCCGGGCGGTAGCAGCATCCAGGATATCCATGGTTGCCGGTACCTATGCGATGGGGAAACAGGGATAAATCTTGGGTTTGACGATGGAAGTATCGATGAAGAAACATTTATAGCCCTCCAGGACCGCGCAGGTTCATGCGAGATCTTGAAAAGATGTGACGTTCGTTCTGTACCCTGGGAGGCAGGTGTTGGAGGACCCCACCTTCCCAACCCACGTTGGAATTCCTTCCCTAAGGTACCTAAGGTAGTACCCAAGCACTATATCCAAGGACGTAGAGGTACTTCTCGAACTTTTCGTCTTCGGCAACCCAGGTCCCGGCGTCGTCTTCAGAGGTCTTGACGAGGCTCAATTTGATTTCTGCAAGGTTACACCTGCCTTTCAGAGTGACGCTTGTGATTCCCCCTCTTTTTGTTGCTAACCTATCGTAGATGCTGCTGCTGCTCACTTCAAGGTCAAATTTGCGATCTGGTTTGCCAGAGCAGCAAGAGAGGTGCCCCTTGCTGCCTGCCTGCCCACCCCAGTTGCCTACTGCGTGGCGGCGTGGCGTCAACAGTATTTGGGCAGGGCGCCTTAGGTACTTAGGCGCCCTGCCACATTGCTCGCCTCACTACCTAGCAAGGTAGATAGCGCATCTTCATTCTTCCTTCACCAACGCCTTGCTTAATCAGATTTTGCTGAATTGCAACATATGCAACTACAGGCTGAAGGTGGACTGATCTGGAAATTTACAGCAAGACAGAAACGTCAAGTTATTCACCATGGCCATAGACGATAGAACAGCCAACTCCAAGAAGACACCAGGGTAGTGTCCGAGTTGGATGGAAGAGATGCATGGCTAACAACACCCAAAGCAGAAAGCCTCGTCATGCTTGCTGGGAATACATCGCCTGATTTCGACCTATGTAGCGCCAGACAGCTTTGGACCACCCTGGGAGCCTTACTTCCAGAATGTGGTGTTATCTAGTCCACTAGCATGAGCGTTTGGAGAGCAGCTAATTCTCAAACCCTCCAATCGACCGGCTTCCTTCATGTTCTCACACGCCCTCCATACCAACCAACGGGACGCTGATAGGCCTCATTTTGGCAGCAGGCCCCCAGTGCACCGTTGCGACCACTGCATGCATGCTGCGCTTACCCTATGCACTCGGAACGCCTCGCAAACGAATGGCCTGTCATCATCGAACACTAAGAGAATAAAAGCGACAAGGCGTACGCTGTACAAACGAGGGATTGGCGGATGACCTCCCTTTTCTCGGCCTTGGCTGATAGGATTTCGACATTTTTCCCGCTTCACTTCGAACATACCACTAAGACCATCACAGCCTACATCAGACTTGAGTTTTTCGCTGTGTAATCCAGCCGTGCATCTCGGTCGCAGTCTCCATCCCTCAGCGTTTGCAGGCGACACACCTCGCTGACACCCCAGAGGCAGGCTCTGGTCATCAGGCAACAGCGATTAGCCGCATCGTTGCGGGTCGTTCGATGTCCTCTTTGATGTCTGGCTCGGCTACACACGGTGCGACGGCTGCGGGCAAACCTACGCTGCGTAATTTTGGCGTGTAGGACTGTCACTGCGACTAAATGCGACGCGGCCTTACCAACGGCAAACTGCAGATCTGCCGGACACCGTTTTTCCCCTGGCGGCTCGTGGTGAACTTTGCACCTTGCGTGAGTGATTGTTCTCAACGGATTTAGGTCGAATTCTTCCTCTCATTTTAGTTTGACTACAGCCAGGAAGATCAGAACACGTGAAGAACTGCGCGGGAAATCAAGTTCAAGCTACAATGTAAAGTCTCTCGGTCGTTGACTAACTTCATCGCACCAACCTCAGAGCAACGCCAGCCTGCACTGCTAAAGCGGGATGCGCGCTGTCGGCAAACTCGCCGTCATGTGAATTTGACGACGCGCTGGTGATGATTAGTCACGTCACGTCATGCATGGTCTGAGGTCTCATTGCCTTTGTGGTTGGCTCAATAATTGTCACCAAAGCTCCATGTTCCAGCTCGCAACCTGGAAGTCTACAAAAACTTTATTTGGCGCAGAGCACGGAGCACGACACGCGAAACAATCGCCGAGATAGTACCCACAGCTGCCGGCTCCCCGGTCCGGGTACAAGGCCCCACCTTCCGGCTCAGAGCGGACGGGGGTATCCATCAAGGGCCGAGAGGATCAATAAACTCCAGCCGGCGCCGCAACACTACAACACAATCAAGCCGTTCGAACTCTGAGAAGGCCTCTGCCAAGCACTCAGACTCATTTAGCGCCAGACCCAAAATAATCGAGGATATACATATTTGCGTGCGCGCTTCGAAACGTCGATCGCCACGCCGATCTGGTCCGACGCCCAAAAGCTCCCTGAAGCTATAAAGTCAGCTTGGCGGTCTCATGATGCCTTTAGAGGGTGAAAAATAGCTAAAGTTGGACGCGGTTATCGCCGCAGGATAACTAGGCGTCAGCCCTACGTTGCTCGCGGCACTGGATTGCCGGGTAGCGGCGCACTAAGAGGTTAAGACATGATTCCTCGTGGCCAGTTCCAAGTCTGTAGTCATTCAACCGACAACTTGGACGACTAAGATCTATCTAGTACTAAGCCCTGCCCAGCGGCTGCGTTTTTCTTCGAAATGAAACCCGTCTATGCGCGACCGGGCGATGTGCAGGCTGACGGTCGCCCGCGTCAAATGCATGACCGTCGGGTGGAATGGTCATTTGCAAATTGTCACTACTAAGTGATCCTTGGCTGCGGCTGAAAGCCATCTCCGAAAGAGACGAGAATCGGGTGCCATTACAGGGTCCCGTGCGTCCTGTATGTTGGATAAGTATTGATTCTCATCTTGTTGAGAGTCGATCGGCTACATAAAATAGGCAGTATCGTGTCACTGTCGGCCCTTTGTCACTTTGCCTCACACTCTGGCAGCTCACTTTACTTCTCAAAATCACCCCGGCTCAATATCCTTAATATACCGGCAAGATGAAGTGCGACAAGGCTCTTCAGTGCATCGTCGGCGGTTGGGGATACCTCAATGCCACCTTGACGTGAGCTCCTCTCACCCTCGCGGTATCTCACAAAGCCCAGCTCTAACACTGTCCCAGCAACACCACCTCGGGCGAGCTCATTCCCGAGTGGCACAGCGTCTACCCCTCAGGCGGCTCCGTCTACGCCCCGTCCGGCCACATCTCCTTCGTCATCACGGCCAACGACACCACCCAGCCCGAGTTCCGCCCCAGAACCGTCTCGCTCCCCGCGCAGCCCGGCGACTCGCAGGCCGACTGGGCCACCGTCGCCCAGCACAGTCTCGGCGTCTTTGGAAACTACCGCTTCTCCAACGTGACCTGCGGCAACGGCAAGCCCGACGGCAAGAATGGCAAGGGCAAGGACGGGGACTGCAAAGACAAGGGCGGCAACGGAAATGGTAACAAGAAGGGTCCCTCCGGTGTTCTTACTGTCGACGTTACCTCTGCTACGCTCCCCAGCTACGTCGGACTTAAGCTCGTCAACACTTTCGAGTTCACGGATGACTGCAACAAGCATGTCCTCGTGGCCGACTTTGGCAACAACCTCGTTCAGACCGTGTGGTTCTACCGTCTGCCCCAAGTCAATGTCAACGCTTAAATCGCTTAACCGCCGGTGGATGTAGCCGCGACGGAGGCATCGGGGATGCGACGAGATAAATATCTTCTTCACATTCTGTATATACTTTAGACCTTCTGAATGGAACCGAGTACCACGCTGGTTTCTCCAGTTTCAGTCCCGTCTATCAGCGTGGATTAAGATTCCAGTCAATGGATGCTCCTGATCGTGGTTCCTAGAGCGTATGACGTGGAGCTAAAAGCCAGAAGTCGTCTCCCGCATGCTATGACACTCTTGTACTGCATGATCTCATCTAACCTAATATACACCAAAAAACGGACAGCCAGCAGAGAGTCTCCGGCCAGTTGATTGATACGTTTGAATACGAAGAATGAAGAACACAAACAATGTTCCACCAACTCCAGGAATATCCCAGGAACAGGTCAACCCCATATGACCAATCGTCATTGCAGGCATTTCAAGAATCAAGGAATGAAAGGTTCCAGCTCGCTTCGGGGTCATCAACAGTATAATTCGCCAGATGTCCTGTTGGGTCGGCCGAGCAAGCTTGACGGGTAAGTGAGCCGCGTCACGCGAATGCGACTCTGGTGGAATCATCAAATCGGCGTCAGCCTTTTTTGGGCCGCCGTATTTCACGGAGCCACAAGACGTGGGGTGTTCGAGACCGAACACAAGAATGTCGTGGTATGCTTGCTGGTCTGGAATAAGCACGGTGGTTGGTGACGTTTTTGCCGATCTGGCATGCAGTGGCGTTGAATGGGATACTTATCATTCTCCCAAGATGATAAAGACGACGAAGCTCGCTGCTTGTCCCGAGTGAGGTTCCGGCATACTTACGGAATCTCGACAGCTCCATAGGTCCTAGCAGTATCAAGATGAGGTCATCGTTAATCGCGGCTGCTGCAACGCTTCTGCGTGTGACACTCGCTCAATCCGCCTCCAGCAGGTCCGACGAAGCAGTGAGTCACGATATTTCCTCTGAACAATCGATGCTGACTTGCCACTCTGGTAGTGCGCCGTGATCGCCTCTAAGCTTCCGGGAAAAGTCGCGTTCCCCAATTCGACTCAGTATGCCATCTCGAGCAATTACTGGTCTGATCGTCAGGCGGAAGTCAATCCCGCATGCTTCGTGACCCCAGAAAGCACCGAAGACGTCTCTGGTACCGTCCTGCTATTGAAATCACTTGGTGCACCCTTCACTGTCAAGAGCGGAGGTCACACGGCATTCGAAGGCGGCTCCAATATCCAAAATGGCATCACGATCGACCTCGCGCGACTTCATGAGATTAAACTCTCCCCCGACAATCAAACCGTTTCTGTAGGGCCCGGAAACCGATGGCTCAACATATCCAAGGCTCTCGACCCTCTGGGACTCGCAGTCGTGGGCGGACGAGTGAGCGACGTCGGGGTCAGCGGCCTCATCCTGGGCGGCGGCATCTCCTTCTTTTTGGGGCGATATGGATGGGCATGTGACAACGTCCGCAACTTCGAAGTCGTCCTAGCTTCCGGAGACGTCGTCAACGCCTCTCCTGAATCCAACACAGACCTGTTCTGGGCTCTTCGAGGGGGCGGCGGTTCCAACTTTGGCATCATCACCCGCTTCGACATCGTCGCGTTCGAGCAGGGAGACGTGTGGTTGTACAATCCGCTGTACCCCCTTTCATCGAGCACAGAACTGATCCCGGCCTTTGTCGACCTCGCAGTAGATGGCCTCCCTGCAGATATGGATGCGCATTCGTTGTTCGTAATGACGTACGTTGCGGAACTCGGAGGCTATGTCATATCGAACTACATGTACCACGCCACCCCTCCACTCACCCCCCGAGAAACCCCTGTCGTGTTCAACAAGAGCGCATCCATCCGGGGTTCGTTCACGAACACGACATTGGTCGCAAACATCACGACTCATTCGAAGAATATCAACGAAGGCTACGGCGGTCGCAAGGCATGGGCCGGGACCTCGGTGTACTTGAGAGAGGGATCGAAGCAACTGCTTCAGGATCTCGTCCCACTCTATCATCAGCACGCTGAGTACCTGTTGGAGTTGGCAAGAAAAACCAACGAGACAGTCCTACCGTTATGCGTATACCAACCCATCACGACGAACATTCTCGAAGCGATACAGAAGAATGGCGGAAACGCTCTGGGCCTGGCCACAGAGGAAGGACCGCTGGTGCACATTCAAGTCACCACACACTGGGAGACAGCTGCGCTCGACCACGACTTTGAAATCAGCGCTTCAAAGCTCATTGCTCAGATCAATAGTATGGCGGAGGACAGAGGTCTAGCAACCGGGGACACCTACATGAACTACGCGGATAGAAACCAGGACGTTTATACGGGCTATGGTAAGGAAAGCCATACACGTCTGGCGGAGATTGCCCACAAGTACGACCCTGAGGGCATCTTTCGAGATCTGTGGAAAGGTTACTTCAAAGTCTGATCTCAGGGTTCCATCCTATGCTTGCACCCGGAGACCTGTCACCGTAGGTACTAGTAGCGGAATGTGCAACACAACCCTGGGGATATTTCTCTATCCTTGTGCCCACTTGACTTCGTTTGTGAGAAATGTCAAGAAGTGGATTAGACATCTTCCGATCGGATGTATTCAAGGACTCCTTAGCTCAACAGTCAGTCTAAAGCGGTGCTGCTGCCTAGCGAGCAGGGATCATTCCAAGCCCGAGGCAACAAGACGAATTGACGACTACTGCTGTCTGATGGTAGACTTTGGATCGGAGAATCCACTACTGACACTATATAAATCGGTTCTCCCTTTCCTTTCACTTTGCGGTCTTGCTATTCTTCATGAGATTGTGCATTCGCTTATCAGTCCATCCACCACACACTTCTAATCGGATCCGCTCCATTTGTCAACATGTCTACGGTTCCGACCAACACGAGGCCCTCTCAACCGTCATGGTCCCATATCCGACTGGCCGAGCCTGAAGATTTTGAGGAGACCTACAGTCTCCTAGTATCCTACGCTATTAACCCAGAATCCGCATTGTCAGTGGAACGATTCAGTGTATGCACGGCTGAGTGGCCGCAGCCAAGAAAGCGCAAGCTCGGAGCCGTCGACGTCGATTCGGCCAGTGCTACCCAGCAAGCGTTCGATGACACCGCCCATGGCATTCTCGAGAATCGAGCGCGCAGTCTCGGGTTGAGCGAAGATACAACGGCCGAAATGCTCACAGCCCTTGCTTCCAAGAAAGCTTCTCTAACGGATCCAGACGCAGCCAGTTCCGACGAGTCTGGAGATGTCACTAGATCGTATTGCAGGACGGCAGCCATTCTTTTGCTCTCCTTCTGCATCGAAATCGCGCATCTTTGTGCGGGCGAACTCCGAGACGAGGTTTTTGAGGAATACCTGACGAAATGCAACTACGGCGTCGTTCCCCTGACGTATCGCGCCTTTCAGAATCTGCAAACCATTCACATTTACGGGGGCTGGTCATGGAGAGACGACGAGCGCATGTACTACTCCGTTGAGTATTTCCAATACCTCGACTATTTCCATCGCCTGCCCAAATTTCAAAACATCGTTCTTGATGGGACTGGGGAGTATCAGATGGACCAAACCCTTTTCCCGCCCAAGTCGTGCCCGTCGCTCAAGTCGATCCAGATGAGGCACGTCGACGTCCCCGCGTCGGTGGCGGCGGTGTTGGTGCGAGCACCTCAGGCACTCGAAAGCTTCACTCTCAGCCTCGGGGGTCTGCTGTCCATTGACGGCGGTAGACCCATGTTCGAGCTCAAGACCTTTGCCAAAGCCCTGGAGACCCAGAAGGACACGCTCCGATCCGTTGATTTGGATATTGGCAATACGCTCAGCGCGATGGCCTCGAGCCAGTGGGAGACGACCGGCTGGGAGGAAGAGACAACGGGAGAGAGCTATGGGTTCGTTGATGAAGACGACGAGGACGACCCCGACAACACCGACGACGAAGACCTGACTCCCAGAGAAGCGATGAAGAAGGCGCTCGGCCATGATCTTCCCCACGACCTGCCCGACACGAGGGAATACGGCTACACCATTGGTTCTCTCCACGACTTCCATCGCCTTACACATCTAAGCATCAACTTGAGGGCGCTCGTCGGGCCGGTTGATTCAGATGATCCGACGAGCAAGCTTACAAAGCCGCCTCCTAAGAGACTCATTGACGCCTTGCCGTCAAGTCTTGAGTACCTTTGTTTCTATGGCTACGGGAAAGGTACCAATGAGGAGGTGGACGAGCTTGTGGATGAGCTTCTGGAGAAGAAATCTGAGCGTCTTCCGAAGCTTCTTCGGGTTGATGGCGTGGATGAGATGATTGGGGGCGAGGGTACGCAGTATGGCGACGATCCTGACGAGGATGAGCTTTGGGAGTCGAATTATGTCAATGAGGGCTGGACTGAGAAAGTAGGCGAGACTGATGAGGACGAAGAGGGCGAAGAGGACAGTGGATGAATGACTTACTTTGTAGCCCCTCTTAATCAAATTTTGTCTCGACAAGCTGTTTTCCATGTAACTCATGGATGACGAAGTTGCCACCGTCAACAGCTGGCTTACTTCTATTGAAAATGAACCTCGATGTCGTGTCCATAATAGCAACAAGCGCCCATGCAGTAAACTGAGCTATACGCCATCCAGTGGCTGTTGGGAGCCTGGTTGCAGCTTGCGGCACCAATGAGGCGAAAGGTGTAAGCGCCTCCTCTTCTCTCATTGTTTTGACGTGGAATGGTCGCACCGGCGGCCCTCTTTCCTTCTATCCTTTCAATTCATCTCTCGTTCTGTTGTCTCGCAACATAGACTCGGCTTATAACCAACCTCCTTTTTTTGCGTTACCTTTCGTCACGACCGATACTTCAACCTTTCCATTCCCGATACACTACCGACCATGGCTGCAAATGAGTCCCGGCGGCGGGTTGACCCAACAGCTTCGCAGGCGACAGACCCCTCACCAGCCTCGAAAGCGTTCCAGTACCAACCGCTAGACGAGAACGTCGACTGCACCCGCTTCGTGGTGATCAACCCTGCGGAAAACGACGACGATCCCATCTCCTGCCATCTTGTCCACCTCGCGTTCGGCACACGACCGAAATTCGATGCGTTGTCATACACGTGGGGAGACGAGAATCCGAAAGAGGCTATCCAGGTGGACGGCTGTGCGTTCGAAGCTAGAAAGAATCTGTTCGATGCGCTTCGCTATCTGCGTCGACACATGGTCGAAGGAGAACTCTTCTGGATCGATGCTCTATGCATTGATCAGGATAATATTGCGGAGAGAAACAGGCAGCTTCGCATGATGGGACACATCTACTTCAGAGCCCAAAAAGTCATCGTCTGGCTGGGAAGCAAATACGCAAAATACGAAAGCGACGTTGAACCTTCGTGGCCTAGAGAGTTGCCTGATTCCGGAACGAACGTCGAGGAGTCCCAGACCCAACGCGCCAAATCTGAGCGTGACATGGTCAAGGAACTGGTCAGCGACGAGTACTGGAACCGGCTTTGGATAATCCAGGAGTTGGGTCAGAACGAACAAAAGAAGATTTGCTTTGGCAACATGGCGACGACCTGGGAGGCTTTCATCCAGTTTATTACGACAAATAGCAGCGTGAGCAGTACTCAAGGACCCCAGAGACTTGATCGTCACCTCAAAGAAAAGTACCAAGGCTCCCACACACTGCGCCGGCTCCTCCTGGATCACAAAGACGCGCAATGCAAGGAGAGAAAAGACAAAGTCTACGGCCTGGTGGGCCTCGCCGCTGATGCACGAGGGTTCCCAATGGACTACGAAAAGTCCCCGATGGATATCTGGATGGACACCATGGAGTTTTTTGAACGGACGCCGGCTATTCGCAGATATCGAGACTGAGATTGTGGAAATGGGCGCTTTGGTCAAGTTTCTGCTCATGGATCCAAACTCCTCTCCTCTTCAGCAAGTCTGGCGGTCTTACGAACCAAAGGCAGATCCGAAGCTCATCCGAGAGACAGCCAGGGGAGTATCAAAGAACCGCAAGATCTTCCACATCAAGGCATACGCCCTTGGGATTATATCCTTAATTGGACCTTCGACCCAAGAAATTGTGTCCGCCATGGGGAAAGCAGATGATTGGGCCGAACACTTGCAAAGAACATATCGTGCGCATATTGGGACGGCATACGAAGAAAGTAATCGTCTTCTGAAGGCCATTCTGAGCAAGGACGATGAAGGCCTTGCTGCCTTGTGCCTTTCGCACGTTGGCTTGGTAAGGTGGCACAATACCCCTTTTGAGAGAGGAATACGCGAGCATGCCTTCGCAATTGAACACGTGGAGGGTGATCCGAGAGCAGAACCCCAGCTGGCCGGAAGCAATCGCACGTCCGGTCCAAATGCGTCTCTGATTGGGCAAGCACATATGTATCAACTGTTAAGGACTTCCTCGGCCCAGGGCATCAGGACACCTTGGAAAATGGGTTTGGTGTCGGCAGAAGCTCTTCCAGGAGACGTGGTGTGCTGGATACGAGGCACGAGGCGAACGGTTGTGGTCAGAATGTTCAAGGTCCGTGAGAATACTTCTCTCGTAGCATATCAAATTTGCGGGGCTGGTGTTGTCAGTGACGATGTCACGGGGCGTGGAGGAGACCATAGTGAACGATGTCGCTTACTTGCGGATATCACGACAACTCTAAAGCTCGACGCCAGAACACTTTATTTACTGTTGCCATAGGTGTACCTACATAAGAAATTCTCTTCGAATTCAGCTGGGAGATCCAGGTCCAAATCAAACGACACCTTGCCAAGCGTTCGACTTGAGCTTTTGAAGGCATGGTATGAGGAGATAACCACTTGATCATGCCGAGAAACAGGTTGCATCCACAATGTTAACCATTTCCAGGATAGCCGCTCATGGTAACGGAGTGTACTATAAACTGTAGCAGCTCGAGTGAACCCCCCCAAAACACATTCTGTTTGCCTCACTCATCATCGTCCATCTCGTCATCGTTCCGGTCCCCGCATTGTTCGTCACCATTCGTGTTCAGCTTGACGTCACAAATATCAGCTTGAGGTTCCATTAGTTTCGACAACTTTTAGCAAAAGCTTACCTCTTGCCCACCGTCAGTATTCCTCAGCTCCCTCAGATCATACACACTGTCCGGGAGCTCGATGTCCTTCGGTGCGGTGATGATGCCAAACTCGACCACTCCGTCGAAATGCTCTCCCCAGTAATTCCGGCCGTAGAAACCTACAACCATTTCGTTTGGCTGAACATCTGCTTGCAGTTAGTATTCCATTCTACCATTTTCAATTGATCAGCCTACCAAATGTCAACACTTCTTCCTCCGGCTCATCGCCATATCCGCACAGCGCGCCTCCAGCCGAGCCATCCTCGAAGTGAACTCGCATCCCCGCGAGGATCGTCTGCTCCCTTGATATCTCAATCTTGGTGATATTTTTGCCCTTGGGAATTGAGAACCTTTCCGCCGCGTGTCCGCCAAAGGTGTGGTTGCGCGAATGATCCCACCGGCCAACCCTCGGTCCGCAGTTGACGCGCTCGCCGTCGGAAAAGTACACGTACACGCCGTCTAGGATGCACCCCGTACGGACGTCAAGCTCCTCGGCGTGCACGACCTTGCCCTTCTTCTTCCGAGACAGGAGTGTAGCCCACTGCCAAAATTTGGTGTCCTGGTCGTCCGACTCCTCGAGCAGTGGTGCCGCGACGGACCTCTTGCGGAGAATGACATCCGAGTCCGGGACGCGGATGTACGACGGCGAAGCAAGGTACTTCCACACGTTCTGCACAGTTCTAGCCTTGCCGTTCATACCGAGGACGGTGAGCTTGAGATCCTCGGTGCGTGGGAAGCGCGCGTCGAGGGACTTGAGGGAGTAGAAAATGTCGTCGCCGGGTTGCGCTATGGTCGGCTGAGGCTCAGGGATACCGTTGAACTCGATACGAGCGATCTGGGCGGCACAGGAGATGGTGAAGCCAAAATCCTCGGCCTCAATGTTCGCCAGCTCAACGGCTGGAGCGCTGGTGCGCGCCTGTAGTGGAAGCTTGACGTCTCCCGGGAGCCAGAAGTGAGGCAGCAACCTGAAGGACAGCGCGTCCTTGAGATCCCAGCGGGCATCGTTCTCGGTCGCGTCGTCAACCGCACGACCTTCTTGCTTCGTATGCGCAGAGAACGCCGTCTGGGACAGGAAGTTCTTTGGCCAGTGGCGCGAGTAGCCACGGGCCATGATGCCCGAGGTGTGGGGAGCGCCAAAGGCGTGGCCGACTTCGTGCAGGAACGCGCCCTGGCCGACGGCGCACGCCTCCCAGAACGACGCGCATTCTTTGTTGTCGTTGCCGACGGTGGGGCCGGGGTTCCGGGTGTCGAGCAGGCAAGCGGTGACTTCCTCGAGGAAACGCGGCCAGGAGTAGGCCAGGTGGCTCCCCATCATGCCCAGCGACAAGCCGGAGGGCTCATGGCATCCCAGGGCGGCGTGGGCGAGGATGAGGTTCTGGTCAGCGGAGTAGTGCGAATCGAGAATCATGCCGGCCACAATGGGCCGCCCTGAAGTCTCGAACGGTGCGCCGTGGGCGGCGAGGGCGGCGCGGAAGTAGTCAAAGAGCTTCTCGCGCTGCTGGCCCGATTCGTTCTGCTGCGCGACGTCGGCCTTGCGCAAATCCGCCACAGTTTTCTTGGTGCGGATGACGTGGACTTTGGCGGTGGAGCGCATGGCGCCGCTGCTGTGAAGGGCCGAGTCGTGGAGCCCGGCGAGGAACTCGCGGCTGGTCGTGTCGGCGGCCCATTCCTCCTCGAGGCGGAACGAGCGGCGGCCGAGACCCTTCATGCGCATGTCTTCGGCGGTGAGAGCCTGCCACATGTATGCCGACATGCGCAGCTTGGCGATGGCGGCGTCCAGGGAGGAGTGGGCGGAGGAGATGGGGCCGTGTTTGCCCGGAGGACAGTCGATAAGGAGGGGAGAGTCTTTGGCCACCATGATGGCAAGGTGCAGAGGAGGGGACTGGAGGGGAGGGACGTAGTTCAGGTTGATCTCGTGACGAGATTCTTCGACGTGGGCACCAATGACACGCTGGATTGAGAAATGGTTGCGTCCGGGGCTGAGGAGAGCGATGATCTTGAAGCGGTTGTTGGTGATGGGCCAGTGCTGGGTGGGAAAGACGGTGTTGGTGCCATCGGTGGTCTCAACGGTGATATGACCTTCGTCAGCCGAGGTGTTGTCGAGGGTTTCGGCTGGGAAACGGCCTTTGATAATGATGCAGCGCTACTGAGCATTAGCAGAGCAGAGGCATGGTCACCAAGTCTTCGCATCACCTGATGAACAGTTTCGCCCTCTTCAAAGTTGTCTATGACTAGAGTCGAAGATGGCACAATGCGCTGGCGCTTGGGAGACGGCATATAAGGGGACATCTTGGTCGGTTGAGATGTTGACTGAAAAGTGAAGGCTGCTAAGATATTGTACTGAAGGAGGATGAGATAGACGCGATGGCTGATGATGAAGACAAGCTGGACAGGCTAGAAGAGAAATCAGGCCGTTTTTAAAGTCCAGTATCCCCTTTCTCGCGATGGTCCGATGTCCAAACAATCCCTCCAACACGGCCTGTGACCCAGGCAGAAGCGGGCTGTGATTGGCTTGCTGCCCCGCAATCGCCGGGCCTGCCTAAATCACCCCGGAGGCGGGAGGCCCACCTCTCCGGGGCCCACTCTTGGCCGGTCCGATCCCTGGTCTTGGTTCCAGGCAGCAGAGCAACTAGTCGTTCGCATTCTGATTGAGTTTGGTCAATCGCATGGGTCTCACTCGATTGGCTGATTACTGTTTGTCTGTCTAGCTAGCCCCTGTTCATGAGAGAAAAGAGCCAGCCAGCTCTCGATTTCGGAAATCCACAGCATTGGCGATGCTATTGCCAATCTTCACAGCCCTAAGAATCGTACTTGCGTGATGAACAACACGTATTAGACCCAAGTCACCTCTTCTAGACCTGGAAATATTCTCTGATCCCATTGAGGGCCGGAGTAACAGCTCGGACATGCGTATTAGTCAGCGGAATGAACCGTCTGGCAAGCCTCCTCGGTACTAGGAACACATGGCGCGACTCAACCACCTGTCAAGGCTTTCACTTTGGCCTTGGGAGTAACAAGTTCTTGAAATTTATTTTTGTTGAATTCCCAGCAATGTCTTTCTGTCTGAGTTGACGAAGCGAGCCTAGGAACCGTTGCGCCCCCTCTCATCGCACGGAAATGACCACCAAATGAAGTAGCATCGCACGCTGGCTCCATCAAGTCGAATCTAACAAGAAGACAGGAGTCCAACTCTGCGGTAGGAAAGACCACTGAATATTTGTTAGCTTACGATGCCGTCAACACTCAAATTCCTCACGTAGAAGATGTCAAAGAACTCTTGCCGTCGCATCAGTTCAAGCCTTTGAAAAGCAGCAGAAGTGCGAAGTCGGAGCGCCTCCAGCTCTAGTAATCTGGGTCGGGTCACACGTGCCGACGGAGTTGCAGTGGTTATTGCAACCGTCCATAGTGTGCCAGCAGCTGAGAGGGCCTTCCTGGTCGGCGCTGACGCCAACGCTCAGGAGAGCCAGCGCAAAGAGCTTGGTGATCTGCGTGATCTGCATGATGGACAGGTTTGTAAAGACTGAGTTTCGGTTGTGGGAAGGTAAGCGAATGTGGTGCTGGATCTGATGAGACTGAATGAGCGGATGAACAGGATTTGATCAATGCAAGGAAGGAGATGAGAAATTTTATAACTCTCGGTGATGGCTCAAACCTGTAGAAAGGAGAGACAATCACGCCCAAACATAGACTAGGCGAGTTTCGGGTACGGATTGCCATTCTCCTGTATCCTGAGCACAAATCTTTCACGAATATATTGAGCTGAACTCAGTTTCTGGACTTGAGTCCGTACTCCGTACACAGCCGCTCGACTCGCCCGGAAGCTCGGAACGAGCGCCTGAAAGAAGACCCGGTTGATGGATATCCCACCTTCTCGACACCAAAACGATAGAATACGAACAACTCGGCTTTGCCACACCGTCACAGGCCCAGTCTCCTACAAATTACAACAATTGCAACATATCTAACAAGGTTCGCACTTATTTAGAGACTCTAAACCCGTCTAGATAGCGCGAACCTTGAGACCGTACGTCGCTGTGTCATTTACTAAGGATCGACAAGGTTACGGCATAAAGTACTCGGTTCCTCGGCAAACTGACCGCTATTTTTGACGAAGGTGCTTTGTTCCCCATGGCTGTTATTCAAGCCTTGACACGTAAGTCCAAGGGGTTTCCCTGGTCGTTGATCAACTCATAAGGGGTTTGCACACGGACTTTAACTGTTGTCCGAGTCGATTCCCGAAGGACTATAGCGACGACGACAGGTAAGTTTGACTCAGCGCAAGACTTCAACTCTGCCCCAAACAGGTGTCAGGTTCTGTACGAAGAAATATGTCACTAGGAGTTGTAAGCTGGCAGGGTTCATATCTCTCGCTTGAAGCGAATCCGGAATGACTCAACTTCGCACATGTGAAGTCAACCTCTCTTTCAATTCCCCATCTTCCAATTCCACAGGTCAACTGTCAGACTTCGAGAATTATCAGCTTCCAAGTGCTGCCAACACCTCTATTTCGTGCTCAACCTTCCCCAGCGGATCGTACCCTGCCGCTTCATTCCTCAACTCGACTGCCCTGGCCTTGTACCTGTCGTCTCGCAACACCCTCTCGAAAGCCTCCCCCAGCGCCTTTGTAGTTACGGGAGACTCGGGCAGAAAAACACCTAGCCCGGACCACTCAATCCTCCGCCCAATATCCGGCTTGTCAAACGTGTTGCCCGCCTGTATCATGGGCACGCCATTGGACACCGCATGCTGAAAACCGCCATATCCGCTGTTCGACACGAAGACATCCGCGTGAGCCAGCACGGCGTCGTAGGGAAAGTAGTCGACCACTCGGGCATTCGCCGGCAACCGACCCTCGGGAAAGCTGCTCGTATCGAGTGTTGCCCCGGCCACGCAGAGACACGCCACGACCAGCACATCATCCCTCGCAGAGAGCGCATGCATCGTGGGGATGATGAGTTCCCTGTGATCCAGCACCTCGGTCCCTTGCGCCACAAACACCACCCGTTTCCTCCCCATCTTCAAACCCGGGGCCGAGGCGCTGTTTGTGAGAACATCCCCAAACCACGTCGGATACACCAGCCCCGCCGGTACAGGTTTTATCGGCAGCGTTCCCGCGAACTTGATCCGACGAGGCCAGTCCGACGACGGAAACTCCAGACCTGGCAGGCACATTTGCAGCACAACGTCGTGGCAAACGGTCACCGCGTCCCAGAACGGGTGCCGCACGTCGGTCCGGAAGCCTTCGTAGAGCGAGTCGATGGGTTTCGCGCAGCCCATCATGCCCAGCACCCAGCGCCCGCGCTCTTCGGCGTCACCGTCCCAGCTATCCTGAATAGCGCGCAGATTCCTCGTCCGTCCTTCGGGGGTGTTGTCGAAGGGTAGCCCGGAACCCCACGGCGGCCGCTCCGGACTTGTCCAAAATGTCGGGACGACGCCGATACCGATTGTCCTGATCTCCTCTCCTTCCTCGAAGCCCTCTGGTAAGTCGGTGCCCAGCTTCAGCCCCAACGTCCCGGAGAAACACGTGTCCGAGAGCACGATAATCTTGGATTTCGGCACCCGCCTGCGCATGCCGGCCAGGCCGTACCGTACAGACTCCAAGCCGCTGGGCAAGAGGGAAATGAAACCGCCGTCGAGCGACGCTGCGAGCCGGGCGGCGGAGTCAGAGGCGTTGGCAATTTCCGGCCACCGAGCCGGATCGTCCAGTGTTCCCCAGAGTCCGATAATCGGGCTAAAGTGCGCGCCGCAGGCTTCGATGGTGAGCTGCCATTTCTTGGTTCCCAGGATGGTCACGTCGAAACCCCTGCTGACGAGATACTTGCTGATTTGCAGGGCTGGTCGCATGTGTCCCTCCCTCGGGGGCACAGCGTACAGAATGAGAGGTTTAGTTGTCATTTCGAAGTTGTGCCGGTTGTTGCGTGTCTGTGAGCGAGTAGAAGCCCGTCTGATGTTGAACTGGCCACGCTGGCGAGAATGCCATGGTGTTCGCATACTGATAAACAAGCCTTCACGAGAATAGCCTAGTAGATGAACTGCCAGGGGACCCCGAACCATCTTCAAATTGGAACAAAGATAAGGTGATGGTTACAGCAGAATCCCAAGTGTACCATTCAGGGGCTCATAACGTTGCACGAGTCAGCGTTCAGATCAACCCGAACGCCCTTCTACCGCAAACGCAAAACGTAGTTCAAATATTCAAGTCAATCTGACGGTTATTACAAGTAAACAACCCGGAGTAATCGCCGAACTACTGCTTGTCTGTAGGTCAAAGTTGGCTGACCAGCTTGTGTCAAAAAAGCTTAGCCGGTGACTGCCACATCCTGACCACATCATGTGCCGGATTTACGTCTTGTTCGGATTCAGACTTGGCTGGGATACCCCAGACCACAGAAACTTAATGCTCGAGTTGATTGGCGGGTGCTGTGGATTTCTGGAGTTGTCGGGAGCTGTTGACTCGTGAACGCGATAAGAGTAACGTCCGTTGGACAGTCAGATTGGAATGAGGCGCTCAGCGTAGACTGTAGTCACAGGATGAGGTCAGGATGTTTCAATCTGTTCTCAATGGGTATTGCATCTCAGAGTTGTGCTTGGACGAGCTTGGATGTCGACACGTTAACTATGGCTAAATTGCGTTGTACGCGGACATTGACGACGTTTACCGAGCCTTCTCATCGGGCTATGTGAAGTGTAAAGTAAAGAAAAGCGCTTAAAATTGAGCAGACGTGAATATTTCAGTGTCAGGGGATAACCTCATGTAAAGCAGATACCCCATATTGGATCACGGTGGTCCGTTATCGATGGCAATGAAGACAAACGTTGGAGGATAAATGATGAAGTGGCAACCGACGTGGTTTTCAACATCGCAACAAACGCGAGCGAAGAGTCAAGATGTACGGAGACATAAAGGGGCAATGAAAGATATAAAGCAGAAGACTCCGTGCGTATGCCCGTTCACTCTATAGTCTATAAATCCATCCAGCCGAGGATATCTACAGCTTCAACCCCTCCATCAGTCCCTCCAACTGCGTCCACTCCTCGCTACCCTCCCAACTCTCTTTGCCTCTACTCATCACACTCCTGACCGCATTCCTCGCCTTGCCCCTCCACTTCGCACCGACGCTCTCCACCTCGCCGCCAAAGTTCTCCAGCACGCTGACCAGCTCGTCCGTCCTCTTCACCACAACGTTCCACGCGCCGGCATCGACGAGCCAGTTTTTACTCTCGTCGACACCACCGCTGCCCGCGCTGGACGCCTTCAGCCCACCACCGGCGCCAGCCCCCATGGCCGCCCTCCACGCCTTCTCCGCCGCGTCGACGGCGCCCGCGTAATCCCTCCTCCACACGCGCTCCTGCAACACCAGCTCCCAGAGCTCGGAGCGCGTGGTAATCAGCGGCGCGACGCTGTCCTCGAGCAGCGCGACGACGCCCTTCTCGACACTGCCGCGCGGCGGGACGTACACGCCCACCTTGCTGTCCTCCTTCTTCTCCTTGCTCAGGACGGCCTCCTGCAGGAGCGTCCGCAAAACGTCGTCGTCCAGCGCGTCCTCGGTCCCGCGGATGCGGATGATGGCCTGCAGCGCGTGGACCATTTCCTGCACCGCCGGCGGACGCACCCGCGCCGCGAGGGTGAGCACGTTATCCCAGATGCGCCAGTTGTCCTGCGCAATCGTCGCGCCGCGCTTGTACGCCGCCAGCGACTGCGAGAGCAGCGACGCGGGGTCGCGGAGTTTCGCCTCCTCGTGCTTCGGTTCCTCGTCCTCGTCTTCGTTCTCGTCTCCTTGCTCGTCGGCAGCGTTCTTCTTCTCCTGGATGACCTTGTTCTTCAAGTCTTGCACCGTTTCGAGATACATGCTCCACAACGCGGAACCGAGGTTGCTCCACGTCCTCGCGTCCTCGCCGCCGACGAGCTCGCCCGCCGAGGCAATGGCGCGGCCGTACGCCTCCGCGGCGTCGGGGAACTCGCCCAGGCGGAGGCTGATGTCGCCCAGCCTGCTCCAGAGCTCCGGGCTGAGGCGGTTGCACTTGGTTGCCAGCTGGTACGCCGCGAGCGCCTTGCGCCAGTCCTTCTGCTGGAGGTGGTGCTCGCCGAGCGACTTTTGCGCGCGGGCGAATCTGTGTTTCGAAACCTCCCACGCACGCTCCCAATGCGACGGTTCGTTCTCGAGGTCTCCGAGGATGCAGAACAAGCGCGGCGCGTTGGGCGGCGGTGGGACGCGTTCGGGGCCGGTAAAGGTTGCGGGGTCGAGGTAGGTGACGTCCGCTTCGTCGACCTCGGCGTCTGGGTCGGCGTGCTCGACGACGGGGTCGCCCTTCTTGTGGAACAAACGCCAGCGGACAATGGCCTTGGCCTTCTGCTCGCCTCCGCTGCCGCGGCCGTCTTCGTCGTCTGTGGCGGCACTGCTGGCGAGGCAGAGGGCGACTTCGGCCCACAGGCGCAGGCGCTTGAAGATCTCGAGCGCGGAGACGAGGGAGCCGACGCCGGCCCAGGAGTAGGCCAGTTCAGACTCGAGATGCCATCTGGGCGGGGAGGATAGGGCGTGGATGTACTCCAGACGCACATGTGCAGGTGCAGTCTCGGTTTCCTTGGCGGCGGGGAAGAAGGATGTCGGCTTGGGGGCCTTTGCAGCGGGAGGAGCTTCGCCTGGGGCGGAGACGGCAATGGCTGGGACGTCGGGTTGGTCTGCGACATCTTCGGCCTTGACCTTTGGGGGTTCAGAGGTGTCGACGACGACTTGGTCGACGACGGCTTGCATCTGCAAGACACCGCGCTCGACGGTTCGGCTCCGGTGGACTTCAATGCGAGAGCGGACGAGGAGGGCTTGGGTGTAGATTTGCCAGTTTGTAGACTTGTCGGATACGACCCTGACAGCATAGGGGAGGACCTCTTCGGAGGTGAGTGTGTCGACGGGCGAGAAGGTATCCTTGAGTGTAGCCTCAGTCAGCAGAATAATCTGATCCAGAGAGGATAGCCTGGGCTGCTCGTCGGGTGACAACTCGGCCAAGGCAGCAGGAAGCCCAGAACCCGAGGCAGCAAGCTCGCCATGCTTTCCGCTAGCATCCTTGGAGAACTGAATCTCCTCAAGCAGGGTATCATCGTTCAAAGCCAGAGCTTCGGGCTTGGCCTCGTCACTCTCGCCGCCGTCAGCAGTAGTATCGCTCTTGGCCAGTACGACGAGCTGACTGGTGCTCTTCTCCTGGAACTTGGTCCTCTTACCCAGCGCACCAGAGAGCGCATAAAGAAACTTGTTCAGCGCCGTAGCCTCCTTCAACGCCTCCCTTGCCTTGTCGTCGCGACCGAGCATGATATGCGTATTCGATGCCTCCAGCAGGAATTGCACCTTCTCCTCGCGAGACCAGCCATTTTCGGCAGTGGACCACACATCATCGTCGAGAAGCTGCTCGCGTACCGTCTCAAGCCCGCTGTTGATTTTCTCCGCCAGGCTGGGAACGTCAATCCACTGTGACGACTTTGCAAAGTTCGATCCCGGGCCGAGCGACGGTTGACTCAGCAGCTTGAAGTGCCAGACGTTGATGCGTAGCCGAGTCCAGGGGACGCTCAAGCGCGTCGAGGAAAGTTGAACGACGGCATCAGTGGCGGACTCGGACTCGGAAAAGACGAACTTGGCCAGGGCGAACAGCTCAATATTGGGAATGTAAGGGTACGGCGATACACCGTCGACTTCGAGAGCCTTCAGACTCCTTCTCCTCAGCGTCTTGAGCGCATCAGTCGCATCTCCGGCCAACCCCTCTGCGAAGAGAGCCTCGACCTGCTCAACCCTTTCCAACACCGGACCCGTGACGTTTGACTGCAGAAAGGCGTTCAAAGCGGCGAGCCCAACAGCAATGTCATCCTCAGAAAGGCTCGTCTCAGAGTCCGAAATGGGGTTGCTGCCTTCTTCGCTGGCCAGTGCTTGTGTTGCGAGGCTGTTGTTGAATCTGTGGATGAGAGATTTGGCGGCAGGAGACGTCAGGACGTCAACATAAGCGCCGCTGTTGACGTGCGAGTAAAGAGACGTCCCGCCGTTGATTTGGGAGATGGCCATGGTTGGTTGTGTTGGTCGACTTCGTTCGTGATGGTGGGCGATTGCTGAGGCACTGCAGTAGTGAAGGTACCCCGCGGCGGGGTATTTTTGCGATGAGAAGAACTCACTACAGAATCAGTATGTCTGGAAACATTGATGATTTGTAGACAGCGCCTAGTCGTACCAAGTCCCCTGACTGCTCGAAATCACAGACAGCAATGACGTCGTTTGAATTGTTAGACCGTTGGTGACTCAAAAAAAAAAAACGGCGTCGCTCTGTATTTTCGAGACCCCGAGAATTGGAAATTTCATGGTGGGGGCGGGGCAAATTTTCACCTAGCTGCAAATCACTTTTACATAAGCATCTCACCGATGCTTACCGAGGACCTCACCGAGCCTGCCAGGTTGCATATGGGTCAGCCGGCTCGTCTTTGCAGCTCTTGGTTCGTCACATCTTGGACTCTGTTAAGCAAACGTTCCGAATAAGGGATACCCGACAGTAGTCCTATTCGCTAAGCTACGCTTTCACAGACCGCTACACGATGAGTGTCTGCTTAATCCATACATAACACACTGTCTTCTGCACACTTCCTCCACGATAGCTCATGGGAGAAATTTCTGCTAGTTCTTCTTGCTCGCCTTCTTGCGCGTGGGCACGACCTTGAAGCCCGCACCTTGAATGGCCGCATCACCGCCAGCAGGCTGCTCCTTATTGCCGCCCTTCTTGGCCACCTCACTCCAGCCGCTAGAAGATGCACCAGACTTGCTGTCGCCGGGGGTGGATTGCTTCACGGTAACACCGTCTTCGGCGAGCTTTTTGCGGCGAATGAACTCTATCGCGAATTGAGCACCGTTCATCGTCTTGGAGTGGGCGTAAATAGCGTCCCCAATGATAGAGGGCTCCAGCGGAAGTACGGTGAGGTTTTCGGCGAAGGAGTCGACTGAAAGCATCGTTAGTAACACGTCGGAAACCAGCAGCATAACATAACTTACCGTCAAAGCCGGTGAATCCTCCCCGGATCAGCTCGCGCTGTACCCACTTGTGGAACTCATCCATGGCGACAACGGACTTGGCCGAAGCCGCAATCGGGGCGGCGGGGGCCACTGGCTTGGCTGCCGGCTTGGCGATGACGGGCTGAGGCTTCATACCAGCCGCGCTAGCAGATCGGGTTTGGGATGCAGGACCCGTGGGAGCCTTCACCTTACCGCCGGCGCCGACGGTAGCCCATCCGCTACCAGGAGGCGGGGCGGCAGCGCTGACCTGGGCCAGACTAGGAGACGTGTTCGGCTTTGTGGCCAGGTCAGCATAACGCTTTCCGGCGGCCGCCGCCGCAGCGACATTGGTCTGCGCATTAAGCTTCTCGGCTTTGAGCTTTCGCTGCTCTTCCTCCCGCTGGATGTCCGCGAGAGTCTTCTGCTTGCTAGGTGTACTTGTGCCGGATGTAACCTTGGCTGCGTTCGGCTTGCTCCATGGGCTGCCAGCGCCTACTGGCGAGCCATTCCCCCACGTGCTAGTGGTGGGCAGGCCGCCGGTGGCGGCGGCGATAGCCTTCTCACGCTCACGAGCAGCAGCCGCCTCCGTCTCGAGCGCAACACGGCGACGTACGGCAGCTTCTTCCTCGGCCTTGGCGGCCTTGCGAGCCTCGGCTTCCTGAATCTCCTTCAGGCTGGGCCCCTTTCTACTGGCCACTTCCTTGGCCCATGGAGCCTGGGGAGCCTCGACTGCCGAAGCAGTGTCGGGCGTTCCCGTCTGGGAGCGGTTGTACTGCTCGGGAAGGTTGGAGCGGACGCGCTGGGCGGTGGGCGCAGGGAGAGGAGTGCCAGAGGAGGACATTGGCGGAGGGAACGGCTGAGGAAGACCAGCAGCAGCATTCTTGGCGGCGGCAGCGGCAGCCTGGGCCTTCTGGACCTGTTGAGTCAGAGACAGCTGCTGCTCCTCCTCCATGATCTCCTTCATTCCGGGAACAGGGGACCTGGACTGCTCTTGTAGAGTCGGGTGAGCCACGGGTACGGGAGCCTGGGCTTGCGTCTCGTGCTTGCTGACCTCTTCGGCAGACTTCTGGGTGGAATGCGCAACATTCTGGGCAGCATCGTGGTCGGCACGAAGCTCCTTGAACTCCTGGAAACGCTCGTGGAAACCTTCCTCATCGGGCTCCAGCTGCTCAAGCCCCGGCAAGTTGCTTCTCTGGCTGTCGTTGGCAGGCGCGCCGATGGGCTGCTGTTGACCATAGAGGTTGGTGATACTAGCAGGGGCCTGAAAGCTTGCGAGGGTCTGGCGTTCATCAGGGTTCAGCGTCGCGAGGTCTTCTTCACGAAAATTCTGTAGACCGGCACCCACGGGGAGTTGAGAAGAGGTCGGGTTCAAGGCGGTGTCGAAGAAGCCGGACGTAGGACCGATCCCAGCACCAATAGGGGGTTGCTGGGTGTGAGCACCGAGTGGAGACGAGGTGCTCCCGAAGCTAGGTTGGCTCTGCAGGCTGTGAGCACTGTGCTGGTGGTGAAGACCGGGTACGCCACCTGGGCCCTGGCTTTGCAGCCTGGTGATGGCTTGCTGCCTCATCATGTAGTCCCGCTGGTGGGCCATCGCCTGCTGCTCCTCTTGCTTCCGGCGCTCCAGGTTATTTTGCTCTTCGGCTGTCAGCGTCCTGCCGAAGCTGGGGAAGAGACTGCTCAGAGGAGGAATGACAGCATTGCCGCCGCCGGGGGAGAAGGGCCCAGCCTGAGAAGGGGGACCATGCGGGATTCCGATTTGAGGCACGAGGAACGGTTCGCGGGAGTTACCAATTCGCCGGATCAGTTGACCGAGAGGCTCAAATTCGTTATCCTCCAACTTCTTGACTCTCAAGTCAGGCGTGAAAAAGTTGGCCTTGTACCAGTCATTCATCTCTAATCCGCTCCAGGGACCCTGAATCTGCTGCTGAGGGTCGAGGTAGACCCATCGCATCCGGTCGGGCATAACCATCTGTCGAACTTGAGACGATCCATAGTCAGTGGTGGAAGACGCCCCGGGTGTGAAGGATTGAGGAATGCCAGGAACAACAGAGTGAGACGGATCAACACCGCCAAAGCCGCTGTTGGTTCGCGTCGGATCGGAAGGGAACATATCCTCGAATGCGCCAGCTCTGCCCGTACGAAGGGGGCTACCAGTGTCTCGAGGTTGGATGCCGAAGTTGGTGCGTCCAATGGCGCCAAGAGGGTTGATCTGGCGCAAGTCAGGCAAGGAGTCGCTCAGACTATCCTGCTGATGGTTCTCCATCTGCAACTGCATGGCTGCAGGAAACAGCGACCCCAATTTGCTGCGACCGGTGTTGCCACCGAGGCCCCCAGCACTGGCAGGGCCGAAAACACCGCCGCCAAGAGACAGAGCGGGAGATTGAAGTTCCGTCGCCATTGGACTGAAGAGAGCGCTGCCAAAGGCGCTCCCAAATCCCGTGCGTTCGCGGTCTGGGGTGCCCGTCTGATGAGGAACCGGCCAACCGGTCGTGTAACCTGGTCGAGGCCCAGCACTACTGGTCTGGCTGCGGTCACTGCCATCGAAGGCGTGAGCGGCGGGGAAGCCACGCAGAGAGCCGAAGTTCGAGTTGTGCTCCGCCGCACCTGTCGCCGGTTGGTTCTTGTCGGCGTGTTGGTCGTCCTGAGCCTCCAGACGGTCCGCCGGCGGGCTTCGGTAAGGGTTCGTCTCAGCAGGGCTTGCAGGGCCAAGCTCTTGCTCACCTTGACGGCCCAGGGTCAAACCAGACATGCCAAAGTCGGCGGTCGAGCCCTTGACGGGAGTTTCAAAGAGCCCAATGTTACTAGCGTTGGGAATCGGAGGGGGGCTATCATCCAGGGCACCACCCAGAGCAGCGCTTCCAGACAAGCCGTCATCAGTGCCGAACGGGTCCGTGTCGGTACGTGGGCGGGGACGCCAGGACCTCGTAGCCTCGGGGGTCGATGCTTCGTTCGATTTGGCGGCATTATCGGCTCCGTCCTTGTTGATTAGGTTCGCAAAGCGACTGGTACCACGACCGGCGCCACCGGTTGTAGACGTAGGAGTCGGCAGAGCAAACTGGCCGAAGCTGCCCACTCCGGCAGACGTTTGAGGGCTAGCGTTCCAAAGCGAGCTGATGTTAGCACCCATGGTGGGATTCCCAGCCGTGTTACTACGAGCCAGACCACCGAAAGGAGGTTTGCTCTGCGGCTGGGGCTGCGGTTGGGCACCTTCATCCTCGCCCGTATCTTGCTCTCTCACATCAATGTTCTTGCGACCGAACAGGAAGGCGGGCTCGTCGCGAGGAAACCTTGACGCACTCGGCGAACCAAGCGCACCGCCCCCGAAGTGGTTAGCATCGGTCGTCTCGCGGCGTCGAGTGCCGGGTCGAGAAGCGGAAACCGGGGATGAGAGGCCGTATCCGCCGGCGCTACCGTGGGATAGAGAACCTTTGCGACCGTTGGAACCCGTTCCCTGAGGCGCATCCTTGTTCTGAACAGGTGGCTTCAGGGGAGAGTTCACTTCAGAAGTGAAAGCCTGTCCCGAATCAGTGTCGGCCGCCTGGCTAGCTGTTGCTGTTCCTCGGGGCCAACGCACCTTTTCCTCCTCTTCGGTTAAGTCGTTGATGCCCACAGGATGGCTATCACCTCGAGCGTTCCAGCAAGCCGAGGGGTCTTGGGAGCTGTGGTGGTTGTTGTTGGTCTTGCCCCAGCCCCGCGAGGCGCTCCCGTTAGTCTGACCCGGAGTCCATCCGGGTTCTAGCACGTTGGAGGCATCCAAATCTGCACTGCCATTCCGGTACAAATGCAAGATGGAGTCCTTTTGGTACTGTGAGGATGGGTAATCGTAAGATCCGACTCCGGGGGTCTGGGGGGTCACGCCTGAGTCTGCGTTTGATGCGGGCACGGCATTTTCGGAAGAGGCTACGGGCTGAGATGCTTGACCAGGGGTTGTCGAGGAGCGGCGGAAAGTAAGGGTGCCATTAACTCTTCCATCACGTCGAGCCCTGCACGAGAAAAAGCGTCAGCTTAGCACGGCAGGTAATGCCCATAAGGGTGGAGGATGGGGATGCAGTGACGTTGTGGCAAGGCTGAGGCGGAGAGGACTCCACCAGCCGAGCTGCCACACGACGAAGTACGGTATGTGCCAGACGCGACATCATACCCCAGTGAAGTCATGACAAGACCATCTAGAAAAAGCTCGGCGGAGAGCAGGGCGCAGAAGAAGCAAAAAGTACGACTCACCATTCCCCGCTGCCTGAACCGCGTCCGTCGGCACGACTGCCTCTCGCGTTGGAGATTTGGCCGGCGGCGGCCGAGGCGAAGCTCGATGGTAGATTCGAAGGCATGACTGCTGTTGTCGGTGTTGCGCAAGAAAAGGGGACAATAGTCGACAAGTTTGTTTGTTGGTGGATGGCAAGGGCCAAGAGTGACAGCAATACAGATGATGCTGTGGTAGGGTTGATCTTTTTTTTCCCCAAAGAGGCGTGTTCGTTGGTCGTCGGATCGGGTCTTTCGTAGAGGATGCACGAAAGGGGATTCGCTGTTTTGGGGTGTGTTGTAGTGGTGTCGCGCGCGATCAGGGTGCTTGATGATACACGGTTAGAGTTGATGGATGTTTGCTACAGATAGCTGATATCAGGCTTGGCTGGCTAAACGATGGGTTTGTCCGGGAGAACCGTAGGGAGGCGGTTTCGCGAGCGTATGCGGTCGTCGTGCGAAGGTGAGGGTGGTGAGGGTGAGCTGTCTCGTCGAAAAAATCAAAGGTTTGAAAGGAAAATTGCCAGCTCGGAAAGACCCACGATGGTGTGGACCGGGGAAGCGAGTGGAGACAAAAGATGGCGCTAGACCTGAAAAGTAGTGACCCGGGGTTTCTCCGGTGCCGGCCACACGTTTTTTGACAAGTACCGACCAGATGACGTTGAGACCTGGAGGTACTTGCTTGGACTGTTGCCTCTTATTTTCTCTTTCTTATCAAGTTGGACGCGACATTTCCCCTGTCCAGGATATGTTCAGGCAGGCGGGAAGGAGGCAGGCAGCTGTCATTTTTTCCATCAAATTCCCGGGTTCGATCAGGGCTGGGAACCAAGTGTACCTGCCTACTTTGTCACTAACTCTGTCCTTCCTCGCAGCCACCTCCAAAGCTTCGTTGGCGGGCTGTTGCGCACCTTTTGAACCGGTAGAGGTACTTTGATGCTTTACCGCCTGCCAGTCACGTACCCGCTCAGATCTCACTCAGCTTGCCTTAGGTAAGGAGACGTACCATTCTGCCTGTAGCGATACCTGAACGATCGATGCTGTGCTGCCCTCACCAATAGCGAGGCCACATTCAGTGCTTGCACGTGACCCCCCCTGAAGGTCCCTTGCCCTGGTGGTCTCAGCTCTTGAGGTTGTTGGTCCACGGTTTGGAAGCCACAGCGAAGAATGCAACAGCTCCACGCATACGGATACTATTTTTCTATTCATTCTCGCGCTTTACGAAGTAGCATCTTTAGGCACGGCTGGGCTAGCATCGCACGTCCTGGCTGGGCGGACTGGACCGGCTACTAGAATCTGGCTAGCGTCCAGGGGGTGTCCTCTAGAGTTCCCACTGACTATCACGCTTTGGCTAGGTACGTACTACCTACCTACATCTGTCCTGAGAGTACAACCTGTACGGTGTCGACCTCAACATCTTCCTTGACTTCACCACCACTACCACCACCAGCAATCTCGATATGCAGTCATCGCACGTCCTCACATGTAGCTTGCCCGCCCCTCTTGCCTCTTCGTCCCATGGTTTTCTGCTCGCAGTCTCATGCACCTCACGACTCGCATCCCCTGTCTCCACGCGGCTGCCATTGGTTGAGGGTTTCGGAACAAGCTCAAGGGAGAGTCTATTGCTTTTGGACTGTTTCATGCCTTCAACGTCCTCTCCGTGGCAGCCTGACTGGCAAGGGAGAGCATGAAGCCGATCATCATCTGTGTCTGCATGAGACGAAGTCACCCCTCACTTGAGGCTTTCCATGCTGTGCTGCGTGCTGTCTGTGCGCTCTCTGCTCTGCCCACGATCTTTTCTGAATACTGACTGCACCATGTCTTATCTTCTGTTGACTACCTTACTGTGTACTCGTCTGTGAAGCCAACTGTGTGGCCCGACATTCCCCGCAACGACTCAATACTCTTCGGGCTTTCTTGCCGTTTGCGTTGCCGTGCCTTTGGACTCTCTGTGTCTGTGCAATATCCGCCACGCTGTACCATAATTCCTGCGGTTTCGTTTGTCATCCTAAGCCACATATACCTCCCTAGTGGCCACGATAGCCTCTCCCTGCAAGTCGCCTTCATCTAATCACTCAGCCTACAACGCCTTTCTTGTCATCCCAAAGTCAATTACTTTGTAATACTGTAGCAAGACATGGAAATTTCAATCGACGACGTTTGACCTGTGATTTCGGCCGAGACGGATCCGGCAACGCGTCCGCTTGTGCATCGATACCAAGCCCCCCCAGTACCCTTCTTTTTTACCAAGACTTCGCCATCAGGCTCCCCGCTCGCTTCCAACCCGCAAAACAAATTTTCCCACAGACTTTGCGTTGCCCAATTCGTCTTGTCAATTCCGCAAAATGGCACAGACTGGCCTCACAAAGTCGCTCTTGAGCTGGTTAACCCGGGTTTTGGGCATCCTCTTCGTCCTCTGGGTAGCTCCCACGGCCCTGGGCTCTCTCAGCTCCTCCAGGGACGCTAATGTAGATTTCTCCGCTACCAACCCCTGGCGGGATCTCCCTGCAGACCCAGCCGTCCACGACACGCTTCGAGAGGTGCTCTTCATTGGCGACATCCTGCGCGATGGCCTCCTGCCGACTTCGCTGCCAGAGGACGACTACGACACGTACTCGGACCTGTTGAGGAGCCTGGAAGGCAGAGAAGACTTGACCTGGCTGGTGATCCAAGAAACGCGCATCGACAGGACCGTTTCGGCCATTGCGAACCGCGGTGGCCTCAACAGTCCCATTCCGGATGAGCCTCACGACTTGCAAGAGCGCGTCAGGAGACTTCATGACCATTGGTGGGCTCTGTCATCAGCCAGGGACAAGCCGGATCGGTGGGAAGAGCGGTTTGACACGACATATCTCCCGTCTCTTCTCACGGCACAAGCTCTGGAGGGCAGCCAGAGAGCGAAGGGTTTCAAGCTGAAGTTGACACCTGATCAAAAATTCCAGGCCGAAGCCAAGTACGAGGCCTACCGTCGGACAAGAGACCGCGCCGTGTCCTACCTCAAGAATCACCCGCCCAAGCCAATGGCTTGGGTTCCCATTCAGACTGAACCGGAAGCGAAGCGCGGCATCTGGGAGACTGTTTTCCAGGACGGCCTGCTCCACGCCGGACGGAAGGTTTTTGGCAAGCAGATGGTGGACAATCCTTTATTCAAGCCGGTGTACCGCGATCTCACCACAGAGCGCATACCCTACGATTGGGTTGATCCAGCACAGCCTGTGGAGACGTACTCGGAGCAGGACCACATTCGGGAGATGGAGGCCTTCCGGGAGGAGGCTCGTCTTAGGCAGGAGAGGACGGACAAGCAGGCCAAGTTTCAGGAGAAACTGTTAATCGAGGAGAAATGGCGCAGGGGAGAGAAAGGGGAGCTCTGAGAGAGGCGGGTGCGATCGAGAACGATGCAAAATTCAGTCTTTGCTATTCCGCACAGTTCCAACGCTCGTAGTCGCAATACAAAGACGAAATGATCCAACCTTGATCTACCCATCACCACGGTCTTCCTGATCCATCTCAGATGTTTTCTCCCCATTTCGAGCATCATTTGGCCGCACTGCACCCTCATTGCCCACCTTCGAATTGATGAAAGGTGACACAGCCTAGTACCCCGAGAGCACAGCGGCAATCGAGGCAGCCGCGGGAACGGCTTGGATAAACAAAATGCGAGGGTTCGCCGTGGCGCCGCCGTAGGCACCGGCTACGACGATGCAGCCGAGGAAGAACAGGCGGATCTGGTCTGCGAACTCGGGCACGGGGTGGACGAGGCCCCAGACGAGACCGGCCGCGAGGAAACCGTTGTACAGGCCCTGGTTGGCGGCCAGCGTCTTGGTCTTCTCGGCGAAGTCGGCAGTCAGGCGAAAGGCCTTGCGGCCGCGGGGTGACGTCCAGAGGAACATCTCCAGCACGAGGATGTAGCCGTGGAGGCCGGCCATGAGGCCCGTTGCGGTGGCGCCGATGAAACCCATTCTTGCTGGTGAGTTGTGGTGTGAGGGTGGAGTGGGAGAGAAGGCGGAAGTGGCAAGGTAAAACGAACCACGGGTGAGGCGGTTGAAAGTGCTTTGAGGGATTGCGATGAGATTTGCTCGCGTTGTGATGGGTGATCTAGGTTGAATTGAGTTATATCGTGTCGGGTTTCTCGTATTACATGGGACAAGCCACCGGCGGAACGGAACAACGTGGGGTTTGAAGGGTTTTGGCTGAGGTGTCACGACGAATGTGGAAGTTCGCGAGTCAGCCACCCTGCTCACCGAGCCCACCGAGCTTACCAAGACGCCAACATCTTGGCATTCACATCAATGTTTAGCCGCCGTTGTCTGTCTTTTTTTTCCCTCTCCATCTCCTTAGCTCCCAGTAAACAACTTCTCTACTGTCGTACGTAATGCCGCACTTTTTTCGGTCTAACGTTCCAGAGCCTCTCATGCTGTACGTCAACTGTTGTCAAACGATGTCGAACATGTGAATCATGCTCGGAGATGTACGGAGTACTGCGTATTCATAATCTCAAGAAACCAATACCGCTCGTTCGTAAACACATACATGACGAGCTCAGATGCTCTAACAGGCTTCTAATTTCCAAAGGTTCATTTTGCTTCCCGTAGCATCTCGCCCGACATCTTGCCTAGCTTCTTCTCACTTTGGGAACAAAGCCCAATTTGGTCGAGTCACCTCGAGCTAGGCATCTAATCAACCAAGACACACGGCATGGAGCCTGAACCTGACCACTTGCTGCTTCAACCTGGCTTGAAACTCTGTACCTCTCAATTAGGTAGGGGCGGCAGAGTCTTTCCCCGCCGCCTGTTGCTCTTGCCATGCGTCCTTGCGGCTGGTGAGCCACGTGATCAACCTCCTCCGTAGCACCTGCCACGGCAACTGCCTACCGACCCACCTTCTTACATCCTTACCTACCTCTCATCAATACATTACCTAGGTAGGTACCTCACCGCCAACGTCTCGTCGCCTCCTACAAGCTACGTGCATGACGTTGAAAAGCCGCGTTCATCTGCATTCTACGTCGCTTTCCGAGACTCCCGCCAGGAGAGAGTTTGAAGGAACTTTCTCTCATCGCCGCTGAATTTTCTCTGCGTCGTTTGTGCCCTTGCCTTTCGAGTTTTTGAAAACTCGGATGCCCTAGTACGTCGTCTTTATCTCGCTATCTCTTGATGGGGGAGCAACCTAAACCGTCATTACTACTTCCTCTTGACGTCGTTTGCTCCCCGTCGTTATCTCTTTTGATTTCCTTCTCACCGTCGATGATTTAGCATTCATTACCCTGCTTCTACTCACCCTTCATACGCAGCTTGCCACGATGACTCCTGCCATCAAGTCTCAAAGCAAAAAGTCTAAGCCATCAGACGAGGTCTGTCCTGGTGGCCGGCCCTCCACCTCGAACCCAGCTTCGGTCGACACGATGCAAGCACCATCACCTACTAGCAGAAAAGTGGATGGTAAACTCACCAACTGTGACGATCATACCCTCGAGAGTCTTGAAAAGAGTGTCAAGATGGGCAAGGATGTCCTCAACAATCTCGAATGCGCCCTCGCCGCGGCACCGGCAGACGAGAACCAGGCCTCTGTCTGGCTTAGCGAAATCAAAGACATGCAATCCCGCTCCCAGCCTGCCAAAACCGTTGTTGGGGTAGTGGGCAGCACAGGTGCGGGCAAAAGCTCAGTCATCAACGCCATTCTCGAGGAGGAGACGCTGCTGCCCACTAGCTGCTATCGGGCCTGCACCGCCTGTGCTACTGAGATCTCATACAACTATTCGGACGATCCCTCTGAGCTCTACCGTGCCGATGTCGAATTTATTACAGCTCGAGACTGGATCAAGGAACTAGAAACCCTCTTCACGGACTTGTTGGACAACAGTGGCAACTTCTCCAAAGACTGCACCAATCCCGACTCTGACGCAGGAATTGCCTACGCCAAAATCAAAGCCGTCCATCCTCACAAGACAAGAGAGATGATCTCAGAGAGTACTCCGGAACAGCTTGCCGGTGAATCTGTCGTAAGAGGCGTGCTTGGAAGCGTCAAGACACTCAAATCCAATTCGCCCGAGGACCTGTATGCCAACCTACAGCGTTACGTGGACAGTAAGGAAAAGAGGAAAACCGTCTCTATGGAGTATTGGCCCCTAATCAAGGTCGTCCGCATCTACACCAAGGCCCACGCACTTTCTACGGGTGCCGTGATTGTCGACCTTCCTGGCTTGCAGGATTCCAATGCTGCTCGCGCAGCTGTCGCGCAGCAATACGTCCAGGCTTGTACGGGCCTGTGGATCGTCGCCCCCATCAATCGTGCCGTCGACGATAAGACTGCCAAGTACCTACTCGGCGACTCCTTCAAGCGCCAGCTCAAGTACGATGGCATCATGTCGGGCGTCACCTACATATGCTCCAAAGCCGATGACATTTCCATCACTGAAGCCGCCAACAGTCTGGAAATCGGAATTGATGTCCCTCATTCTTGGTCACGGATCGAAGACCTCCGTCTCCAAGTCCAGATATATGAGGGCGAGCTGGACGGCAAGAAGACCTACAAGTCGGAACTGAGCGATGTACTCGATCGTCTGGAAAGTGACCAGGACCAGTGGGATGGGCTTGCCCAAAAGCATGCCAATGGCGAGGTTGTCTTTGGTCCCTCGGCAGCCGAAGGTCGCAAGAGTCGCAAGCGTAAGCGAAAGGCTACTTCTACGACAAGCGGCAGAAGCCACAAGTTACCGCTTGTCGAAGACACCGGCTCGGGTAGCCAGTCGAGTGGTGATTAGGAATACGACTTCGACGACGGCGAGTACGACAGTGGCGATGGGCAGAAGCGACAGCGAAGTCAACCTTTGACGGGAAACATGATTCAGGAGAAGCTGCACATCTTGAATACCAGGAGGAGAGACAATCGAGACGAGTCAAAGAGGGTAAAGTGCGATATATTGAACATACGACAACGGATTGACGATATTCAAACAGAGGAGGCCCTGTTGCTCAGCTCCATCAAGGCAGACTGCATCCAGGGTAGGAATGAGTACTCCAAGACGTCAATTCAGCGCGACTTTGCCGCGGGTATCAAAGAGTAAGTAGCCAGCCCTAGGCACGTAATACCTCGTTCCCTGACTAACCATGGTAGACTTGATGAAGAAGCCGCCATCGAGGATGATGCAAAAACCTTCAACCCCGACGAAGACGCGAGGGATTACGACGAGGTCGCACAGAACCTGCCAGTCTTCTGCGTCAGCAGCCGCGCTTATCAGAAGCTCTGTGGGAGGTTTCAAAAGGATAATTTCAGCAGCGACGGTTTTCGAGACGTTGACGAGACTGAGATTCCCCAGCTACAAAAACACGTCATGAAGATGGCCGAGGATCGCCGTGCGGCCCATTACCGTTCTTTCCTTAACAGCCTCAGCCAGCTGCTCAACTCAATGCAGATTTGGGCGTCCAGTGATGGTACTAGAAATCCAATGAGAGATGCGGAAGATGATGAGCAAGCCCTTCGTGTCCAGCTAGCAGCCTTGAAGAAGGTCTGTTCATTTTCATGCATCCGTATCGTCCACTTTCATCCACCCTGATGCTGACTGACTACAGGAACTCTTCAACTTTGTGAACGATTGTCTCATCTTGATCAAGGATGCACTATCTGGGGGCATCTACGACTACTTTGAGGCCACCATTCCCACAGCTTCAGAGGCCGCTGTTCCTACCGCCCGCTCTTGGGGCGCTCTTCGCAAACAAGGAGGCATGGCGTGGGCGACATACAAGGCAACATGTCGTAGATCTGGAGTGTACAAGGGTGCCGCCGGACCCCGTGACTTGAATGCCGAGCTTTTCGAGCCCATCAGTCGCCAGCTCGCCTCATGCTGGGACAAGACCTTCCAGCATCGACTACCCCAGGCTCTTGAGAGGTTCACTTGTCACGCTCGGCTGCTTCTGAAGGACTTTCACGAAGCCGCCATCAACCGTTCTGGGAAGAGAGACGCCAACGCCGCCGGCATCAACATGCTGGGTCAGCAGCTTCGAACTCGCAATAGGCGGATCATTGAGATCCCAGCCAAGCTCCGCGCTGTCATCCAGGAGTTGCAACGAGAAGCCAATAGAGGCTTCCACCCCGTGATTGCGGTACATATGCAGCCGGCTTATGACCGTTGTGTTCTCGAACGCGGTAAGCTTCCCTCTATTGTCATGTAACCATAGCAGCTGACACCAGCGGGCAGGCGAAGGCTCTTTTGGCCGCATGAAAGATTGCATGACTGGCCACGTTGAGCAAGTCCGTCACACAATGTTCCGCCACTCGACCGATAGCGTTAAGGAGCAGCTTCAGGGCTTGTACGAGCGAGCGGAAGATTCACTCGTGGCTGAGGTGCAAGATATTTACGACATGCTTGCTCGCGACTACACTACTGTTCTGGTAGGCCTCGGCAACCAGCCAACCACCCAGCAGGCCCTCCTCAGCGAGGTGCTCGGCATGCTGGTTGACGTTGGCCATTTCATACCACAGAACTTGGATGGCCGAATATCAAGGTCCGAGGACGGACCGGTGCAGGGGAATAAAGATAAATCGGATGAGGCTGTCAACGACGACAAGGAAGCGGGTGACTAGCTGAAAGCCTAGCCACGGACATGACTGCCAACGCCGCATACATCGCGTCTGTTAACCGACGATCGATTTCTTCAGCTTGACTTGTTGCTCGCCCGGACCATACCGTTGAAGTTTCAGGACATGGTTAGTGGAGATGATAGTCTCGGCACAGTTGAAATGTCTCTTAGCTCAGGATTGTATGATGGAGAAGGGTTATCCAGATACGCAGATATGCCTCTAAATTGAAAAGCCAACCAAATAAGAGCGGGTAGATTTACAGACATTTCCGTTTAGTATCTTACATTTGCTTAAAGACGCAAACCTAAGTTGCGGAGCCTTGGGAAGTCGTTTTCCGTCCTTGTCGTCTCTGACACAGGGATCGATCTTGGGCTTTGTTCTTCTGCTGACAACGGTGATTTCTGGGGATAGGTTGACAGCAAGATAAGCTAATTGTCAACCCGATCGAACCAAACCAAGGGTACATTGTCCCCTTCCAGCCTGACATCGAGACCAAATCCCTTCACACCTCCCGAAACGTCAATCTCGAATTCAGCTCGCATGCACCAAGCTGGCGTATCGACCTGCCTGAAGTCGCCGGTTTCAATGTACGCTCGGCCAACCCAGTAGTCGCCAGATTTTGGGGCAAGATACACCATGAGTTTGAGGTAGTCGAAGGCGGCTCCCGCTACCCCGAGAACTCGCAGCTGGCATCCGCTATCTGTGCTCCCCCTTGGCCCGCGAAGCATGGAAACTGCGTCTGGGCAGTATAGGTCTACAGTGACTTTCCCGTAGCCTGGGTTTGCGTATTCACCGGTGTGGTCTGCCAAGGGAACAGACGGCAACATCGGCGGGTGAGGTGCGGAGGGGTAAATGTCCTTGTCGCAGTTCTCGCGTTGTTTTTGCTGGGTCTTTCGGTCCCTTTTCCACCTAACGCGAGTTAGAGTTAGTCCAGTATGGTTTGACGCACTGTTCACCCATCACTTACTTGTCGTTGAGATCGAGGTCATCTCTCTTGTCCTCTGGAATTCCCAGCTTTTCGTACAGAATGTGTAGCGCAATCAGACTAGCGGCCAGGGACTCGGTGTTCGACATGACCGACACCGCTACCTTGCGCGCCGGAATCATCATCATCATGGACACGTGCTCGGTGACCTGTCCAGAATGGAAGTAGACCACCTCGCCTCCGAGGACCCCAGCAACCCAGCCCAGACCGTACGTGAGAGGTCCCGTGAATGGGCGTTGCGAAATTGCATACAGACTCCGGGGTGTCTTGAGTTCTCTGTGTCCCGATGCGGAGATGGGGTCTTCCTCGTTCATCATGACGCGGAGGTATTTGGCGTAGTCCAGCACGTTGGAGATGATGGAGCCCGCGCCCTCTTCGCCGGAACGCGGTTCATGCGGTACAGAGTAGTGTTTACCCCCCGTGTAGTCGTAAAAGTACTCGCTCGCGAGATCGAGCACGCTGTTTTCGGCATCGGCGAGAGAAAAGTACGTTTCGTTCATGCCCATCGGCTCCCACAGCCGCGCGCGGAAGAAGTCACCCAGCCACTCGCCGGTGAGCGTTTCAATGAGGTGGCCCATGACGCCGAACATTTTGTTGCAGTACTGGAACCGCGCGCGAGGTTCGGCCGACATGGGCAGGTGGCGGAGCATGCGTGTTGTTTCGCGCGCGGTGAGGGCCGACGCGAGGTCGTGTCGGGGGTAGCCCGTGCGATGGCTCAGGGCGTCTTCGAGGGTGATGTGCGCGGTGGCCCAGGTGTCGCTGAGGACGAAGTCGTCGCGGAGGACGGAGGAGACGGGCGTCGTCCAGGTGAGGTCGGGGAAGGTGGAGTTGTCGACGAGGAGGGAGATGCCGGCGGCCGTGAAGGATTTGGTGGTGCTGCCGGCGTAGAAGAGAGTGTGAGGGGTCACCGGCGTTGTGTTGAGTGTGGCGTAGCCGTAGCCCTTTGGGTTGAGGTTAGCGGGAGGTTGAGGGTGGTGAGGGTGGAGGGGCCGTCGTCGGGCAGAGGCTCCGGCGGTGAAGCGGTGGAGACCGGAGCGCCGAGATTGTCGGCCGCAGTCGGAGATGGGCGGGGCTCACCTTGGACCACGTGTCGTTCCCATCGACGACGGCGACGGCGAGGCCGGGAACGTGCCAGTCATTCATGATCTTTTCGATATACTGGTCCCGGTCGTATGAGATGGCGCGGGTTTCATCGTCGCCCAATTGACCGCTAGCAAGCGGCTGTTGAGCTTCATCCCGCGCCACGAGCAGAGTAGCCAGCAGAGGCACTGCTAACAAAGCTGTAGATCTCATGATGTGCCTTCTTCGCGAGCGATGAGATTGTGTGATGATGAATTTCGGGTGAGCATGAGAGGGGTGTCATCATCGATATGCTCTACGTCAGATAAGAAGTTTCCCAGTGGCTAGGTGACGTTGGCTGACCCCTGTCATGCCGGAACTTTGGCGCAGGCTACGTAGTACACTGCTTAGCACCTGTCGTCGCTGACAACCAGTCATTTAAGAAGAGGTTATCTGGTCGATGATGACGGGGAAAACAGATTGGAGCATAAGGTTGAAGACTGGATTAAGACCGGATCGGGCATGACGATAATTCAATTCGCAATATGGGAAGCACTCAGGAAAGCCGACGACTAGGTTAACAATATACGACTACTACCGGATCTCGATCCAAAACATCGTGGGCATATCTCCTCAGGATATTTGCCCCTGGACGACCCGAGGAAGCTGGATAAGAACAAACCGGACGTAAGTTGCAGGGCCAAATGGCCATCAGTGCGAAAGGCTCGGTGATGAAACTCCCAATCGATCCTGCTTGTGAGATGTGGCCAGCGAAAGGCAAGCATGGGTAGCGTTTAGAAGAGCCCAGTCGGTGCAGTGAAAGCGGGCTTTGCCATCATCACCGTTTTCGGCATGAAATGGAAGTTGAAAGGTCTCCGGGCTTTCTTTGTTTCCCAAAAAAGACAAGAATGCGGTTCAACCTTGCCCAACAATCAGCCTTTGCGGCCCCGTCTGCTCCCCCCTTGCCTGTTCCCATCCATTGGGATATCTCCCTCGATCGATGACAATGGGAGTCACCCAAGCTGCCTTTCACGAGTGCAAAGCTTCCAAAGCGCTTGGAGCTGAATAGTCTTGGCACTTCCCGGGAGACAATGTCGGAGGATAAATGTCCAAGGTGGGTTGTATGCTACCGTGGCGGCTATCAAGATATTCGAACTTGCCGACCTAACAATATTTGTACCGCCGACCGCGACCGTTGAGACTGACGAACGATTTCGTCTTCTTCACTTCTCTCTTTTCTCCATCTTTTCACCCGGTTGTGGCACTGTCTTTTACTAGTGGGTTCACTTACAGCCTCTTTTCATATTCCTCTCGTTGTAGTGTAGACATGGCTCAGGACCAGACCTACACCATGCCGGATAACGATCCCTGTAGTCAATGGGCCCTCCGGTATGCGACAGACAAGAATGAGCCCAAGCTTGGCCATGGAATGGGGACCAGGTCGTGGATGGATCCAGTGCTTCCCGGTATGGACCCCGTCACTTTCGTGGAAGATGACCCGGGTATGTTCTCGACGCCGTCCATGGCCGAGCTTGATGACCTTTTCCTATCCGAGAACCATCAACAACGCCTCATGAGCGGATGTAAGACATGGGAAGCCGCTATCCTGGCCCAGGCCGACACTTACGCGACAATTGAAGAGGGCATACCAGACGAACTGGTGGTGGACGAGTCAAAGTGGCTGAAGCTATGGCAAAGAGACCGTTGGAGGGTCGACTATACTGAGCATCCAGAAGACGCCAGCGGCCAGAAGTTCATCTGGTCTCCATTCAACGATGTGATCTGGGCCGAGCTGAGCAAAGTCATTCAGTTGGCGGACAACATACTTCGTGAAAGCCTGAAAGGTCGCTGGTATGTGCGAGCTCCTGTTTTCGACCACCGTGAGACGATGTGGGCTGAAATGAGCTAACGTCGTCGACGTCTTCCAACACAGGCTTCAAACTATGTACGCGGATGATGGCATCATATCGGAGATGGCCATTCTACTATTCGGAGAGCCCGGGCAGAATTCACGTTTAATTTGGCGTTTTGCGCAGGACCCCAAACAATTCCACACACCCGCGGATCTCATAAGCCAACTCTTCAACAACCCGGACTTCTACCGCCGAATCGTTTGGCTGTTGGTAGACAAGGATGCCATCATGTCAACCGGGAGTGTCTTTGCAGACTCGATGCCTCTCGGAAGCACCATACGGCACAGGCAGCAGCAGCCTGGGCCCCTCAGACAACCTTGCAGTGCGAGCATTTCAATCAACGTTGTTTTCCTCAAGACCTTGTTGAGTGGGCTGGCGACTGATAGGTCAAAACGACTGGCTGCTGTCACTCTCGCATGCACGGTAAGTATCTCTTAGCCCGTCGGACCACCATCTCTTGACCTTGAGTCTTTGGGCATGGAGGTGATGACACCAAAGAACGAAACGCCAAGCATTTCCGCTGACCCGTCATCGTAGATGGTGCATGAGCTGATGGTAGGAATTCAAGATGTCTTTTGACATGGGTCTGTTTGCTGATCGAAAGACCAGCATGCCTTGAACAACTTCCTCCTGGGAGACCCAGTCCACGTTGCCCGTCTCGGGGACCCGCGCGACCCCAACGGCAACAGCGTAAGAGAAATTGTAAGAAAAGTATCCAGATATTGACCATGAGCTGCCTATCACATGTCCTGACACCCCATCAAGTTCGATGTCGGACAGAATTGGGCCGAAGCAGGGCATTCTTTCGAGGAGGACGTCTTCGGCGGCTCAATCTACGGCCTCGAAAACCAGGGCAATTACAGGACCAGCACCGGGGCCGCCCTCATCGGACAGTTGGCCAAACAACCCCGGCCGACTCGAGGCAGATGGAGCCGCGAATTCTGCAACGTTCCGTACAACAGCGTGGTCGACTTTACCATCTGGCCCATCCCCGGTATCTGGAGCAGATCGATGGCGTCGCACGACTTTTGGCAGCGCGCCGTCGCCAAGTTCGGCGCCCAGGCTCTCAAGGCACCAAAGATCCTCGTGAGCGAGAGCTCCACGGAGCAGCTCGACGCGTCGGACTACCAATACCCCGTCGCGACCTCGCGCCAAAACGTCTTGCGGTGGGATCCCGCGTACTCCCCGGCACCGCATCACGTCGAGACGATGAAGAGCGTGGCGCGAACCTTCACCGCGAAGCAGTTGGAATACAGCCGGAAGCGGCCGTGGGCATTTGATCGGTTCGCCATGTGGCAGATGACGCCCTGGAGCTGGGGTCACTTCCGGACATTCCTGTACGAGGCCACGAACATCCACTTTGTCCGTCGTGGCAAATGGGATGAATATCACGCCTGCTACATCATGAACACGTTCATGTGGCCTCTGCAGCTTGGCAACGTTCCCCCACAGGGATCCATCACACCCCAATGGAGGATGTTGAGCCAGAGCGCCCCGGTGGCCTGGTTCTGGAGGGCCGTCGGGTGTCTCATGTGGGCTGCGATGCCCGCTCGCCAGTACGCTGAGAGGGTGCAGCAGCAAGCAAGGCCGTCTGCCCCGTTCGATCACTGGGTGATCCATCCAAACGCGACATTCATCGATCAGGACGAGCGTACTCTGACGCTCCAAGCCATGGCCTGTGTCTTCAAGGCTAGATGGCAATGGCCCGCCTTTGACCTGCTCCAGAGGCACAACGTAAACGGCTGGCTGCCGACAGACGTCCGTATGGTTCGCAAGATGAGGCTCACCAAGGCCGTCCAGGCCTTTGCACATTACAAGTCAATTTGCAAAGTACCAGCCGGCCTCGAAAGCGCCTTCAGTCAGGCGTGCGCGGCAATGGAGGTCAACATTGAAAACGACCACGCGTCGAACTACACGTCCTGGTTGGACTTTACGTTCAATATGCCGGAATATCCTGGCGTCTGGGAAGACGGAACGTTATCCAAGGCGTGGGACAACCGGTTTTGGGCAATGAAGGAGTGGAAAGGTCATCTGCGCAACATTCCCGATGACGAAAAGGTCGTCGAGCGGTACTGGGGGCCAGATGCCATCTCCGCCACCCAAACGGCGCCCGCCTGGGCGAATACCGGCGTTGCGGGCCGGGCAGCTCCGCCTGGGGAACCGTTCCGTCGACATGAGATCAGGTACTACACTGTCGCTGAGCTGTACGACCTGGAAAGGAGGCTCGATGAACCTCTGGTGCTGGTCAGAGACGGGATCGACTTGAATGTCCACAGGCTTTCCGAAGTCCAGGCTACTGTCGGCAACGACAACGCCGAATCAGCAACTGTGGCCACCCAGCGGTCATATTACGGATTGGAGCTCACGCCGCAGGCTGCCGAGAGGTTCCGAGACTGCGACCCATTCGCCATACCGTTGGGGAAGGTCGTGAAAGCGCTGCGGCAGGCAGAGGTCTCTTTCGGCAGCGGCCGCAACGGTCAGCCGCGATGGATTCTACTTGGCCGGAACGTTTATGACATTACTCGTAGGTCGACAGGGGATCGACTATGGTGCAAACAAGTGTGCTGATTTCCAACAGACTTGGTGTGCAGAGATGACCAGCGGTTGTTCGATCTACTCCAGAAGGGGTCCGGTGGCAACCCTTCCGAGAGCCTCGCGGCGGAGGGCTACGACGTTGCCGACGTGATAAAGTCCCTGGAGCCATGGAGGGTTGGCATCCTTCCACCGCAGTTCCCCAAAAATACGTTGGACTTCAGCACTCTTCAGATATACACCCCCAGGACCCTGCGAAGACACGAGTTCAAGCGGACAAGCATGCGGGTTTCGATTGCGAACAAGGTATACGACATAACAGGTGGGTTCACTCTGATGCTGGGCTTGGGTACGAAGCACTTGGCTGACAATGTTGTTCCAGAGTATGCCGACTCACATCCGGGCGGCTTGAGAATGCTCGAGGAGCATGCTGGAGAGGACGTGACCCAGCTCTTTCAAAGGTACCATCACAGCAACAACCTGGGCTCGATCTTGGACGACATGGAAGAGTTATGGGTCGGAAACTTGGTAGCATCACGAGCGGAAAAAAGTCCCAGCGAGGTGAATGGGGCAAGCAGGCTCATTGGAAAGAATGAAATCCGGCTCCGAGAAATCATCTATAGCGTGGAGGGTACGTTGAACTTCAGCCTTGCCTCCCTCCGAGTGACATCACTTACCATCTAGTCCTACAGGTCTCGAGAACTCCCACTCCATTCTCGTCGCAGAGTTGAAGCCCTACCTCGGCACCGACGCCACCGATAAACTCATCGTCGAGCAAGACGACGGGCCTCTGATGCAGTTGGCGCGCATGAAAAACTATGCCGTCGCCATGGTCGAGCTCCCAGAGCCTATCCTACCCGAAATGAGCGTAGACGAACTTCGTCGGCACAATGGCATCGTGAGCGAAGACCAGACTTGGCGGAATGCCGCGTACACGGCCTTCAACGACGTCGTCTACGACGTGACTGGTATTCGCATTCCCTCTTGGACTCTCACGGCACGGACGAACTGACAATAATACAGAGGTTTATGAATACGCCATGGATAACCCCAACCTGAGAGGCCTGGGCGACTTCATCGGCTACCAGGTCACCGAGGGCAGGCTGGGTGCGTATCTCGAAGCGAGGTACAGCCACCGCGCCGTCGCGAAGTTTGTTCGACAACCCACCCGGAGAGACAAGGACACTCAGCTTTGGGATGCGAGGAGACAGCTTCCCGGTGAGTCAGGCTGGAGCTTTAATCATCAATGAAGGCAGCTGATGATGGTATCAGGTCCAATACGCATCCCCAAATGGGACGTCCAGCCGCGACAGAAACCCCCACCAGCCGACGACGCGATCGCTCCATACCCCGAAGCAAGAGACATTGCAATGCTCGACGCAAGGGAATTCGGACCGGGTAAACCCGAAGTCTTCCCCCCTGAGCCATCCCATGAGGATCGCGAAAAGATCATGCTGGGTCTCCACGGCGACGCCGGCTACGAATCTTACCTGGGAGAAGCGTCACGCGGTACATCCAGGCGGCAGCCTCAACGCGACACGCACCGACGCTCGGAGGAGCGATCGAGAGGTAGCGAGGTGGCCACGGCGGTCGGGAGTTCCAGTTCCGGCAATCGCCCGGGAGTCTTGAGGGGGAGCGTTCCGCAGGACGAGGGGGTGATTCACATGTCTGTGTGCGGTGGCGGACGCCACGAAGGCGACGCGATAATGGACATGTCGGAGATGACTGGGGACGCGGTGCCAACGACACCCTCGCCGAAGAGGAAGTTTACCTTTGAGGGCGATGACAGTGCAAAGAAGAGGCGGACGCGGTAGCCATGGTGTTTTGGTAGCGGATGATATAGACATGGAGTTTGGTTCCGGTGCTCGGTTTGTAGAAGAGATTGTTTGTTTTCTAGGCTCAAGTAAGAGTTGCTTCTTGAGCCTTTCATAACCACCAATGCGAACCATTTGTCATTGTGTATCATGGGAACCTCATCACAAGATGATGGTCGTGAAGTAAGAAAGTCATCGTGCCCGACCTCTATGGCTTTGAGAAAAGAAGGCAGCTCGCACGACACCATCCTCAGCTTCGTAGAATAACAGGATAGTATCAAGGTGTTGGTAGTTGCGCTTCACCATCTTCTCATATATAGCCAGTCACTTATATCTCAGGCCCTCATGGAGACGCGGCGTACTACGCCATCAAGGGCTTCCTAATTACTCCAGGGCAGTACTTTGCCATCTCCGGAGCTTGCGGCGGTTTGGCAGCTCTGGCGGTTGCTTACGCTCGAGTTATGGGATAACGGCTCATTGCAGTCGAGGCCAGCCGCGACAAGGCCGAGATATGCAAAGCGCAAGGTGCCGAGCACTACGTGGACGTCACCGCGGATGGTACCTTGGGTGAGAAGATCCTGAACGTAACCAACGGCAAGGAAGCCAAGGCCGTGGTCGTGACAGCGATGTCGGTCGTGGCGTACCAGCAAGTCTTGCAGATACTGGCGCCATTTGAAACGTCGATGTGCATTTCCATCTCGGATGCAGATGACGGGGTGAACTTCAACCCTCATTGGTTCATTGCTAATGTTTGGAAGATTCTGAGCTCTGCTGTCGGAGCACGAGCGGATATACTTGAGGCCTTGGAGTTTGTCAGGCGCAGAGCCGTCTTCCAAGGTGCAGTAGGCGATGCTCGATGACGTCGAGAGGTTAATTCAAGAAGATGTACGGATACGCTGGTCAGGCAAGAAACCTATGCAACCCTTGGAGTCTTACGATGGACGTTGGCTAATTGGGCACTACAGAGTATACTCCGTAGTTACAAGGAAAGTGGGTGTTGAACCTGGATCAGTGAAATTGAGGTGTGACATCGACTTGCGGGGCTACTGCATGTTACTACAAGTAGATCACGATGGGTTAATTAGCAAGTGACAGCAAGTTGAAATGATGTTTGGTGTCGTCGAACATACACCGTTAGAGTCTGAACAGATGGTAGTAGTCTCTTGGGTGGATTTCAAAAACCTTGCCGCTAAGTTTATCCCATATTCCTCGACATAATGCCTGAAGCAGGTGGATCTATTGAAGTTCTATTCAATCTTATAGTGTTATGCCCTTCATACAATGTAAATATTGACATGCGTCTTTGATTAAAATGATAGCATCCGAGTATCGACACATAATCCGCCATGAGACCTGTTGTTCAAACGAGGACAACAGTCTTGCCACCAAAATCCTGCCTAGGGCCGTTAAATCTCAGGTGCAACTTTTGAGCGGCGAAGTTTGCCACTGTGGGGATCATTCATGCTTGAGTGATAGTCGCATCATGTCAAGCAGTTCCCTGACAAGAATCACAACAGTTGACGTACTCTAAGAGGGAAGTATCTTCCGTTCATGCAGATACGCCATAGAACTTTGGGGCTTAGTGACACGCTCTACGCATCGAAACAGACATTGTGAGCTTGCATTTGGACGTGAAATGCAGAGTTTGCGCCAGCTAGCTGTGAGAGAGACACCTTGACGTCTTCGGACTCAAAAACCGAGTCTCGCCCGGTCTACGTGATGACGTGTAAAGTCAAGAGAGAAGCCCCTCCCATTGCCGACAGTTAGTCGCCCCGACGGAAGCAGAGGCCAGCTACTTGCGAAAGTTTCAACGATTGCGGCACTAGACTAAGGGATATTATGATTTCGTATCGATAGTAAGATTTGAATTCAAAAGGACAAACTAGGTGCACACAGGTAATGATTATCCAGACTTGGCTCTAGCTTCGATTGCTAATTTACCAATGTTGACGAAGCACTGGCTGTGGAGCTGCCAAGGCAGATGAAGAGAGGATCATCCTTTCTCCGCGCGGAAGACATGAGACGACCTTAACCATGTGTCCTTTCACGAATATACTTTTCTCATGCAGACCTTTACCTTGAGCGCTAAGAGTTCCCTGTCTAGCCTTGCTTGTAGTGGTATGATAAAATGGTCAAACAGGCGGGGGAGTTGACAGGACATTGAATCCGGAAATCATCACCGACCTTGTCCATGAGAACGTCTGGCGATGCCCTTGTGGTTTCAAGAAGCACAGCTTCAAGGAATCACGCCATCGCCACTTCACAAAGACATACAAGGCCGAGGTGAACGCGTCACCTTCAAACCGACACTGCCACGCCATCCGTCTCACGAAACAAGCTTCATGTGCGAAGAAAAAGGATCTGCAAATAACCTCGCCAGGAGAGCCAGCTGTTCGCAACAGTCCACAAGTAGCATTGCGAGTGCTCTCCCGGCGATATCTCTTTCGAACTTCAAACATACCTCGTGCGTGTTAAGTCTTTCGTTCAGTAATACTAGGGCGGAAAGCTTGTGTGTTTCGGGAGCCGAGGCTGAAGAACAACATCACACACCTACCCGACGCGATTCATGTCGCCGCGTGCACAACTGCAGCACCGTCGCGAATGCGCTCTGTGCTTTCTTTTATGCATCCTTCTCGCCCCTCTGTAGAGCGGAGCCATCCGCAAATACCACTCGGGGATTAATTTTACTCAACTCTAATCGTCGTTACCTGGAACCGCGAGGAAGAGCGGTGGCAGTTCAGGACCCAAGGCAGTGTTCCAGTTTCAGTGTGAAATGAACGGAGGATGACATGAACTGTCGTCTGGGTCACGGGGGAAGGGGTCCTCGTGATCTCCTTCTCTCTCTCTCTCTCTTTCTCTCTAGACGAGGTGTTGATGAGAGGGATGAGAGTTGGCATCGGTGCAACCTTCGGCCAAGTCTGGCTCTTGGCACGCTGCCCACTCCCACTCGATCCCACGCGAGCCACTCGAGATCGAGTTCCTGTGACTGTATGCTTACGCTAAGGTAGATTGCCTGCGACCCTCCTCTTAGCGCGTCTGGCGACTGTGTCCGACGTGTGCTCGGCTACGCGGCCTCCCTTTGCCCGCGCGGTTCAAGGCTCGCCCGGACCAAAATAGAACTCTGGGTTATTGCCTGGATATTGTCAACCACACCCCGCGGCCGCGGTCGGGTCGGCTAAACGTGGAAGCGTGGCAAAATTTTCGCTCAACACGGAGGCTACGGAAAAGAGTCCCAGTCTTGTCTGCCCCGGTTTCAGCTGTCATAGCGTGCTTGCGGAGAGCGAGCGAGGGCAGAAATTTGGTACAGAGCGCACGACCGGGGACAGGGGGGAGTGGTGTGTCCCACGCCCATCAAAGAACAAGAACCGGCTTGTGGGGGTCGCTGGCAGGGGAAAGATGATTAGTTACTGGCCAGACAAGAGTGTTGAAGAACATGGGAGTTTCCAAAGACTCTGGGAAGAGCTGGCGATGATACGGAAATTATGGTGGCGAGCCACATGGGATCCTGCAAGTCGGATTGCGTGACAGGGGAGATCCGGGCAGCGATGACCATCAGGACCGACTTTGCCCGGAGTCCAGGTGGGACTGTCCTGCTCATCACGTTCAGTAATTCTGTGAGGAACCTGTCCGCGGTTGGAAAGCTTTCCTTGCGTTTAATCTATCAAGACCTTGCTGGGTTGACATGGGATCCCAATTTATTCTCAGGGGTCGAGGGTGCTGCCATGGCCCTGGAGTTTCCACTTGGCTGAACTTTGAGACTGTCAGCCACTTTTCGTAACAGGGCTATCCGCAGGATGATGTGGTGCCGAAACATGGTCTCTGCCTGCAAATCGCGAGCTGCCCATTGGCTTCGGCGCCTTATCGCCGACTTGGACCAGTGCACAGTTGAAAAGACTTTGGAGTGCCAAGACCAGTGATAGAGAGCGGCTGGCCATAGCCGGCTGGTTGTTGTGCTTGGGTTGCACTCGCTCGTGGCTGGTAACTCTGACGCTTGCACATCGCAATCAACTGTAGCGTCCTTCTCGGAACCGCTGGGAAGAAGAATCTGACGAGCTAGAGGCTAGAGCCCGGCGAGGGATTCCTGTGCTCGATCAACAGCAAGTTAGCAACCAGGCAGCCCAGTACAGTAGGGTTGGCGACAGACGCGCGCCAGAGACTTCGGACGAAGGCTGGGCCATGGCATGGTCTGGTCCTCTTTGACAAGGCAAGCGAGGCCATGCCATGCCTGTTGGGTAGTCTGACACACGAATCCACGTGGAACCGGCTCCTCGTCTAACGAATCTGGGTCTCACGGGTCTCGTGGCGGGTCGACGATACTGGCAGGCCATGGTCCAAAACGCCAAGCATTGATTAAGGGGGGGGCCTTGTCTTAGTAGAGCTGAAGTGCCGGCTTATGCAAGTCCGAGTTGCAGCTCTTCAACGTCTTCAACGCATATCACCAGCCTCGCCTCACATCGTGCCTCAGATGAGAGGTCGAGGCAACGTCCGGGCTCGGTCTGCGAGACGTCAGTCATTCATGGGCGACTGAAAAGAGCCATTTTGTGGTGCGGAAGCCCGGATGGTCCAACCTCGGATGGCATCACGGATGCAAATCGTTCAATAAATAGAAAAGCTTCAGGGGAGGGAGACCCACGTCTCGCGAAGGCTTCATGACTCGCACCTCCCAGGCCCCCGTGACTCGACTCCAGCCATGTAACGGGGAACCACTGCTGCCCTGTCCGCGGAACTGGAAGGGAAGGGCAACGCACTGGCATTCGTACAAGACGTTATCCGTACCCATTTCCAAGTTGAGCGCGCCCAAAGGTCGACACCGCGTGAATGCCATCCAACATCATCGGCGTGCGGGTTCACGATGGCCTTCGACTTTGATGCGCCAGTCTCCGCCGTGACCCTCACGGGCAGCATTCTTTCTTTTCTCGCGACAACAGGCGTCTTAATCTCGTTTGTCTTCTACCACGATCAGCAGCGTTCTTTCCGTCATGCTCTTGTCCTCAACCTCACCATCGCCGGTACGTTCGAAATCGGCTCTTGTCGTCCAACTACGATGTCTATTTGGGCTTGACTAATCGAGTGTTTTGCGTGTAGAGTTCATGAACTCGCTCGACAACTCGATATCGGGCATCATCTACATCAAAAACAAAGAACTCAAGCCGGGCGCCGCATGCGTCCTCAACGGAATGATCGGGCAGTTGTCTGTCCAGGCCTCCGACTTTTCGATTCTAGCCATCGCCGTGGTCACCTTCCTGACGATTACACGAAAAACGTACATGCCGAGTACATCGACGTCCCGAAAGATCATCATCTGCGTCTCTGTTTGGATCGTCCCGATAATCACCAGCGCCACAGCGACAATCATGGGATACATGGAGCCAGTGAGCGGCAACTGGTGCTGGATTTCCCGAGAGCGACCCGACCTCCGATACGCCCTTACCCACGGATGGCGCTTCGCCATCATCTTCACCGTGATTCTCATTTACATGTACGTCTGGTGGTACTTGGGACGACACTTCCGCTCCGTCGCCATCACTTCGGACGAACTCTACAACACCACTGGAACCGGAGCATCAAGCGCAAGCGGCGGCAACCCCGTCACCTCATCGATCCGCAAAAAGCAGGGCTTCGAACCGATCGACTCGCCAGGACTGGAGATGGACAAGTTTGACCGGCCAAAGACGAACAACAACAGACCGACGTTTGTCGAGCCCTTTGGCGCGTCCTCGGGCGAGAGGATAGAAATGTCCGACTTCCCAGACTTCCCTACGGTGGTCCACGGCGGTGCTGCTGCCGGCGTGCAGTCGAGGATCCCCAGCGCCGTCGAGGAGGACGAAGTCATCACGAAGCCCCGCAAGGCGTCGCAGCCGGCCGAGGAGGGCCAGACGAAGCGGAAGATGTCGTCGAGGATATCGAGGTTCGACGACTTCGACATGGACCTGTCGCAAGCCTCCGAGGCACGATTCTCCTATCTCGAGCAGGAAGAGAAGCTCCAGGGCGGCGGCCACCCAATGTTCAGCGACATTCCCCCGCCGACGAAATCCAGGAGGCCGTCTCGCCAGTCCATCAACGAATGGGCCACGTCAAGGCCCAAGGGCCACAGGAAACGAAGCTCCACGATATCCTGGTATCTGAAACCCCGAGGCCGAGACCTGGCTCGGGACTTCCCCCTGAACCCGAACATCGACCCCGTGCCCAGTAAACAGGCGACGCCTCCTCAGAACGTCACGGCCACGATGATGAGCGACTTCCCCATCCGCAAGCAGACGAGAAAGGTCGAGCGGGAGATCAAGCGCATGATGCTCCTCAACGCTTACCCCGTCATGTACGTCGTGCTGTGGATTCCCGGCCTCGTCAACCGCCTCATGGAGGCGTCGGGCCACACATCGCAAAGCAGGGTGCTTGCTGCTCTCCAGAGCTCAAGTCAATATATCGGCCTAGCCAACGCCATCACCTATGGATTCAACCAGCACGTCCGCCACAGGATAAAGGGCGACGTGTTTGCCTGGATACGGCGGAATAGTCGCTAGGGAGCCGCCGCCAGCGCGGGATGAGTTACGATTTGGATGAAGTAATACATTTCTTTTTGCAGTACACAGTATACCCCCCCAGCAATATAGTAAATCAGAAAAGAATGCCATGCATCGCCTGTCCACGAGTCTCCTTTTGTCATGTTCATCATGACCGCTTCTGTTGTTCCCCCTGTCTCACTTTTACCCATCGTGGCAATTCGAGCTGAAGCTGCCACGTGCCACCGACAATCAGACGCCATAATCGGCATGATCCTTGAGACGGACATTGGCTGCGCGCTTCCGTCCGTTGGTTTCCGTCGAGTTCTGACTCGCAAAACCCACGATCAATCATACCCCACGTGAACCACATATTGTCGGCCAATGTGCAGAGCGTATACTCCGTAGAGCCTACCGGGCATATGCTTAATCGCGCAAGTAACGATAATCTCCTCTGTTGCCACTCTACGGTTCCATCAGCGCTCGATCGTTGTCGCGTTGGATGCAATTGCAGGCGGAGCAGCCAAGATGCTCAGTAATCACAGCTAAGCAGAATTTTGTCTTGCTCGAAACTTTTCAGTGAGACGAGGAACCTGACCATTCCCAGAATAGACTGATGTTGTTCACAGGGATTCGCCAACCTTCTGGCGCTTATTCTTCTACGCATCATCCCTGCCGGTCGTGCTTGAACGGTGTCGTGAGCTTTGGCCTCATCTACGGAACGTTGCCGCCCAAAGATCACAGAGACTGTGGCCAAGGTCGCCCACATTGTACTTCAAACTGTGAGAACGTGTTTACGAATTCACCATATGGTCAGTTGACCTGTCGCTGGTATTAATTTCATCAACAAAGTAATACCAAGCCTTCGTCTCCTTCGCCGTTCGTCATGATGAATCTACCAGAGCGTCTCGGCGATGATCACAGAACCGCACCGCGTGGTGAGCGACTACCTTCTTACATGAGTTTACAGGAATGGCCGGGTCAGTATCAGACACAGCAAACTCTCTGCTAGGTCCGCGGATGTCAACAGTTGATATGTGGACGCGACTAAGAAAGAGCTCTCCTGCGCCCGTAATGCGGAACTCATCATGACCAACGAGACTTCTTGCAAACCAACGATTCAGGTCCCTGCTGTATCTGGTGTCCTCAAGTCGCTACGGAACGGACCTACAGAACAGACCGACTGAACATTGGCGGCCCGGTATTCTGACTTGAAGGATCTAGTCGGACGAGCTTGTGCTGTTGCGGGCTACGATGAGCTCTCAACCGACATCGACAGTCTGCCGGAAGTCTCTCTTGCAGATAAGGCCAGTGACAACTACTCTAGACCTGGATCGGAAGCCATTTTTGACCACATCATGGGCCAATTGGAATGTTACAGTCTTCACACCCGGAAGTATAAATGCCAATTCTGTTACACTTGCCTTTGATCCAAAGGTTCGTTAATTCTGATGGCTGCCAATGAAGACAACCTGAAATGTCATCTACGGCTCCTCATACCAGTCAGCCTACACGACTCGGAACACTCTCCGGGCATCGTCGGTTTTCAAAAAGTCAGTTCCCGTACTCTAGTGAGCAAAATCGTCTTCAGCTTGGGCTGTATCGTGTCTGCCTGCGAAGCAGACTTATATCGACCCGCACGCAAGATAAGATGCGTTAGAGATATCATGCTGATCCCGTTTCGTGCGCGGGCAAAATATCAACTCCCAGCAACTCCCCGGAAAGACCGGCTGAATTTCAGCAAACTCTTGAAATGACCGTGGAGATGGCCTGGAAATCATCCTGAACGCACCAACTGCCGACAGCCACTCACCTTGCACAACACAGTTGAAACTGTCACTTGCTCGTGACATAGCCCCAATCGTGATGTATCTCTGTCTCAACGCCATAGGTGAGTGGAATGGGCCCTAGTGTTCACTGGAATGTGCCCTGCGGAAGGATCGAGGGGAAGAGATATGTGTTCTCGATTGAACATATTTTCAACGACTTTGTCTTGGATTTAGCCTAGTGTAGGTCAATAAAGCCAGCGGTTCTCCCTGTTGGTTCTCGGAAACTCTCTGAAACTCCCGTGACAGAGGCCGCCCTGAATGAACCATCAGAAAAATGACTAACGTTCTGATTCACCTCTTGTTGGTGGCTGGGCGTGTCCTTCCGGTCGTTCAAGCCCTTCTTCTCCAAGCACCCGCTGTGTTGCCATTCCGATACACCCACTGCGGTGCCGTCAACAACACTGAGCTCCAGGAGATCTTCTACCTGACCTCATCATCGGGACTAAGCCCGGCGCAATGCCAAGGAGTATGCTCGACAGCAGGGTCACATTTCGTGGCCTTGGGCCATGGCTCGGATTGCTACTGCTCCTACGCGACCGCAGGTCACGAGATGTTGCCAATACTGGCACCGAACAACAATACGGACTACAGCCTTTGCAACACCCCGTGCCAGGACACCCCGGAATACTCTTGCGGAGGACAGCTGGGCCAGGAGCGGATATACAACATCTACGGTGTTTGCACAACCACATCTCCCGCGTCTACTGCGAGCAGCTCGTCTTCACTCAGCACCTCCTCGGCCGAGACAACCACGACAACTTCATCTTCAACGGGGACTACCACGACTGACAGCACGACCTCGACTACTTCTAATACTTCAGGATCGTCGACTTCCACGTCCACAACGGCCTCATCAACAACTACCTCGTCAACAATTACCTCGGCAACAACGACCTCATCATCATCAGACGCAACTTCATCAACAACAGGCACAATTTCGTCATCTCCATCAACCTCTCCAACGTCGGACTCAACTTCATCGACATCTACCACGACCTCCCCATCCTCTTTCACTTCTTCCACCTCTTCTACCTCCTCAACCCCTTCTACTTCTTCAACCCCTTCTACTTCTTCCACCTCTTCGACATCTTCGACCTCTTCAACCTCGTCGACGTCGGATACACCTTCGTCAGCGCTGTCAACATCCTCGGTACCATCATCAACATCAGACACAATTTCATCGTCATCCAGTCTTTCAATCTCGTCATCATCGACCCTGTCGCTCTCATCAACTTCGTCTGTTTCGATATCATCGGCATCCTCGACATCTTCAATTTCTTCCACCAGCTTTTCTTCCACCAGCTCGACTAGTATCGTTGCCACATTTAGCACTGTTTCTACCATAGTTGCCTCGTCTTCGTCGACTACTGCTGCGCTTTCAAGCCTCTCCGGTACTTTGACTCGACCATCAACATCGACTCCCGGCAGTACATCTGGGTCGTCTACAGCAAGTTCGACGATATCAAGGGCGTCAGGAACGTCTAGCCCCACGTCGGAAAGCAATCCAGCAAGCACAGCATTGCCCTCAACGTCTTCTCAAAATGCAGCCCCTTCGCCATCTACGAGCGCCATACCGTCGTCAATATCAACAGTTCCAAGTTATCTCGCGGAAAGCTCGGCCTTCACCAGGCCGTCCTCCTTTCTCTCGTTCAGTAACTCTACACGCATGTCTTCCATATTCTCAAGTTCCACATCTATCGCCGCACCGTCATCCGAGAGCTCTCTCGGTTTGAGTACTTCAATCCCAACGGGATCGAGTAGCACTTCTGTCGAGGTTGTGGACTCAACGCCGACCTCGATAGTCAGCCAGACACCCGCCATCTCCGTTTCTGCGCAATCAAGCGTCACCCCAGCGAGTAGTTCATCAAGCACTTCGGGGGCGGCGTCAAGCGGGAGCATTTCATCGACCGTCTTGACCAGCAGAGACCAGACTTCCGGCTGGTCTGCTGCCACAAGCTCGCAGACGGAGGTCATATCAGACTCTCAGGGAGGCCAAGTATCCAGCACTCTCCCTCCGACTTCATTCTCACCGAGTTCTAGAACCGAAGCTTCGTCAGAAAGCACAGTGACCTCATCCCTGGCCACGACCAGCAGCCCCGATAGCTTAATCAACGTTGCTCTATTCTTCAGCATCTTACCCCTTCAACCAACAACATCGGCAGCTTGAACGAGGCCGACTACACAGCCGGGGGAAGCGGTTCGATAGCTTGATAGGAACGCTGGTTGCCCTAGTTCACGACATTTCAGTAGAAAGCTATGATACCTTCGCGCTATGACCGCCCACAGATTCTGATTGCAAGAGAAGATGTGTTCTGTCGTCTGTTTGTGGCCAAATTGCGCTTGTTCTTTTTCTTCTTGTAAATGAAGCGTTAGGGTGTGTATTACGTGTCTACTAAATTCAATGATTTCAAAATTTGAAGAAATGCTCCTGGTTGGCAATCATGACGTACACGCCATGACTTGAAGGTTGCGGTAGAAACAATACAGAACCTGAAGAAGAATCCGGCATATGCCATGTATCGGACCCAATTCCAAGACCCATGACACGCCGGCTCCATACTCGGATTGTTGGACTTCCAAGGTAGACCGAAGATTACTTTCTGCTCGGGAAGGAACTGCAAAGCAGTCCTGGGTTCCAATGAGTAGTTCCAAACTTTACCGAATTACAAGTCTTGATGTGCAGTAAGCGCTACCTCGTTACACCGGGCCGATATTCACGCTTAGCTGGACTTTGATTCATTCTTAGATGACACATCTACGTCACTTGGCGTCGGTTGTTGGCCGTAGTGCTTACTCGGACCCAGCCACCGGAGCGAGTAAGTAGTTAGAAAAAGGACTCATGGACACGAGAAAGAGATCGGGTGCTTTCTGTCTTTGTTCACTTTTGTGCTTTTTCGCCATGCTGTGTCGCCGACTATCTGCACTCGCCGCAGTGGCCTGCCTTTCAGTAGGCACTCTTGGATCCCCAAAAAGTCATTCCTCGATCGAGAGGCGTTCAGCTCAAGAAGTCATTGAAAGGCTGGGACTTGAGCCAAATGTCGAGAAGGGCTACTACGTCGAGACATTCGAGGATCCCGACCGGAACAGCAATAACCGTTCCGCCAGCACGGCCATTTACTATCTGCTGGAAGGCTCCGATGGTCCCTCGACATGGCACCGTGTTGACGCCGCAGAAGTCTGGCATCACTACGCCGGAGCACCTCTGACTCTTTCCCTATCGGACGACAATGGAGAGCCTGTAAAAAACGTCGTTCTCGGCCCTGACATCTTCGATAATCAGCAGCCGCAAGTCGTCGTCGCCAAGAATCAATGGCAAAGAGCAGCGAGCCACGGTAGATGGACGCTTGTAGGGACCACAGGTAAGCAACGCGCCGTTGGATCACTGAGAAATTTTGGCTGATGCGTCGTTGCCAGTTGCGCCTGGATTCTCCGTAGATGATTTTCAGTTAGCCGAGCCTGACTGGGTTCCGAAGGGGGCGTGAGGCTGTTTCCGATATCACTCGGCGGAGCGGTGAAGCGACACCGGGCTGCCATTCCCACTTGCAACAGCTTTCTACCTAGCACAATCAAGTCCTGCCATCTACTGCTATGGATCACATGCTTCAAAGTCTGAAATGGAAGATGAATATTGGGTGTAAGGATGGTATCCCACTGTCACACCCAATTACTTTTTCGAATCCATGTGCCCGTCGCTGAGGCTGCTTCGTAGACTTCTCGTGGCCCATTAAATATCGCCAGATCGACGAGGCGACCGGAAAGGCGTGATTTGACCATCCCCTCGGCGGCGGTAGCCTCGGAAACGATATGGGCCGCAGACGCTCTCGTCCGAGTTAGATACCTCATAGCCCTCTTCCCACCAGCCTCGATGCTGCGCCACCATCTTCCACCACGCAACCCGCTCGACTTATAGGCAGCTTTCCGGGTTCATCTCATAAGGCGGGGCCTCGGGGTAAAGGATCCGCAAGTAGAAGTGGACAGGGTCATCGTAGAGGTAGAAGTGATCCATTATCGCGTCCCAGCATTGCCACCACTCATTGTCTACTTCATCCGGCGACTGCATATGTAAAATAGTAACATCTTCCAGATGCTCCATTTCGAGGAGCAGCCTGGAGTGGTAGTGACGGAACAGGTGGTAGTCTATGCCGAGAATTATGAGCCTGCGGGCCATTGGGTATTGGGCATGGAGTGTTTCTAGGTCGTCCTGGGGCAAGTATAAGGTGTCAATGTCGAAATCAACCCAGTCGTATCTTCCGGTATCCTTTCCCGTGGCATACACCTTGCGATAGTATCGTTGGAGATACGTTCTGGATTCGGCGCAAGCGTGAAGGAGGGGTGGCGGCGGTGCAGACGACGGCCAGGGGCATTTGTAGCCGCTTATAGGCTCTTCGCCATAGAGAATCTGACGGGGATCCATGGCCAGCTCCCAAATGCATTGACGCACTTCGAGGGGTAGAAGGGGAAAGCAGTGGAAAGTGGCCATCGCGGGTTGCTTCAAGTCAGCTATCGGTTGACGAATATTTATACTCATGTAGTACGCAATGCCTATTCAAACAAGAGAGGCAGAAGTCGAAAAGAACTTTTGCCATGTTGGAAGGGCGAGCTGGGGGTTTTAACAAAGTCCTCAAGTCCTTGATGGTGGATGAGTCACCTGCGGCACAGCGGCAACAATGCCTCATGCATTAAGAGCGGAGAGAGACCGTAGTGATCACCCTGCAGAGGTCCATTAAACACGACATGGGCTTCAAGTTACGCCGCGACGCGGTCCTTATGCGTTGGCTGGCAGGGTAGACGCTTACTGTTAGCTATAGGGCCGTTGGTGTAAAGAACAGCCAGGTTGATCTGTGTCTAGACTGAGCGACTATAGGTTGCGATAAGTATTATGAGATTCAATGAGTCGGTGTCTGTCTGTTTTTTGCCTGAAATGACAGTCGAAGTTCGGCAAGGAAGTCAGGCATATTGACTATCCGACGTTGCTGCTAGCCAAACAAGATATTGAAAGTGCCTACGGCCAGTATTTCACATCTATGTGACCTGAAGCAGTATACGATGCGTATGGAATTATGAAGCACAATGTTCTCGGGCCAAACCCTCGCCCTTGTTATGCTTCATCGCAGGCACACCTCCGCCACCTCCGTGCCGCCGTGCTTCTCGAAGAAGCCTTGGTGAACATACGAAAAGAAAGTACCGACACGCTCAAACTGCGGCACATCCCTGGGACAACAAGTACTGTGTTCCCACCCTTTTGACGAGTGAGGCTGGGGCGTTGGCACTCTGCGAAGCGCCAGGCCGACATGTACGGGTTCTTTGAACCTCGGCGCCTGGTCTACCCGTCCGAGCAGAAGCAGACTCAGATATGTCTCACTCTGCTCCCGCTGCACGTCAAGCATCCACTGAACGCAGTCCGGTTGCACGACAGCCTCGCATTCCGGGTTGGGCCCCATCGCGTCCATGATTCCAACTTTTCCGACCGACATGACGAAGCTGCAGCGACACATTGTGTCCCGGTCTCTCCGAAGAGTAGCGGTAGTACCACCTTCTATTACGGCGTTGAGCAGACGGCCTCGTAGACCAAGCCGGCCATGGATACCCGTAGAGCAGTTTTGTCTGGTCGTCAAGTCCACCGAAGACGGGTCCCAATGGAAGTCCTTTGTCAGGCATAGTTCTGGGTCTTCCTTCACTGTCGACATGCTCGATAACGCAGCAATGTGCAACTTCGGCCAGTCGGCGTCATAGCGCCGGAAACTAATAGACCCCCAAGACCAGGTGGGAAGTTTGGCATCGTGGTGGCGGACTGCCAACGGCGTGTTTGGGTCCGGCTGGCAGTCACCCATTGCGAGATTGATGGTCCAGTACCACAGGAGTGACTCCACCAGGTTGGTCTTGGAGAGATGAAAGATACCGCCATGGCAAGTTACGCGGCCTGACACAGGCGGGTACAGTGACCGAAGTAAGCAGTCGATGCTTTCGAGCTTTTGTTCCGGAGGGTCACAGGGGAGCATCATGCAATGCTCCATGAGGCCAACACGTAACCTGCCATTTCGCCAAACCTCACCGTGGGTGCTGCTCGATGGCGTTTTCAGCCAGTTGTAATCGCCAGGCATACATTCGCACTTTCGATACTCCCAGCACTCCCAGCTCATTTCGCTGAGACCGAGATGCAGAACCCGAGGTGACATGAGGATGGCTTGGAAAGTAAACGTATCCCCAAAATAGTTTTGTGTCGTCCGAGGGTCCGTGCGGCTATAGCCCCTGGTATTTCTAGAGATGTGTGAGTGAGCCACGGCTTGGCTGTGGCGGGCAAAGATGTTGTAGTCACGCCCTTTGAAGGATATTGGGAATGTCATAGTCTCGGGCGAGACGCCGTCGAGGAACCCATTCGCAAAGGTCTTTCGGGATTTGAAACTGCTTTTTCTCCAGTCGTCAACGCCTGCCACGGCGATGGTGAAATAGGAGTCGCCGTAAATGGCATCGAGTTGCTGCAAATGCCACTGCCAATCTTGGGCATCGTCGTGCATGACACATAGATTGAGGTTCCATACGGCACGAATCCCCTGCTCGTGCGCAATACTGAGAGCTTCCTGAAGCGCTTGAGGGATTTGCCGCCACGCGATACCCCTTTGGCGATCGTGGACATTCGCTGTTGCCGTCACAACGTGGTGATTATGCTTCGTTGGCGCTTTGAGGGCCAGCGCAACATATTCGAACCGGTCCGTGGGGTCGGCGAATCGAGGCACGTCCACCAATCTGATGTCCCGTACATTTTCTCCCAGTTGCAAAATGCGATGGAATGGGGCCACTCCGCCGTAAGCGAAACGGACCTTGTTGCGCCGGTAATGTCGATTGCATCCCCTATGCAGCGAATCGCAGGATTCGACCCAGCTGGTGACGAGCTTCCTCCGCTCGGCTGAATCCAGCCGAGCTTTTGGCTGCTTGGCTGGGTTGAATGCTGGCCAAGGAGAGGGTTTTCCTGTGTCGCCAAAGATTTCATCCGTCAGTCTGAATTCTTGTAGACATTAGAGAGGGTAATGCTCATCTTACCAGGCTTTGTAAATAGCTCAATTTCGTAATTTCGTACACCTATAATACTTGAAGGGCGTCCTGGTTCCATCCAGAAAGCCATCGTTTCCAAACGAGGCAGATATCCGGGTCGAATTGTGGTTTGAACGAAGAGGCAATACTCCTCACCAGGAGACCCATCTGCGACCATCGGATCCCGCACTTGTTTGTTGATAACGGCAGACACCAGGGCGCAGAGGCGGCAACTTTTGTTGGGGAACCAGTCGAGCCCTCTCAAATATTTGAGTAGACGCAGGTCGCCACATCTCTTGCAGTTCAGACGGCCGTCTCGCGGCGCGATACTCGGATCGGGCTGAGGAACGGGGCGGCTAAGCTCCATGCTGGATGTTGTTCAATGGGAAGACAAGGTATATCTGCGGCTCGATTTTTCCGTGCAGCCATCGGTCATGTCTGATGAGACTGCGCGAAGTTCTCGGAGATCAATTTATCACTGGACGGGAAGTCGAAGGCGCGTATCGGGTGTTTGCAGAATAGTGGAAAGGTGTGCGCTTCGTCATTCGACGCTGGAGCGGAGGTTGAGTGACAGATTTGATGACTAAGTCCGCATTATGTAATACTCGCCTCATGCGCCACTCACTCATGCCCTGGTAGTCAGTCTCTCATGGAAAGCTTTTTTGCTTTCGGTCAACATGAAAGAACAAAGAATATGAATTTTATCGGGTATCACGGCTATTCAGTTTATCTATCCAACATCGCCATCAATGCCAATAAAAATAGGGGAAATAGCACGCCGTCTAAATGCCTTCTCTTGCACGGACACTTTCCACGCAGTCCTGCCACCTGAGGACCTTGAGATAGATGCACTCAATAATGGCGATCAACACCATGCCGCCGCCCAGACCAATCCACGCGCCGTTCAGCTCCATGTTGGGCGCTCCCAGTTCGAGCCACACCGCGAGAGGCACCGCCCCCACGTAGTTGACGACGAACACCACACACGCCGCCACGGACTGCTTGCCCAGACCGCGAAGCACACCGTTGCACCCGCAGATGATGGAGTCGATGAGCTGGAAGGCGCCGACGGCAAGCATAGACTTGGTAGTGAGCGCCTGCACGGCGGCGTCCTCGGAGAAGATGAGCCCGAGCTGGTTGCGGAAGAGGAACACGAGGATGCCGTCGATGATACCGACGACGGTGAAGACCACCGCGTAGAGGTTGGCAGCTCGTCGGGCGATCGGCACAAGCCCGGCGCCGATGAGGTGGCCGATACGGGTGGAAATAGCCACCGAGATGGAGAATGGAATGTGCCACATGACGACAGAAATAGTGGTCAAGATAGTTTGCGCAGCCAGGTGCTCGGTGCTGAGATACGACGTGCTGAGCGTGAGAATCTCGAACGCGGCCCACTCGCCCACGTTGACGAGCGAACCCGCGATGGACAGGCGGACGGGCAGGCCCCATTCCTGGAATGCTTTGCGGGAGAATCCGCCCCAGCACTTGTGAGACCACTCGCCGAAGAAGACGATGTATGCAAGTAGCAGGACGGGACGAAGGTCGTTGGAGAGGGCCTGGCCCAGCGCCGCGCCTTCGAGACCCATGCCCAGCTTGAATGCGAATAGCCAACTCAACAGCGCGTTGACCGGGGCGCAAATGATGAGGACCACCATGGCGCTCTTGAAGTCTCCCTGCGCCTGCAGGAACCGCTTCAGGGCCTCGAAGGACGCGTAGCCAGGGAGTCCGATGAGGCTGACCCGCAGGAACGAGCCGGCCTTGACTGCTAGATGATGCTGCTTCACAAAAGCCGAGAGAATCGTCGGCGAAAAGATCCAAAAGGCACCGATGGGAATGGTGGCGATGGCCATGAGGATGAGCATGCGCTGAACGTGCAGGCCGACGGCCGTGAGACGTCCGGAACCGTGGGCCTGGGCGCAGAGAGTGTCGAGGGCGGTCGCCATGCCCTCGAAGATGGCGAGACCGATGATGTTCATGGTGGTGAGTCCGATGCTGGCGGCGGCGAGGTCGTCGGCGCTGAGATGGCCGGCGGCGAAGGTGGTGATGACGGTGAAGGAGTACTGCAAAAGATACGTGGCGATCAACGGCAGGGAGTACTCGCAGAGCAAGCGGAACTCTGTCAGCCAGCTGCTGGAGACGGGCTCCGACTTTGGGATGGGCTGATCGGCCAGCAGCGGCGACGTCTCTCCGGGACGATAGGCATCGTCGTCGCGGTCGCGGTGATCCATGGCGGGCGACGGCGGCGGCAACGACGATGCGATGCGGGCGTGGGGTAAGAGAAACGACGGAACGGAGCGGACGAGAGGGAAATGGAGATGAGCCAGCCAGCACAGCCAGCCAGCCGGGGAGATTAAAGGACAACTACCAACAGGGCTGGCTCAAGACAGGGAAGAGGGGATAATGGTCAAGGCAGAGGACCGACAGACAGGACACGACTGAAGTAGATAGGGTTCAGGGACGGCTTGACAAGTTACAAATCATGGGTTGGGTGTGAAGGGACGTGAAGCTGAACGCTTTCGGACAGCACGGCGTTGTGTCTGTAGCTTAAATCGATGTATTGGAGGGATGGAGATGATGTCGTATGGACTCGAGAATCTCAAGTCCCCGTCCAAGCGGTTGGGAATGTCTCGTCTGAATAGTCGGGAGGAATGGCAGAGGGGAGAAAAGTTTGTCGCGGACGGACATGGGCCATGGACCACGAGCCTTTTGGCCATTTTGGTCTGCTCCCTCGAGCTCTCTCCACTAAAAAGTCCCCGGAAATGGTTGTGCCAAAGCGCCGTGGATTCCGGCATCCGATACTCTTGTCCGACGTTTTGCTGCTGTGGGTGTTTGATCGCATTGCATCAAACTTAGGTAATGATGTTGCTAATGCTGTATTTGGCCGCATGTCCTCAGGCCTGCACGACCTGGATTCTGTGAATGCTGTTGAGATATGTCATCTAGTTACGTTGTGCGTGACATCTCACTGTAGGAGATGATGAGCGGTCATCGGAATGTAGTGCCCGAGTCAAGTCCGGCTGTCCATGACACCTTGGCAGATGTCCGGAGATGACATTTCTTTGATCAAGGCCGTGAGTCCGGGCTTCTGGAGCCGACTTCCGGTCGATGCAGATGGCTCAAATGAGGTTGGTTATCGTCCCCAGTGTTGTCGAGGTTCAGTATCCAGCCAGACTATGAGGATCATATGGCCTATTCATTCGACTACGTGAGTTTTCTACTCTGCCACATGAAAACAGATGACGAGCAACACAGGATCATGAGTCTTGCGATGAATCTCGGCTCATCTCATGGCACCTTTCCAACCTTTGAAACGATGACTCTCATTTTTATCCCTCATTTCAACTTGAAAGATCATTTCTGTCACGCAGAGTCGCCTCTGTTCAAACCATGGAGAACACTCCAAGTTATGATGTCATTCGAGGTCTTTCCTTCCTTATCTAGCCACTCAGCGCTCACTCACTTACTTACTTACTCAATCACCGCAAGTTGCCACCCTGTGATAATATGGGGACGCCACGGCGTAAAACAATACTACTACTACTACTACTACTTGCCACCCTGTGATCGCGCGACATCGGCTGCACGACAATCATTTCTTTATGTACAACAACACACCAAACGTTTTCAGTTTTCTCATCCAATCGTTTCTCATCTACTACTTAATGTTATTAATCGATGTTGCCGCCTGGTTTGCCAAGCTCATCCTCGTTCTGCAGCGCGCCGTCAGGCTTCGCTTACAAGGGAACACCGCCGCCACAGGGACCGCCGTTGTGAGAGTGACCAGAGGCCTCGGCGGCGCGCTTGAGACGCTGAGCCGTGTCCGCAGCGTAGCGGCGCTTGGTGATGGTGACGGGAGGCAGGCTCTCCCAGCTGATGGCGTACTTTGCAACCGAGTGGGCGATGGCCTTGGAGTTGATGAGGTACGCGTCGTTGTCCAAGTTGGTAATGTCATCACCAGCCAGGTGGTAGTTGACGTCGTACGCGACACCGGCCTCTCCGCCAAAGATCTCCGCCTCCGCCTCGGTCTTCAAGCCCTCGGCGCCGGTGAACAGGCCACCACTAAGTCAGGTTAGTGATTTGATGCGCTGCGAGGAAGACATGGGGAAATTCTTACGAAGGAATACCGTTCTCAATGAAGGCAGCGTAATCTGCATCCAGCATTATCAGTAAATAGCCTCACAAGACACCCCCATTGCAAGATGACCTACCAGAGCGACCGTTGAACTGGGTGGGAACGTGTCCGCGTCCGTTGGCCTCGAAGAACTGCTCAAAGTCCTTCTCAATGACGTCGCTTCCGGCGGGACCAGAGAAGTTGAAGGCGCTGCCGTCGCCGTCGTAGATGGCCAGGATGGGGTTCGGGCTGGCAATCATGTCGAAGTTGAGGTAGGCGCGGATCTTGGAAACCTCTTCCTCGGAGCTGTTGAGCGACTTGACGTAGAAGTAGGAACCGAGCTTGCCGTACTCCTCGGCACCCCAGAAGCCGAGACGGACGGCGTTCTTGATGTTGAAGTTGGTGAGGGCCTTGGCGACGATAAGGACACCGACGGTACCGGAGCCGTCGTCGCTGGAGGGAGAAAGTCGTTAGCAACACTATTCCGTTCGCCCAAGAAACTGGTGGCAAACTCACTTGATACCGGGACCGGCGAAAACGGAGTCGGAGTGGCCTCCAATCATCAACACGTTGTCCGGGTCGCCGATCCTGCTCTCGGCAATGACGTTGTAGTTGACGCGCTCCTCCAGGATGCTCACCAGGTTGAAGTCGACAGTGACCTCCTCGCCGGCCTCCAGCGCAGCCGCGAACTCCAGGCCCTTCTCGCGGTAGATGCCAATCGCCGGCGCGTACCCGTCCGAAACCGCGCCGAGGGTGCCCTGGAGCGAGCCGACGTCGTTGTTGTAAATGATGGCGCCAATGGCGCCCGCGGACTTGGCCAGCGTCGCCTTGACGCCAAAGTTGCAGCTGCCTCTAGACACGAGCGCCACGGAGCCCGCGAGGTCGGGGTAGTCGGCGGCGTCGCAGCCCAGGTTGGCCACGGCGACGAGCGGCGCGCCGCTGACGGTGCCGCCGGGCGTGTACGTCATGGGCAGGGCGTCGACGGCGCTGCCGTCCACGCTGAGGGAGAGCTTGGAGCCGGAAAAGGTTTCGGTGAAGGGCTGCTTGTAGACGTCGTAGTAGTCGAGCTTCTCGAGCTCCTCGACGAGCCAGTCGACCGTGGCGTTGTGGCCGCCGCCGCCGAACGCGCGGTTCCCCTCGTGCGCGTCCGCAATGTCCTGCAGGGACTGGGAGCCGGCGAGCAGGTCCTCGATGGTGATGAGGTCCTGCAGCGACTCGGAGTCGACGTAGGGCTTGCACTTGGCGGCGGTGGCCAGCGCGGGCAGGGCCAGGGCTACGGCGGAGGTCTTCATCTTGAGGCTCGTTGGGATCTTTCTCTTGGTGTACCTGACGGACGAGAGAGGTTGGAAGAGACAGAGAGAGGAAGCAGACTTGACTGAGAAGAAGCGACCAGAGGGACTGCGGTGATCACTTGCCCCTCCGCAGGAGAGCAGCGGCGACTGGCTGGGTTTTTCAACTACATGGCTTCTGCATAACCGATGGGAGGCGAATCGAACACAGGCTCGCGTGATGTCTGCCAAGGCGATAGATAAGGAAGCTGGATGTCGATGCGGATGCGTACCGGGACCAGAGTATTGGAACCATCGCGTAAACGTGTTGGACATCCACTTGTGCTCCGGGGCAAGCGAATCGATTGGGAAGCTCAGAGACAGCCACCGCAAAAGTTCGAGACCTCCGTTGGTCGTCAAGTCGCGACCTGCCCGATCCAGAAACGGTCGTATGCGCCAATGCAGCGGCGTAGCGACTTTGGTGCCGGGGTTCATCTTGGCAATGCTACCAAACGGTGGTTGGGGCTCTGATAGGCCAATGGCGATGCGGGAGTGTTTACTCTACGTGTTTCCATGATTCATACCCGTGTCGTTGTTAAGACGACACTGCTTCTTTGGTTCTACTCGTAGTCACAGTTCAAGGACGTCTTGAGTACCAGGATACTCTTCGAGATTGTGACTGTATCATGGATCAATACATTCAGTCAGGTGCATGCGAATTTACGTCACACTGAATCTCTCCAGCTCTCTCTTTGGAATTTTAGATCCACTGATCGAAAAAATTCAAGCACGCCGATAGGGACATATGACTAACTCCCATGGTGAGCGTGGAGTCTTTCGGTATTGGGTGGGAAAGGCTCAGCTTATAGGACTAAGCATGCTGTAAGGTGTCAAATTACTGCATTCAGCCAACTTCATTCAGATCAGGTACGAAAACGACAGACTGTGCTCTTCGTAGAGACCATAAAGCCTGGAGGACTGTGGTCCATCGAAAGACAACCAATGTGATGAAAAGGCAGTTGGCTTGACGAACCAATCACCAATCAATCGAACACGACTCAAAATGCCACTACGGACTTGCCGGAGATCGGCCACAGTACCTTGCTATGAAGGTGCCGGCTTTTTTCTCATGAAACTCATTAATTGTTCGAAAATGTATCTTGAAGGAAGCTCTTGGTCGATGCCAAGGTTTTTCGCAGTAAATGTACTCTCATGATTTTCAAGTTGCCCTCTTGAGAGGTAACTCATTGCCGACAATTTCGTTCCATCACAGAGCTGAGACATCGATGGAGTGCTTCTCATGTTACGCGAAAAAGCATGCCAACCTCCCGCCAGCGGCCAGCGGCCTTGTGGTCAGTATACGGTCTTGAAACGGTTGCTAAGTTGATAGAACCCCGATGTTACCTACCCTGAATCTGCGAGGAGATCCATAGCTTCATCGACTCTGACCGAGTCGCGTACTCAGACACCAGCAAAAATTATGCTATCATCGTTAGCCTTCCTGACTTAGAACCCTAGCTAACAGCATTGAGCCTAAAAGGAAGAGAAGCTCCGTTTGGCTCTGACAAATTCATCGCTGAGGGTGCTTGTGAATTCTTCGGCAACGGCATGTGTATATCAGATGTTTGAATTCATTAGAGGCAACGCTACAGAGATATTGTAAAGACACAAAGCTGGGCCGTAAGTGCCATGAAGGCGAGGTATTCACTGTCGGCAAAAAACCCGAAGTGATTGAAGTTTGTCGCTTCCTGAGTGCCCTGCATGCAACTGCGCACTTTTCTGTGTCATTAGAAAAGAAATACCCTACCCCGTAACTCGGATGATTGACTTACATCCCATGGTTTCCACAAATGACATACTATAACGGAACAGACATGATTGTGTAAAGTCTGTACGTTTTTATTGTTTCAGTCAAAAAGAACGACTGCCTATTTGTGTGCCCAACCCCTCGAAACCAAAATCACTCTTCACTAGGAAACTACTTCGAACCAGTGTCTCGCAGCGTTCCGCCAACGAATTGGCAGGTACATGTCACCTACTTCTCAAACTCCTTCATAGCCTCCTCGGCGGAAACTTCCTCCAAGACAATGTCCGAGATGACATTCACATCCTCACCGTCAAAGTCCTCGGTCCACGTGTCAAACGCAGCAAGCGTGGCAAGCTTGGCCTCCGCCTGGTCGACCTCGCGGGTGAAGTTGGACCGGGGCGCAATCTCCTCCATGGAGCCGAGGATCATGCCCGAGCTCGTCTTGTAGAAGCGAAAGTCGGGGTCCTCGCCGCGCTTCTTGATCTTGCCGTCCTGGACCTGGAAGCCGTCGTTCTTGCACTGCTGGTTCCCGCAGTACTTGACGCCTCTGCTGCCGGGGTTCCCAAACCCGATGGAGAAGCTGCGCGTCTTGTAGCCCTTCTTCTTGAACCCGTTGTACAGCCCGGAGAGCTTGCCGCCCTGGCTCGAGTTCTGGGACCCCGGGACGCAGCGCGAAACCTGGTGCCCGTTGGAGGTCTTGCTCTGGCTCGTCGACGCGAAGGGGTACTCGTCGCACGAGTTGTTGATGCCGCCGCGGTGGCCCGGCTTGCCTTTGCCGCGGACGCCGCACTTGTTGTTGCTGCCGCAGCCGGCGGACTTGCGGCGGTCCTTCTCCGTCTGGGAGTTGGGGTTGTCCCAGGTCAGTCGGGTTGGGAACTTGGGACTGGCGCAGCGGACGGCCCAGCACATGTTGGTGCAGACCTCGGGCATGCGGTTGCACAGGAAGGTGACGTCTGGGGCTGCGGCTGCGACCCGAGGCACAGCAGCCAGAAGGGTCAAGCCAAAGATGACGATGGGTTTGAGGGTCATGATTGAGGATCTGTCTAGGAAAATTGTCGATGCTTCTATCTTGAAGACTGGGGTCTGTTTGGCCTTCCAAAAGAAGCCGGCATAGTTGGAGCTTTATATCCATGGTCATCAACTTCTGGGCAACGGCAAAGCTCATTACTCTGAGGGCTGAGGCCGTCCAAGAGCCCAGCTGTGTCCGAAGACAACGTCTAGCTTCAATCGTACCTTACGATAGGCTCAAACTTCCGGTCAGCTTACTTGGTCCCACAGAATGTATCACGAGATGCCTGTCTCGAGCGTTCAAGACGTCGCCTTGCGGCCATGTGGTAACTTGCTTATATTCTGCTAGGCTGCAGTTTTTCATCAGCATGTGGCTATGGTGTGCGACCAAAAACGAAATTTGCTTGGTTTGACGCTGAGAAGATATGAAGATGTGTTCCAAAATAGTTGCAGTCTTGTAGATCTTGATTCTCAGCCATGAAAATTACTGGCCTGAACCTGTGAGCGACATTTGACAATGTCTCAAGCATTGAGTCCATCAACCTCCGTCGTAGTGACCATGTTGAGGGGATTACTCATTGCGTTCAGCAATAAGACTACCATATTAGGATAAAACTTGTAGATTGAGAGCAAAAGCACTGTAGACTCTGCTCCTCATGGAATCAGGTGTCTAAGAAGTGCGGGAGTACGAGGAGGAAGTCTGACCAAGGCACCAAAGCAGTGCCGTAATTTCATTCTGCAGAAAGTGGCTGGCTCTGCTACGATACCTAAGTGTTAAACTGTTACATGTTGAGAGTCTCAGGATCCGATTCACGTGCGATGACGGCAAGCTTGTGCCATTCTAACAGCGTCAACGAGCGTATGTTGTCTTGAAGGAGGACGTGGTCACGTCGGAGCTAGAGTGTGATGGCGGACAGGCGGGGTCGCCAAGTGCATTGTCCTACTTTGTGACACCAATATTTGATCCTTATTCGCTGTAACACATCGGAGGGAGCAGGCTGAGGGCTGGCAGCTTCTCGCCTAGTCGCGTCACTGGGGGCGTCATCAGTCTTGTGCTTAGGGCGAACGAGAAGTCATTGGTCTTCTCGTAGAATGCTGGCCTGTTACTCAAAATGGGCATTGGAAGTAGCTTTTGGAGAAGGATCAGAAGTTTGGACTGCCAAGATTCGAACACAGAATGATCGGCGGAAGATGAGAAACATGTCGATTTTGGGCTTCTTCTCGCCGAGGAGAGCTGAAAGCGCCTGGGAGGAGGGGGCTGTGGGACCCGAGATCAAGGACAGATGACCCGAGAAGACTCTGACAGGTCCAAGGCGCAGTAAGGAGAGAATTAAAAGATTTGCCTGGTGCCTGGATACGTTTACATCTGCTTCTTGTGGAACTGATCCCAATCGCCCAACTGTGGTGAGGTTATTCGTAGCCCCTACGCAATCGGGGTTGACCTCCGCGGCTTACCTCAGCTGCTGCGGCAGCCAGCAGTGACATCTCAACTCCTCAGAAAGACATCTGCCCGCGCCTTCCTGCATCTTACAACCATATCCCCTTCCACCGCTCCTTCCCCGGACACTCGCACACTTTGAATTGCCCAAATTTCTTCTTCTCAGGCACACAATAACTCTTGAATTTTTTTGACAAAGCGATAAACATGTCCGACTACGACGGCCAGTACTACGCTTACAAGGTTTACGTCACCTGCGACGTTTCTCGCGATAGCGTCATTCAAGCCCTCACCGACGACGGAGAGGAAGAATTGGACAAGATCACCGTCGAATCTCGCCCTGGGCAGACGACTCAGTCGGTGATTACGCATCACAGAGAAAACACCCCCAGAGGGGGCAAAGAGCACCCGAGCCGCTTCCTCGTCGTCGATTCTGCCGACCTCGAGGGCCGAGGTGTCCTGCTTGTCAGCCTAGCCGAGTATCACGGCTTCAACGATGGCCTCCGTTTTGCGGTGAAGGAGGCTCGCGACAACATCAACTCTCTTTGCGTTGCCAATGACGACTGGTTTACCTTCCGTGAAAGCATCCCCGCCCAAAAGACCGACACCGTGCCTGTCAAGTGGTACGCGCTGTACAACCTCCTGCCTGCCGACCAGCAGGAAGACTTTGACGCCGCTTTTGCCAAGATGAACGAGGGCGTGCAGATGGTTGGCGTCAGCGACGACGAGGCCGAAGCTGCCGAAGCTGAGGGCGAGGGAGGAGCTGGCTCCGACGTGGGTTCAGGATCTCCTGGTGATGTCGAGGTCGAAAACGATGCAGACGCCTCGATGGAGGAGCCGGATGAAGAACAAGGAGATGTCTCGGACGGGGCTGACGACGAGGTTGCCGAAACCGTCGAGGACGAGCTGCCCAAGTTCTACAAGGCCGTGACTGCAGAAGGCCGCGACTTGGAGCAAATCATAGACCAACACTCTTCCTATGCCAATGAGAACCGCCTGGACTCCGAGAGGTTTGCGGTAATCGACAAGGAGTACAAGAAGCAAGGCCCTCTGATCTTTCGTATCAAGCCCGAGACCGACTCTTTTCGGTGCAGAGGCGATGTTGCGGGTGAGGTCCTGCGATGGATGTTTGTCAACCTGATGACCTGGGATGAGGCAAAGAGCTTTGCCGGTGCGCGGACTTGAAACGGAGGTCCTTGGAATGGCTCGGAGCAACATATTCCGGGTGGCTAGCTAGCTTGGTAAACCTGTCAGTCAGTACGAACTCCTGAAGCGCGTGAAGTGGCATGCATCTGGGGTAGGACAGTAAATCAACAGTGGCAGTGGATGGCGAAACGAGATGCCATTCCGATGTCGAAATTTACCACGAATTTTCAGGAATAAAAAGTGGCTTTCTATGTTGTCCATACGAAAGCAGTCTTCTTCGGGCCATCTGACATGATCACGTGGCGGTGAAGCCGAACTTGATCTAGTCTGCTTCAGGGACCAACTCGGTGATGTCAATGGAGAATCGATATTGTCCGTTTTCCGAGACTATCCGCATCATGGACATTCTTTATCTTCAAACGCCAAGAGCTATTTAAGACCGGCTATTCTTGCTAAATCGCGAAAAATGCTACCATGGACGATTGCCGATTTACAGGGAATTGACTGACTTGCGTGATCATCATGTCGGACCTCAGAGTTCTCGTCGTCGGCGCGTCAATTGCTGGGCCGACTGCCGCTTACTGGCTGGCAAAAACCGGGGCTAACGTCACCGTCATCGAACGCTTCCCAGAACTGCGTCGCGGCGGCCAGAACATCGACATCCGAACCGTCGGGGTCACGGTGATGCGGAAAATGGAGGGCATGGAGCCCGCTGTACGCGCTGCTCTTCATGACATTGAGGGCCTAGCCTTTGTTCGCCAAGACGGGAAGCCAATCGCCATCATGAAGTCGACGGGGGACCCAGATGCCCAAAGCCTCTTATCGGAGTACGAGATCCTCCGCGGCAACCTTTCTCGGGTCATCTACGACCTCACCAAGGACAACGAAAGGGTCAAGTACATATTTGGCGAGCAGGTCGCGTCAATTGAGCAGAGGCAAGATGATGGTCCTGTCAAGGTCGAGTTCGCCAACGGAACGGCACCTGCCGAGTACGATCTCGTTGTCGCATGCGACGGAGCGACGTCGAGAACGCGGGCAACGGGCTTCGGATGCGGCGTGCGGGATCACGTTCTGCCTTTCAACTCCTGGGCAGCTTGGTTCACCATCAAAGAGGACCTGCTCGAGGGATCCAAGATCGGAAAGGGGTACAGCGGCATCGGCGGACGGTTTGTGGCACTGGGATGGAGCCCAAACGGCGGCACCAAGGTGGTGCTCATGGGGATCAAGCCCAGAGACGGCTCCGATGCGACGGCTGAATTTCGTCAAGCAAGCAAGAAGGGAGAAGGGGCTCTCAAGTCATACATCGCCAAGGAGTTTCGTGGTGCTGGCTGGAAAGCCGACGAACTCCTAGACGGCATGGCCACGTCGGACGACTTCTATGCCTCTGAAATGGTGCAGGTCAAGCTCCCGCAACTGCACAAAGGGCGGTTTGTCGTGGTCGGAGACGCGGGATATGCACCAGGTCCGATCGGAACCGGCACCAGCATGGCGCTCGCAGGCGCATACGTCCTCGCTGGAGAAATCGGCAAGCACAAGGGCGACGTCGCTGCAGGCCTCAGATCGTACGAAGATCGAATGAAGCCCATCATCGACGACCTGCAGAAGATCCCGCCGGGAGTGCCCAACATCATGGCCCCGCAGACGGCTTGGAGGATCGAGCTGCGAAACTACATCTTCGTGCTGCTTTGCTGGCTGATGAAGTTCCAGTGGCTTTTTGCGTGGATGAGTGGACTTTTCGCCAGCTCTTTCGGCAAGGACAAGTCCAATCTGCCAGACTACGAGTGGGAGTTTTGAGATTGCACGGTGAGGCGGAGGTGATGGCTCGCACGGTGCTGTGATGCTGGCATTCGGTCACGTGGGCCCTCAGCTATCTATGGCAGTGCAGTCAGACGCCTGCAGTCAGACGCCTAGCAGCACAGCCATGGACAGCCACAGTTTAGATAAGATCGATCTGATTAACCGAGATGCCGTAGGAGGTCCGTACCCGTACCCGCACCCGTAGGTAGCGGTATCTGCAGACTGAGGCAATTAGGACTAGGCAACATTTTAAGCATGCCCCCGTCTTCCGTCCGTCACTCCGCCGCCATCACTTTTGACCCAACCGAACCCCTTTTCCTAGCCTGAGCTCAAGCTCTTGGTGTGTGCATTCCAACACACTATGATCAGCCGAGTCACCGCCAACGGTTTTCCTTGGTGCTGATGTGAAACGAACGCAGGAGGACAAGACGCACGAGACGACACGAGACGGCGACACGCGAGTTGTCGCTCGCTTCCAGGTGGCGAGACCTTTGCGCCAAGTCGACCGTACGAGCCTTCTCGACGCCCGCCACCCCTCTCGAAGCAGCCTTACTACAGAGCACAATCTCACTGCCGTGCCCACATGGCTCGCAAGGGTAGCCGCAAAGTCCGGACGGGATGCATTACCTGCAAGTAAGACGAGACTTTTGGGACTTTGGTGGTCTGGTTGGCTGCTTAGATGCGCACACGGCAGCCGACCAGGAGACCTTTTTACCCTTCTTCAATCGTCAACCGAATATTCTCGTACTAATTTCTACTAGAATCCGCAAAGTCAAGTGCGACGAGAACAAACCCGCCTGCAATCGATGTCTCACGACAGGGCGAAAATGCGATGGCTACCAGCACATAGCTGAGCTGCCGCCACCAAAGTCGAGTGTTAGTGTCGCCAACAATCTCCTGCATCGCACGTTTCCTGGAGTCGGCCCATCAAACGACCATGAAGGTCGCGCTTTGCAGTACTTTTGCGAGACCGTCGGTCCTTTCCTCTCCGGCGCCGTCGACCCCTACTTCTGGACGCATGTCGTTATGCAGTTCAGCACCTTTGAGCCGTCGGTGAGACACTCTCTAGTCGCCATCAGCAGCTTGTACGAGCAGATCGAGGGCCAGGAGCAGGCAGGGCTTCACCCGCCGGACCAGCGGTTCGCGTTACAGCATTACAATGCCGCCATTAACGAATTGAAGACTATCAAGTCGCACGACAAGCAGCCGATCGTGCTCATCGTTTGTGTTTTGTTTATTTGCATCGAGTTTTTGCAGTCGAATCGCGAAGCGGCCGTGAGGCATTGCAAGCATGGAGTTGAAATTCTTCGGAGCATCTGCCGCGAGTTCTCATGGATGGAGGAGCACTTGCTACCGCTGTTTCGTCGACTCGTCGAACTCGCCTTCTTCTTTGGCGAAAAGTCCGACTGCTCAGATCTCGCCGGGCTGGAGCGGCCGATTCCGCCCTTCTTCTCCACCTATCACGACGCACAACTAATGATTGACGACCTCTACAACCGCACGTTCCAGCTGATGAAGCGATGCGACCCCTATCGATCCGGACCGAGGCGAGGCGACCCCGTGTGTCAGGGAATCCTCGACGACAGAGACCAGATCAACCACCTGCTGGATGTCTGGCAGGAGCTGTTCGCCAGCTTCAGTTATCGCGTACTCTACACCACTGTGTCGAAAACGACCGAGAACGACTCGCACTACCGGTCGAAAATGCTGCGGGGCTTTCTCATCGCCCGCTATGAGTGCTGCAGGGTGTGGCTCAATCTCGCGTTGAACGGAGATGAGCATGGCTTCGACCAGTTTGTCAACAACTTCAAGCGTGTGGCCAAGGTCCTCAAGACCATGGTGGCCGACGTGCCACCGCACGCGCTACGGAGGGATTACGCGAGACTCACGCCAAAGTTCGTCTTCGAGACGGGGTTCACGCCGATGCTGTTCTCCATCGTGGCGACCTGCCGTCATCTCGAAACCAGGCTGCAGATATTGCAGCTCATGCCACTGCTGGGCCTCCCGCGCGAGAACCTATGGGATCTGGATACCCTGATTGCCGTCGCGCGACGAATGGTGGAGAAGGAACACGACATCACGCTGGACTCCTTTGGCCGTCCCATCGAAACGCCGGCAGCATCGTGGCCGGCAAAAGGCATGCGTGTGCTGGACGTTGCCGTGGACTCGAACCCCGAAGTGCGGTATGTCCAAGGGCGCAAGGTTACTGGTAAACTTGTCGGCTTCTACAAGAGGAACGCCGAGGGCGGACTCGACGCCCACACAGAGTTCGTCGTCATTAACAGCGAGCCGGTGAAAGAAGCGGTGGAATTCAACAGCTATCCAAGTCTATTGTAGGTTCTTGGCACCCAGCACCAAAAGTCCGTCGCTAACCATGGCAGATATGAGAAGCAAAGTCCGGGGTCTGAGTCCGGCAAGACCCCAGCAGTAGAAGTAGAGGAGCCCAAGGTGCCGATGAAGTCCATAGCCGGAGCATACTCTTGGGATGTCAAGTACCCCGAGTCACCATGAATGAGACGATTCAATACACATTTAATCAAATCAGAAGCCGATTCTCAGCTTGTCCCAATAGCATTGCTCTCTCCTCACAAGGCCGGACAGCCTCGCTAAGTGCTGAGAGAGGTCTCCCCTTGCAGACTACATCAGTAATCACCCCCTCGACGCTTCACTGCCGAGCACATCCGAGCCATCCACCTCGCATGCCGAACCCTTTCTGCCGCCCGACGAAGGCCACGAAATGCCGGCAGAATTACTCGTCACCTTCGCACAGATGAAAACTCTTCCCCCGGCTGCGCAAGCGGGAAGCGGGCCCAGCCGATGGGACGCAGTCCCACTGCCGCGACCCGCTAATCTGTGAAGATCGTGCCATTCCGGGGAGCATGGCCGAGCTCGCTGTGAGCTGTGATTTGTCTCTCGTCTCGGAGGGCTGGCAAATAGGGGATGGAGAAATGAGAGGATTTAGAGCCTTTGTTGCCACTTTTATCCGCCGAGGGGCCGTCTTACTACGTGACGACTGTTGCGTGTAATCACTAACTGACCAGTCACTTGTACGCTCTCCAGGCGGTCTCAAGAGTTTGCCCGACTGCGGACTTCCGTGCCGACTGACGTGTAGTTCTCCATTTCATACACACTGCCTCGAACGAGAATTACATCAGTTGGTACTGTAGCTTAGTTTCGATATATTAAGAGTGAATGTGTCTCCACAGCCTCCGCGGAGATCAGCCTTATCTCGCCCTCACCTGCAGCATGATGAAAATGTCTCGATGATGAGTCGCTTGCCTTGATTGAACCCATATTGGGTATCTATATTGCATAACCAGTCTCAGAAAGCTTCAGCGACCCCCCTTGGGAACTAGATCTCCTCCTATGGCTCTCCTGCTTCGCCAGATCCTCATCGCTCCCCGTCAACTTCCGCACGCTCTCGCTGGTCCCGTCGTCCCTCTCCTTGCCGGCGTCCTGGCCGTGGCCGCCCACGGACCAATCAGACGGCCTGAGTGGTCTACTCCGCGTCGTTTTCGAACCTGCTGCTGCTGCTGCTCCACCGCCAAGGTGCGATCCGCGCCGCGAACTATTGTCCCCCCCGATCGCCGTGGCGTGGAGTCTGCTAGCCGCCCCGCCGGCGCCCGACGAACCCAGCTGGTACGGCGTCTGTATCGCCGCCACGGACGTCGAGCCCATGAGGCTGTCGACGACGCCCTTGAGACTCGGGACGCAAGCCGTGAGCACGGAGAGACCTAGGGTGCACTGCAGCCATATGACGTGGGGAACGGCGTGCCACGTCGAGTCTGTGAAGTTCGTCGCGAAGTTGTGCGTGCTTACGAGACCGGGGATAGACAGGATGGGCACACTGGTCAATATCGTCAGCCAAAGGACGATGATGTGAAGGTTTATGGATGTGTGCGAGACGTACATGATTCGGGTGCCGAACAGGGCGACGACCATCAACTTCCGCCTCGTCGATGTCTGGACTTTCCACATCATGGCGACTGGTAGCGCGCAGAGGGCGACGTCTGTGAGGATGTCCATGAGGCCGTTGTAGAGAAAGACGCCCTCCCTGCCAGGACACTTCCGCTTGCTGCTTGCCGCCCAGGGGTCGGGCAGAGAGCACTGGAGAGCTTCTGCGATGATGCCGGAAACTGCCCAGGCTGCGATGACGCCGAAGAGAGACTTGTTGGCGACGTGTAGCCGTCCGTGGTTGTTGATGGACTGGATCAAAAGGCAGAGGGAAAGTTTGGTACAAGCTGCCGCGGCCGTGGCCAGCAGTGAAGAAGCGTAGAACAGCTGATGTGTCGATTCTGTTAGTGCCAAAGGATAAAGGCAGACCCAGCCCGTGTTCATGGGGCTTACTTGCCTTGTAGTAGATGTCCAAGTCTTCCCGACTGACCGTATCCTGATGCCGTCCGAGTCCGTGGTTGCACGCGGCAACCACAAGCGCCGTTTCGACAAAGAGAAGAACAACAGACGCTAGAAGAACCAGATCGTGACTCTTCAGCGAGGTGATGTTGAGTCGTATGATGAGCTTCAGGGCGATGCCGATGACGGCGTAGATGAAGAAGACCAGCGCGGAGACGACCGCCAGAGCTCCCTTGTCATTTTCGGCCAACGCATATAACGGCGGCGCGGGCTCGGTATCGAGTGGCATTGTGAGATTGGGATGGTTTCTCTCTTGGAAACATGCGCCCGCGTGAGGAAGGAATCCACGAGCTTAAAGGAACTACGTGAAGACGATCTTCCCCTTTGGACTTGGACTTGGGGATGATGAAATCGCGGGGACCCCTAATCGTCCACCGGCCACGGCCGTGTCTCATCCAAACGGTGACTTTGTTTGTAGTTCTCGGTGGACGAAGCAAGGTCGACATGGAGGACTGGTCATGGTACGGCGTTCTACGTCTGCCCCGATCTCCCGTAAGCCGGTTTTGAAGATACGAATACCCTGCGTGTGAGGTTTTCATTACATGACCATGGCAATATGACCAACAGAAACCCCGGCCTCGTTGCTCGGGACATCGAGGCTGTTAACGTCTGTTCGCCCTCCCGCTCCGATGCACACTCCCGATGGATGGGCCCGCCAGAGCTGAAAGGCAGATGGGCCAAGCCCACTGAATCCTACCTTCAAGCTACCGACATGAGAACTATCTCGGTTGCAAAGTATCTTTGGCTGGAACAATGGAATTGTGGGCTATGAAACCACCGCTGAAGACGATCGAATCTCGCCTCTGTACCTCGTGCGCCTGCCGAAGACGCCAACGAACTTTTCTCGGTGGGTCAAAGAGTGATAGTGATGAAGACATGTACGTAAATAAGCGGAGTAGAGAAAACAGGAAAAAGAAAGAATGGCTGGAGACAACAACACAGTAGTTCCATTAACAGCTTGGCAGGGGTCAGGTATACAAGTATCTGACATCCGCTCAAAGCACTTCCAGTACGGAGTATACGGAGTTGGTATACGACGTCCAACCGGTTCGTATGAGTTGATGCGCCATAAGGTATGAAATTGCCACACCTCTTGTTCTCAAGTATCGGCTAGACATCACAAGTGCCCGCTTAACATGACTTCGTGATGCATAACATCAGAATTGTGGTTCCCTCGCAATTCGTGAACCATGTCGTGAGCTGATCCTAGATGAGGGTCCCGCGGGAACCCCATCCTGGCACCCGGGCTCGTCCGCGCTCATCCCACCATTCACGAAGATCATGGCGGAGATCGTGGAGGGTCGCGGACCGAAGCCGCAGCCCGTGAGAAGACGAGGAGACGACGGCCCCCGCAGACGACCCCGGCCCGAAACCCACAAGAGAGACAACAGTTGGCGGAGGAACTTCCGCTCATGGAGCTGCTTGCGCTCCGGTGCGGGTTAGAGCCTCTAGGAGTTGTCGTCAATTTCCCGTTGGTTGGAGTTGCTCACAGTAGTATACCGTGGTGTAAAGAAATTAGTTCAGAGATTGCTGTTGCTTCGCTTCGGCCCAGTTCCGGGCATTTTGTCAGCTGATTCTGCGCGCGAAATGTGGTTGTACATGGCTGGGTTCTGGATGCTGTACTCCCTTGTATTCGCGGAGTCATCATATTTATCTGTATTGCGTACGGCGCAGTAGTTGGTTCGAGTTCTTCCCCCTTCCCTTGCGCAATTTAAGCCCCCCTCTAGAGGCTTTTCATCTTGACCCCCAAAGCGCGTCCACCGTACCGCCCTTGTACGTCTGTTGCGTGAGCTTGACAGACGTCTCACGATGTCTTTGACACATGGTATCGAGATGCAGCCGCCCGGCAAGGACGGCTCCAAGATCGACGCGGTAGACTCCAAGCATGGCTCCGAGGTTTACAACCAGACCAGGACGAGGAGAGTATTCTCCTTTTCCCAGCTCTTCGCCTTCTCCTTGACCTACATGGCCCTATGGGAGGGCATGTGCACGTAAGATCTGGTGCCATTGAGCAGCGAACGATGCTGATGCAAGTCCAGGAACATGTACTTTGCTCTGTACAACGGTGGACCTCAGACCTTCATCTTTAGTTTCATCATCGTCTTCTTCGGGGCCATTTCCCAAGCTGCCTCGCTCGGCGAGATGGCGTCAATCCAGCCCGTGGCCGGTGCCCAGTACCACTGGACCTTTCACCTGGCCCCTAATGGGGTCAAGCGATTTGCCACATGGATCCAGGGCTGGTCGACGTGGTTCGGCTACGTTTCGTTGCTCGCGGGTATCGCCAACGTAACCATCATCCTCCTCGAGTCCATGATCGAGCTGAACCACGAAAACTATGTCCCCGGCGGCTGGCATACTTCCGTGCTTGTCATCGCCATGTGTCTCGTCCAGGGTCTGATGAACACGTACTGCTTCAAAGTCATTCCCTGGGTGGAGTTGGTCGCCGGTGTTCTGCACGTCTGCCTCTTTGTCGTGTTCGTTGTTGTTCTGTCAGTTATGGGCACGAGGCACGAGAGCAGTTTCTTCCTGGCGACCAACTTCGCGTCAGGCTGGACCGATGACTACGTTGCTTGGAACCTGGGCATGTTGACCTGCGTCTGGAGCTTCACCGGTAAGTTGAGACTCGTGCCCAGGTCTGCAGGCCAGGACTAACTCAATCGCAGGTTTCGATAGTGCAATCCACATGAGCGAAGAGACCCGCAAGGCCAAATCGGCTGTGCCGAGGGCCATGTTCTGGTCCATCTTCATGAACGGATGCCTCGGCTTCATCATGGTCTGCGTCATTCTTGTTTCCATGGGCTCCATCGACGACGCCCTGAACGCGTCGAGTCCGATCCTCGCGATTCTTCTCAGCATCACCGGTTCAAATGGCGCCACGACAGCCATGATAACCGGCCTCTTTGTCGTATCCTTCAGCGTCAACCTCGCCAATATTGCCTCGGTATCCCGCCTCACCTGGGCCTGGGCCCGAGACGGGGGAATGCCCGCTTATCTGGCCTACGTCAACCCGAAACACCGCGTTCCCATCCGAGCCATCGTCGTCACGGTGGTCATTGTATGCGCTCTGTGCCTTCTCAACATCGGCAACTCTAGCTATGTAGCCTTTGGCGCCATCACCTCGCTATCATCCATGGCTCTGTACATCAGCTACGCCATTGCCATCAGCAGCATGCTCTACGCCCGACTTTCGAGCAAGAGCGGTCTCGAGCTTGGAGAGTGGAATCTTGGCCCGTTTGGTCTATACATCAATGCTTTTGCCTTGATCTACACCCTCTACGTCATTGTGTTCTTGCCTTTTCCATCGACGATTCCTGTTACTGCCGAGAACATGAACTATTGTGGACCGGTCATGGTTTTTGTTCTACTGGTTGCGATCGTCCTGTGGTTTATTCGCGGTAGGAAGCACTGGACTGGCCCAAATCTCACCATTTTGGATTTGGTCATAGGGAACTCGTAGAATGTCAAGGCCAGCGAAGAAGAGCCGCTTGAATTAATGCTACTTGTTAATTCTCCAAATAGAAGATCAGTCAATAGAGCTTTCTTAGTTATGTTTATGTGTCTGAGGCCTTTCTCACTGCCATTATCGCTCTAGATGATGGACGTAGTAGTCACGAGTGCCGTCGCCACCGTACCTAGCAATAATCATGCCATCGTCGCCAGCGCGACTATGATTGGAAGTCTGCAGTTCATGAGCGATGAGCTAGCTTAACGAAGGGCAGAGGTAACCTGTCCTCATAGATTGGACGTCGCAAGCGGCTTGGCATCTGATGAGAATCAACTCGTTCAAATGCATATATGCATGTATGACAGCAACTCTAGGTATACTGATACATAGTACTCAAGCTGAAATTTGTCTTGCGAGGTTATGTAAGAACGGTGCCAGAGCAGTTTGTTGGTATATTCATTTGCCAGACATCTTGGAGTGAAGTAAAATAGGGTCAGTACCTCTGTGGTGTCTCCTAGATAAAGCAATTGATCCATAACCTCGACTGCTATGATTGAGCCAAACACTTTGGTGCAACAAAAGTCCTAATAGATCAGCTGTATACAGAACAACTTTGACATTAAGAGGCTCCAATCAGAACTTTGGATAAACAGTTTACATTGTCAACGCAGGCAAAGATAAGGTCCTAGTAACAACCAGCTTGAGCTTCACGCAGCTAAACATATTCCAAGACAACGCGCTCGCTTGATTTATTATCAAATTCCACATCAAAAAATTTCCATGAAATCCACTTTGCTTTCAACACTTCTCTTTATCTGGATGGCTACATGTCCTCTATTCTAGGCTGGACAGTTGTAAACACACCGATTTAGACACGTTTTCGCAGTCTACAGACTTATAGACTGAGTGTCATGAAGACTGAAGTCTGGTTGGCAACATATCAGACAAATAAGATCTGGGATGATAATCCACTTGAAGGCACGTATAGGTGCCTAGACCATGTCTTTACTACAAAGAGCTGACTGTTGTCTCACCAGACAAATGTCAGTCCCTTAATATGTTTTTTCATCCCAAGTGAAATGTACACAGGGGTCGGCACTGCCGGGAGGACATGTCCGCTGGGGATAGCTCTGTTTGTCTGTCGATATACCAACTTGGCCGGAATGTGGGCGGTGTCCGGGACCAACTCCATGAACGCAAGTCAAACTACGGATAGACGCCAGAGTTCAGCAGTGCCGTTTAGATTGAAACAAGGATCCCCCGTAGAACAGCAGGACCTTGACCCGTAAACTGCTTTGCTGAGATTGGGTGAATGAAGGTTGCGCTTACGCGTTGACCTGTCAGAACGGAACGTCACCCTCTCATAGGCCAGACCCTTCGAATTCCATCAGTTCTTGCTTCCAATACAGCGACCGCGAACTTCTCGGGAGGCTGTGTGGCGGTACTAAATGCCGTTCGCCAGTCGCTTGTATGCTTGCTCCATAGATGCCGGGTTATGTGGATTGCGCACCCCAGGCTGGAAAGCTTGGTATACTTCAATGAGCCGCGTAACGTCTTTGCTGAGGCTGAGCGTCGTCGTGATGTGGATGGACATAGACCCGGATGGGACCTTGGTGTTATTCAAAATCCGTCAAGACGTTTTAGTGATGAGATATATATCAGATATGTCTTGGCCAGTCCAGACCAAGTTTGATTACCTGCTCATCCCAACCCGTCAGACCGCTCAACATGCGCTCATTTAAGCACTTCTTCATGGCAGCGGCTGCCGTACCAGCTGTCGCAGACAGTCACTACTTCTTTTCCGGGTTTTTCTCTGGCAACACAATCGTCGGTGTGGAGTTCGACGATGCCACTTCGTCTCTCACCCTCGTCAACAATATCACAACCAATGCGTCGTCTGGATCGAAATGGATTGCTCTTGATGTAAGACAGCAGTCGCTCCACCAGAGTTTGGCCAAGCTAATAGTAATATCAGTCACGCTTGAAGAATCTCTATGTTGGAACCACCGGATATTTCCAAAGTTATGCCATCACCGAGGACCTGAGCTTGACATACAGCAACAACGTCAGCCTGCTATCTGATTGTACGTGAAGGGACAATGTACTTACTAGTCGCTCAAGAAGTGTTCTAGACTGACCTTTCGAAGGCAACAACGCCAATTTCATCGCAGCAAGCACCTCCTCTCCGTACACTGTCTTCGGAACACCCTACGGTGGTGGATGCTCCTCTTTGGCCATCACTGTTGACGGAAGCGGTGTCCTCCAGGAGGCCACTGCCAACGTCACCTACGACAGCGCCGCTGGTGTTCACGGAACCGGTCTGACAGCGGACAACGACTTCATCTACTCAGCTGACGATATGGGCAACGCCGTTTGGGCTCACTCGTACGACAGCTCTATAGGAGAGGTCAAGGAGATACAGTACCTCGCCGCACCCAGCGGCTCCAATCCCCGTCATCTGACGGTTCACCCCAACGGCAACTGGGTTTACGTTGTCTACGAGGAGGCTAACTCTATTGCTTCCTACAAGCGCGATACAATTACTGGAAAGCTGACGTTCACCAACACCACCTACTCCTTGCTCCCTGCCGGTATGCACGCTGACTTACAGTCTCTGAAACGTTCTCTGCTGATAGCATAGCAGGGTTTACCAACTCATCCTCCTACTGGGCTGACGAGGTCCTCTTTTCCGTCCCCAGCAGCAACGCCGCCGCCGCTTCTCCCAAGTATCTCATTGCTGCGACTCGCTCTCGCACCAAGGGCATTCCCGGCTACGTTTCCGCCTTCTCCCTCAACAGCACCACTGGCGCCGTTGTGGAACAGCTCTTCCTGATACCCACCACGAGTAGTGGAGGTTCCGCGAACGCCGTCTCTCCGGCCAAGTTCAGCGAGGACTATTTTGCCATCACCGACAGTGGTTCGAACTTCCTGGAAGTATGGAAGATTGACGCCGCTGGAGCTTCGACCACTGCTTCGGCCGTGGCGCATCTTGACCTGGATTCTGGTCCAGCGAACGTTGTCTGGTACAGCTAGGCGGCAATTCTTTGAATCAATCAACATGGAAAGAAGCCGTGAGTGGGCTTTTTTGTGATCACGATGATTCTATTGCAGCGCTAGAGTCTTACACGTGTAGGATTAATTTCCCTTTTACAATTGGAAGACGTGTTCGTAAAGCCTCGGCCAAGAGCCGCCTTCATTATGATCTCAACTGCTCCTGTCTGGAACAACGACTCTTGCTCAGGTTCCTCTCAGACTTCGTCTCTTCTTGACAGTCTCAAGTAGCTCATTCCGAGCTCGAGAGTCACCTTCTAGCATATACTCGTGATATGTGCACTCACCCCACTCGTCATCTTCTCCACGCTCGTTCGTTGGCACAGGATTCTCATCGCCAAAACCGTCCCCTGGAATAATGCAGGGACTCGAACACGCCCCACTATGAAACCACACGTATCTTCCATTGGCGAGGTCGTTTTTGATGTTTTCAGGGTTGTCGAAGTGGTCATAATGACCGTCAAAAGATCTCCTGTCCGGCCCGCTAAACCGGAATTCCACGAGGTTGGTGAGTGTGGTGCGGATCCGGTCAAACTCCGTCTTCCAAGTCCCGGGAAAGTGGTAGGCAATCTTTGGGCCTTCCGTTCCATAGGCACCGCTCGGCAACTGAATCCAGTCCTTGGTTGATACCTTTAATCCAGCAAGGCCTTCCTCAGTGAGCATGGCGTGAGAAATTATGCAGCACGCACCCAACCTCAGCGTCTCCAAACTGGTCTGCTCCAGCACCCAGTCAAGGTAATCGTAGCGAAAGATGGCGAAACTGATGAGGTTCAGAGTTTTTATATTGGGAAAGCGGAGACCTTTTCCGTCGAAATGTCCTGACAGAGAACCCCACGGCTCTTTGAAGCCCAGTGTCAGAGTGGTCAGATGGGTGAAATGAGGAAGTATATCTTTCTGAAGATGGGGCTCAAAGGTCCGACGCTCAATTAAACTTTCATCTTGATCGGGCCCATGTTCGTTGTACTCGGTAGTAACCAGAAGGCGGAACTCGTTGAGTTCAGTGACGACCTTCTTCCATGCTTCGCTCGACACAATACCAGCCATAGTCGAGTTTGGGAGATTCTTGATAGCCAAAGACCGAACCTGGGTGACGTTTTGTCGATCGGCACGCTGTGAAAGAGCTCGCAAGGCAGCCGACAGGACACGATTTCGATCTTTCATGCTCTCACACCAATCTGCCCAGCCACCACTGTTCATCATCGACCATTCTTCGAAGCCTTTGTCCGAGAAACTCAGCCGAACTGCCCTCAAGTTGGGCAGGTCAACGATGCCGTCGATGACGCGAGTAAGACGGGGATACTCCCCCGTCCCCTCATCCCAACTCCACTCGCTGTCGTACATTTCCGGATCCTCGGGTGTGCTGTTGATGACGACACGATGGATGGTGTTTCTGAAATACTCGTTGCCAAGAATTTTGCTCCAGGGGCCGAACTCGTCTTCATCTTGCAAAGGCTTCTGGTGATACTGGAGCTGAATGGTCTCGAATAGGTGTCTAATGGCGATATAGTTCCATGAACGACAAACAAGGCGCAGCTTGAAAAGCGCGCGCCGAGCTTCCTTTAGAACAGACTCGCTTTTGTTGTCAGGGCCGACATTGAGGCTTTGGCCGAGTACGATGCTCACGACCTCTGTCGGTAGCTGAAGGTCGTTGAGACGCATTTTGCTGGGAAGAACGAACCGAACCGAAGTTGTAGAGAACCAGAAGAGACAAAGGGTAAAGTGGCCTGGCCGTTTCTTTTATCTCCGACTGGCAAAACCCCCTACCGGCTGGTCGATGGCTGAACCAACAGAACCAGACCCCCGCTTGGTGACAAAAGTTTCCATCCAGGCAGCCTGCGGCAGCCTGGACTTGGCGTCCAGGGTTGCAAAAAGACCAACGCAGAAAGATACGAAAGTCAAGGATGGATCTCAAGTCGAAAATAACGAGCTGGTGCTTGCTAGTCTGGAAGTAGATTCGCACAGAGACCTACCGCAACGTCGTGCTGCATTGGATCTCAGGAGAACACGAGCAGCAGTATTGAGAGGTGAATATGAGGCATCAACCAGAGTGACTCTTGAAACCTTTTATTCTACGTCATCACTTCTACTAGAGTTTCATTCTTTCGAGCCGACAAGGTTGAGTGGCGTTCCGGTGCTCTCTCCCGTGAAACCCTTATACTTGGTGGTTTTTCCAAGCTTGCCTTGCCAGTTCGCGTACATCCTGCGTTATACCTTGGGGATGCTCAAGGGCAGCAAAGTGGCCCGCGTCATCGCGTTCTTGAGAGGGGTTGGTTAGCATGGTGAATGGAACAGATGTGGCACGCCAGATTCCGTACCTTTATAGAAGACGAGATTTCCAGTGCGCTCCACGGCGCGCTTGGATGTGGGCTCCGTGTCCCAAAAGAAAGAAGTGTGTCCGAAAGGGACCTTGATGCGATTTTCTTCCTGCAAGGCGTAGGTTGCAAACTTGTCGTGGGTCGGGCTCTCGTAGTACGGAAGCATCGACGGCATGATGCAACCGATAAAGTAGTAGAGCGAAGCTTGCGTCAAGATGGCCTTGGTCCAGAACGGTTGCTTTTGGTTCTCCGGGTTGGCTGCTTCGCTGTACTTTTCACCAACCCACATGAGGATCCCCATTGGGTTGTCGTGCAGCGCGATTCCGATTGTGTGTGGCTACAACTCAGAGTCAGCATTATGAACCTCACTGAGCACTGTTGCTGGGAAGTGGGTGGCCTACCCGAGTCCTCATGCACACAGCATAGCCCATGTGGTTATTCAACCAGTCCTGGGTTCTGTCGTGAACCTTCTTTTCCCGCTCGGTGAACTCGACGCCGTCCAGCATCGGGCTCGGGGAGAAGTTCAGGTGAAGAAGCTTGCAGGAGTCGGTGTACTTGGCGCCCAGCTCGCGAGCCACGAACGCGCCCCAGTCTCCGGCCTGAACCATGTACTCGCTGTAACCAAGCCGCTTCATCAATGTGTCAAAGACTCGGGCGTTGTCCTGAAGTGTCCATCCAGCGCGCGGTGGCCATGATGACCAGCAGAAACCGGGCATGCTCGGCACCACGACATGAAATGCCGGGTCTTCCGGGTTGTTTGGGGACGTCAAAGGACCCCAAACTTGGCTGAACTCCCAAAAGGTGCCCGGCCAGCCGTGGACGAGGAGCAGTGGAATGGCATCAGGGCGTTTTGACCGGTTGTGGACGAAATGAATGCGGAGATCCTCGATGGTGGTCAAGTGATGCGGGACCTCGTTGATTTCCTTCTGGACAGTGAACCAGTCGAAATCAGTCGTCCAAGCATTGTGAAGGTGCTCAGCCCATTGGTATTCCGGTCCTAACCGCGCGCAATCAGTTTCGCACTCTTTGTGAGATGCGGCCAGCCGCCGAATCTCGTCATGGATATGATTTGGCAATATCATTGCACCAACCGTACTTTGTGCCTGCGTCAGGAACAATAGGTCGTCCTGGGAGGCGTGTATCTTTCAACTTGCGCTGCAACCGTTCGACCTCTTCGCGAGAGATGTCAACCTTGAAATCTTGAATGTCTGACATCGTGAATGATGCTCGGATTTCGGCCAAGATACAATTTGCTCAAATAGACCGATAGAATCAGTCAGGTCTGAGAGAACGAAGCCAACCCCCTTATCTACATGGCGGCATTTGGCGCAGTTGTGCTCATTACCTGGCTTTCGGAGTAGGAAATCCAACTAGAGGCCAGGCTTGGGGTAAATACGATGATGGGGTTTTCATCATCGATTCTCACGTATGGCGTTTAGCATTACCCCATTCAGTAAGATTTACGACGAGTTTTAACAATGATGTCTCAATTGTGACGTAACTAATGCTTAGAAAAATGTAGCCCCTCTTCTATCAGAGGCTGTAAATACCACTTTCGTCGAGGGTGGCGAACATCTGTCTGGCGTGGATTGATTCAAGGAATGCTACTCCAACTTGGCATAGCTGAAATCCAGCAGAAGCGATAATAAGACCAGATCCTTGATTCATTTCGCGAGCCGAAAAACTCGAGAACTACAGCCTTTCACCACCGAGGGCGAAATACATCTGTAAAACTGCTGTCCATTGAAGCTCTGCTGGGATGGAAGCTTCGTTTGGTCGCACTTGGGGTGGCATGGCCTACACCAACCTTTGAACCGAAATACTTGCTTCGAGACATAATGCTATGTACCTGTTGCCGAATTTACCTAGTCGCTGCCTTTTCTATGCATCTAGCTGACGACCTAGCCCCAATGTTTACCTTCATTTTAACAAGAGGGTCCGGTTTCAAGTACTAAACATGATTAAAGCTAGGTCAACTATGGGTACTTGGTAATTAACTGGATCAGAGGTCGTAAAGGCTGCAATTATCGTTAACTTAGTAGTTGGAAGGTTGCATGTGCGAGAGGCGTTCTAGCAAAGCCTAGCCCGGTCAGTTCCACTAATTAAGTAATACGCTGAATAAGGCTGCCTGACCTCGTGCATAGCGGTTTTCTATTTTCAATTCGAAGAGCTGATGTCTCCAAGTAATACTAACTCCAGTGCGTCTCTAGGGGTATGCTCTGGTCGGTTTTGCAACAGCTTCTTGCCGGTGACATACTCTTGCGAGGAACTCCGTCCACACAACAAAGTCATCATTGTTATCGTCTATCTGGTCTTGTAGAAAGTTTGTCGTATTCGCAACTTTCTCGTACCGCCGCAGGTCTGTGGGCTCTCGGGATTTTGTCGGTATATGAAAAGGTACGATCGGGGCATGACAACATACCAGATAATGGATCACTAATCATAATTCGCTGAACCGAGCTCATCTAAGCCCAATGAGAATGGGCGAAACCTGACGCAATTCTCCCGGTCTTCATGATCCGTAGTGAAGCGAGAAGGTTTTTGGGACATACCAGACACACTTCGTGCCCCGTATGCTATCCAATCACACCGAAGTGACCGTGAGCGTCCTGAGAACAACGTTCAAGAGGCCGTAAATAGTCCAATCAGGTTGCGGCTTGCCCACTCGACTGTCAGTTGCGGAGTTTCTTGGAGTCAAAGTCTGCCCGTGGACATCTGAGGCTCTGGATCCCATGTCATAATCTGACTTCGCACCATCAAGTAGCACGAATGAAGACTTGGTTTACCACTGGGCAATGAGAAAGAAAAGCATGGGCTGGGGCTTGCCAACATGGATTTACCAACAGATTTTGATCCCCGCAACGGAGAATGCGACTATTAGTAATCACTAGACGTTTCACGCATCGCGAGTAAATAGCCATTTTTGGCGTTAGGGGAGATATATTTGCGCTTGCAGTATCGCCCACTGGTCCTAGCAGATTGCCGGCGTAGATATTTGATTAGTTAGACCAGCCAAATCCCGTCAGCAAGGGCCACATATTAATACCGAGACCGAGACCGAGGGTGCCATCTCCGCACACAAATAAGAATCTCTTTGGGGAGGACGTGAATAGTAGATGGCCACAGGCAGGCTTACCATATAAATACAGGTGAAGAACTGCTGTCCTCGTCACTCTTATTCAATCCCCCCACAAATGGGTGTCGTTCTACAAGACGCTTCATAAGCACATATGCAAGTCCAAACGTCTCCAGCAGAGCCTCACATCAGTTGAATCGCTGGCAACCACTACACGTCCGGTGAGTCTTAGCCACTTGGCCCGCGGGATCCGCGGAACGCACGCTATCAGGCCAATTTCACTTCGTCCGCGAGAAATATCAATGTCGAGTGACCAACACCTGGCACACCACCTTCTGACCTCAATCTGGAGACATACATTGGCGACATCTCGAGCCCTTCCTAAACTTCAATCGCTCCAGGCCACCTTACTCATTAACGATACTGGAAGTAGCGGCCGCTAGGTCGCCGACAATGGTGGGATAGCCACGAATACGACCCAAGGAGTAGCCCGGAGTAGCCCGAACTCGGCGCATATATTGACTTGATTTGGCATAACTCGGCCGATTGACAATGCATGATATATCTTCCGCCCTCAACTGTGGCTGGACCCTCAAATACGCTTGCGAGATCACTGGTCTTTGTCATTCGAACCAACATCTTTCAAGGTCATGCTTGTTCTCATTGCAGGCATCACCAGCGACCTGGGCTGCCGTCTAGGGATGGCTGCAAAGGCGCGCGGTCTCTCAGTACGAGGTCTCGGATGCGACGCCACGAAGCTCAACTCTGAGCTGCTCAACAGCCTGGAAGCTTTCATCACCAGTCGCAACTACTACGATGTACCCGCACTCGATGAAGCCGTTGCTGGCGTTGACGCAGTTATTTGTGCTTATACGCCCTCGCCATTACTCGACCTCGACGCCAGTCTTCTGCTCCTGCGCGCTGCTGAGCGGGCAAATGTGAAGGTATTTGTCGCGCCATCATGGACCAACGACTGGACGAAAATCAAATTCGGAGAGCTCGAAGCCTACGACCCACACATAGCATTCGAACAGCAGGCCGGGATGACCAGCTCCATCAAGCCGGCATATATCTTTACCGGAGTTTCTGCCAACCTTTTATACACCCCTCACGGCCCCGGAGGATTCGATACCAGTGGCGATATTCCGGTCATGCGCTACTGGGGCGACGGCAACAAGCAACTCTACCCTTGGTCCGATCCAGACGACGCGGCTGCCTGGACCATCGAGATACTGATTAACGGGGTTGGTGTGCGGGAAGGCAATGGCGGTTTCTTCCAGGTTAGGTCTGGCGAGCTCACGATTGAAGAGTTGGCTCTGAGGTACGAAGAGTGTACCGGAACTTATGTCGAGGTCAGAAGGGAGGGCAGCCTCATCGACTTGGCCGATGAAGTCTCGGAACTTCGGAAAAAGAAGGGCCGGGCTCGTTACTATGAGTACATGCCGCAAGCTGCTGCCCTCATAGGTGATCGAGGGTTCTGGAAGATGGACAACGTGCTGGACCTCGATGGTGCCCACAAGCCTACGCGGATTGAGGATGTTCTTAGCAGGAGGTTTGTACCTGTACAGGGGAAACCGATACCGTACACATAGTTGGGCATGGTTGTCCTTTTGTATTTCTGATGGGAGTAGTTTCATCGCGTTTTCTGACTATGTAAAGCAATTCAAGGTGAATAAGCGAATCATTACAACTAGGCATCTATGGCTGCGAGCAGCGCAGGCAAAAATACCACAGGTCAACAATATAAATCATCTCGTGTACCTTGCAGAGATCGTAACACGGCATCTCATCTGCACTGATCGATGGTCTTGACTTCTCAAAAGACGTATACCAACGTGTACGTACATGTAAACCCCTACAGGTCGAACCTGTGCGCTCTTCCGCCGCAGTCATTCTCGACATACCTATACGAGAGTGAGTGGCCTTATGGCCTTTCGGTGACTATGGGCATGGCTTCGTCTCTCATAACCGTACACTGCTGCCGGTACCCGTTGCTATTCCACCAATCATTTGGCATTCCTGAACAAAGTCACTTTGTGTTGACAGAAAAGATGAAGAAGCCTCACTGAATCAGAGTAGACCAGGTCTCAAGCTAATTTGGATGCCGTCAACGACATTCTTGCAGTCAGATCATGAAGCCGACGACATCGTGACGAAGCCCATGCCGCGATACTGGGCCGAGAAACCGGTATGGTGCGCTCAGTCTTGAGGTACCTCAATTCTTTCTCATAATATGGGCAGTATAAGCAAAGTGTGTTCTCATCTCGGTGGAGAACCTGAAGCTCGAGCACGGGGTGCAACTCGATCTCCTCGATCTCGGCCAGGAGGTGGATGTGGGATAATCTCGATGGGAACGGCTTTCAGCACTTATATCTGGGAGACGAGGCTGATTATAACATCATGGTGTGCCCAGTGGGGACACAAAACGGCGTTGACCAATGTTGATTTCCACCCTGCATGTCTCCAAAGTACGCAGCTAATTGCAGGCCATCGTGCCTGCATTGACGACTTGCAAAAAAAGCAGGCATCGTGTAAGCCTTGGCTTCAACAGCTGCTTGTGACAGTTTACATCCGAGACTTTCCCAAGTCTGTTGGCTATATTGACAAGGGATGTGAGCGGTCTCGACTGTCTCGAGGCATGCATGGTAGAAAGCAAAGCCGCCAGGCAGACCTGATTGTTCAAGCCGTGTGCTCGTAATCGAAACAAAAGAGCGAGGAAACCGAGTTTCCGTAGAAAGATTTGCTTGCCGACACTACCGCCTTCCAGACAAATGCCTCTCGGTGGTGGCAAGCCTACGTTAGAAAAGCCATAGCACACAGACAGAGCGGTTACGTTCCGACAGTCGAGATTCCGAGCTCTTGAACGCTGAGTCCAAGGACCTAAGCGGAGAAGCTGCCGTCTCCATCTAGCGTGAGGAGTTTGTACTTCATAGCTTTTGGCAAAGGTTGTAGAATATGACGTGTAATAGCGAACTGTAATACTCTTCTGTCATATTCTTGCAACCCAAAACCATTAACAAGCCGTTACAAATGTGAAAGGACTGGATAATATTTTTATTTGTTATAGTCTCGTTGCTATTGACCTTCTCCAACCAGACAGTTTCTTTCTCAGTATTCTCGACCCTATTGCAGACAAGATAACCACCTACTGGAGGGAAGGCTTGGGTGTTCGTTCCAAGACAACCTTTATAGACGCCGCTCGGCAGGAGGGTCACCTATTGAGGGGTCTCCCTTGGAAGGATTGGATGGACCTCTGACACGCCTCTCAAGTTTGCCAGCAGGGGGAACATATGGATCGCCAGTGGAAGGCGGAGCCGGGCCGTTGGGACGCTTCCACAGCTTCGCACCCGGAGGAAGGGTAGGATCACCGGTAGAAGGGGGAGCCGGGCCGTTGGGACGCTTCCACAGCTTCGCATCCGGAGGAAGGGTAGGATCGCCGGTAGAAGGCGGGGCCGGGCCGTTGGGTCTCTTGACAAGACCAGCGCCTCGCTTCTCGACATCGCTGACCGCATCGGCAACCAAATCAATGGGCTCTCGCGCCGCAACCGTGTTGACATGTCTGCAAAGTCGTCAGCGAATGTGAAAGTGGAGTCTAGTCTAGCAGGACAATTGTAACTGACTGCGCTTGCGGGACGGCGGACGCGCCGCTGAGCGTCAGAGCGAGGACGGCAACTGTAGGTAGGAGTCTCATAATGGCTAGATGTGCTTGATGTTTGTGGAGCAAGAAACAGATTGCAGGACAAGCGAGTTAACGGCAGCTTATATCTCTCATTCACTTCCACGGAGTAAGCGGCAGTATTGCATTGCGAACCCCGGCCGTCCTTCAGTGTTCCACAATTCAGAGTTCATTGATTCATCTGAATGTTATGGTAGTCGTCCTTCATTGCAACTCGACGTACCCTGCAGTAGTTCTAACACCTGCTCATCCCATGACCTATGTGTTTATGTATCCCATTCATCGTGGATCGCAGATGAGCGCCTATACTGATCATGACTTGCTGTCACGTTTCACATCCATCTAAATACTGCAAAGCAGCCACGGAACGACTGACGGACCTCTTCAGTTACTGTAGATTTGTGCGGGCCGGTAAACGGGGCGATTTAGCGGTCCGTATGGCGAGTAAATGTCTGGCACAGCCCGACTTCAAATATAGGGTAAGTTCCAATAGTTCTGACTTATTAAGGAAATTGTCGCCTTGGTCTAGGTATGATTAAAAATTGCTTCTTTGAAGCTACTACTCGGCGGTACGCCCTGAGTTGACATGATCCACTCCTTGCGTCATGTCACTCTCAAATCGCGTGCACGGCAACAGCCTGGTACGACTGCCTCTGTGTTCTTTCGCAGAGAGTGACAACGTGGTCGAGCCAGCTTCTCAAAATTGATATGTCAGCTATTCTCTATCCATCGTTGAACTTGTACTAGGGCGTGGATTATCCGCAGTAAGTCGAAGGGTAGTGTCATTACTACCTTATGGACATTGATTCATGTGGCCGAAACAGGCAACTTTTGTCAACCCGGCAGCCATGTGGATACCCTCACGCATCAATTGCATCACGGAAATCTAAAGAAGTCCGAAATAAGTGCTGTAGCAGCGGTTGTTAGTAAGGAGAGCTCTTTTCTGCCGTTATCGGGGTTGTGGTCTCTACCGTCTCCCCATGGGGATGGTCAGTCTCATGCAATATGTCTCCAGGGTTGGATCCAGCTTTGGGTTGCAACGAGTTGCTCTGTTTTTTCGTATCCCATTCCTAGCAGACGTCCCTTTGACCAACTCGGCAACATACTTCGACCCGATTGCCGAGACATCAGTCCCAATGAGCCACTGATATTGTCCTTGTGCCACCTATCTATTCGCCGCCATACATACTTAGTACACTCGCTGTGTGATCAGAACAGTCAACGTACTAGGAGATGCAATTTAGACAGCCCGCAGTGAGGCAAACGACCCAATTGAAGACTCGTCCCTGCAGCTAGCGGACTAGGTGGGCAGCCAAGTCGAAAATCGGGGGCTGCAGGATGAAAGTTCACGAGCTATCCAATGAATGGCCGCTCTAATAGACGGACAATGCTCTTCTTTATAACCCCCAAGTAAAAGATACGTGAAGATGATAGGTGGTTGCTTGGGTAAACGCCAATTGATAATCGTGTGAATCTGTGAAAGGGGTTTGAGGCTGCCTCTACGGCCGACCCAGTCTGTTACGAGATGGGCAAAGAGCAAAAGTGGAGTGTAACTCTGATCTGCTGACTTTATCGATTTCTCTGCTGTATCAAAAAGTGGGATCCGTGTTTCCCAGTTGTGCCTGGAACCACGACTGAAGGTGACGCATGACACCTCCACGGGGGCCCCTAGCCATAAATATAGGAGAGCTACTCAGCAAGTATGTTTTTGGAGTGCTTAAGCTTTCTTACACATGTCGCTGGTTCCTATATGATACTTACAGTGCTCAAAGTATTGTCTCTGTCTTGATAATGCCACTCCAAACCACTGACCTTGAAGATCAGAGAAACCGTCTTAAGCAATCGGTGCAAATAGAGAATTTTGCATCTGAACTCCACATCATGCTCAACGTCGGAAGTCTTCGAGGCCAGATCATCGTTTGCGAGATTGATAGAACAACAAATAGGTGCTGGCATTAATACATTATTCTCTTAGATATCACAGAATCTCTTTCAATGTTCTTCGGAACATTCCCTACTAACTTACATGATAGCCAGCGTAGCACCTACAGAGAAGCTGATGCAGTAAAGGCGCCCGAAACCAGAAGCAAAAGACGCTGAAAACTCTCGGTCCGAGATATTGGAGCCTAAGCAAAGGTCGGACCTGACGTCACCGAACAAATTTGAACTTGGAGAAATAGTTCTGAAGGAGGTTAGATCAAGTTGTGTATCTGCTTCGTGAATATTTATTGGGAGAGTTTCGGCACAAGAGGACTTGAAGGTCCCTAACAAGACTTGATAGTTTTGGGAGTACTCAATATCACTTGCTATTTCCTTATGTGGCTTGTCTTTTGACTGGCATAAGGTTATATTCAGAAGAGAAATAATACTCGACTGTTAACGGACCCCACGGCCTCCCCCGAAAAGCTACCACATCACAAGCCAAACAGCGTATTACACGGGGTAACTGCAATGCCCTCAGGCTAGAAAGCAATGAAAATGCAAGCACACAAATTCTTCAACTTATCTCTATACTTGAGACTTTGGAATGTATTTCGGGTTGACATTGTCATGCTACCCTTTGCTTGCTCTTGACGGGTTGAAGGTTGAATTTGATCGCCTTCCGCGGAAATCACGCGTCACGCGTATCGCTCGGGACAGTGTGTGGAGCGAAGTGATCAGCTACCAAGAAAAAGGAAATCATTTACGGAATTTGTAGGAATGTGCGACGAAAAAAGAAAATGACTGCTCGCGGAATTGCTGTACCAACTTTATTGCAACAGAGAAGGCTCAACACATCCGCCGGGGTTGTCAGTGGGGATGAGTGCATTTGACCGTTTCACGCCACGCGAAACTAGTAACTCCTCTCTGACAGAATCTTGGCCCTACACAAAAGAGACAGTGTCGGCGTTGCTTGATATATTTCAGATAACCTAGGCTAGACGTGGCATGACTTTAGCAAACGGCCACAACGGACTGGGAACATTTCATCTTGATATTACGACAATTATTCTGTAGAACTCAACACCATTGTAGAAATAGAGTGTATTAGCAGTCCCTAGTAGTTAACAATACTATTAATGTCCTCAGCTTCTGGTAGGCTACGGTAGGGTAGACTAAGTATGCCAGTCGCGAAATTACAGCAGACGCATCCTTCTGGGACAAGAACTGCATCAATTTACTGCGCTTTTGGCCTGACTACTTTTTAGTGCCAAGATTCTCTGCAAGTAGAGACCAACATCTATATCCGGAAGTGTGTCAATTTGCATGGTTATCCACTACAGCTGAAGTAAAGCTAAACTTCAAGCCGTAGTTGACATCATCAAAGGCATGCATGGCAGACTGATGTCTTACCTGCAGTCTACCGGCGAACTTAAAAGGACTGCACAACCCCTCCCAGATTTCTCTGCTGCTTCCACCTCTGTATATCCATACCAAAATCATTGCTTCTTCGATAACCAACTCGATCAGAGAGACCTATCAAAATCAACCGCTACCCAACATGAAGCTTACCCTCCTATCACTGACAGCACTCGCTGCGCTTGTCCTTTCAACCCCTGTGCCTCAGCCACAGAATGGAAATGGAGAAGCACCTCTATGCTCGAATGCCGGCGAATGCCAAGGTTTCTGCGGCGTAGACAGGCCGTTCTGCGACCCATCACCCTACGGGTAGGTTTTCGTTTGTACTGCGGCGAAACTGATGAATGCTTATGGCTGCCGAAGCTGACAATGGGAATTAGTGGTACGCGTTGCTACTGCGGCCCCAGGTAGACTATGACGATTCTTATCCTGGACAGCGTGCCGGGATTGTGATGGAAGTTGGCGGGTACCAGTGAGACGCGGGAACCTTCATCATGCCCTGTGTTGTGGAGCTTCGGATACTGGTCTCCGTAGTCAATTAGACTTGGAAAATAGCAATGCTAATTATAGCTTTCGCTGAGAAGTACTACGGTATTTGCTTATGGGTGCATCTTACAGACCGGAGACTGGTTTAGAAGCGTCGTTTCCTTCATATGCAAGTCACAAGCTACACGTAGTATTAGACTGTTAACCGATTTGACGTAGAGAAGAACGTAGAGTTTCACAGATGGTATATTAAACCTGAGGAGGTTTTAAATATAGACAGTAGAAATAAGATTGTCCGATATTGAAAGCTACATCAAGCCTGTAAGCTAATAAAGGTTAGAGTAAAAGAATGTTGGCCAGCATGGGGGTGGGGCCCACAATCTCCTGATTCCAAGGCGCATCGTGCTCAGACGCCTTACCATTGGGCCAGCCAGCCAGACAATTTGAAGCATCTGGGGTGACCATTTGTGTCACTGCTGGCACAGTAGGCAAGATGTTGTAGTGCTCGACGCTGAATGGCCGCCTAAGATTACTGAACTTGGAATTGCTCCAATCTTGAAGGAGACAGCTTCCCGTGTTGAGACTCTGTGCCTGTGTCTTATGCCCTATCGTTCGTTGCTGGCTTCCTATCTCATACGGTCCACGGCCACCAGCCTTAAGATGGTGAAGCGTCAGCACTTCTGCGTTCTCAACATCCCGGGCTGCTATTAACTCTTACCTTGGATCAAGATGCGTAAAGTACTTAGACATTGGTATGGAGGAACCCAAGCGTCTTTGAGTACGCCTCCACGCGGACCTTCTCACCCGCGTCGAGCCAGACTACATCCTTAAGCCCAGCCGCCTCGTAGGGGGGCATGCCGCGGTCCCTTTGGTGCGGCTGATGATGCGGAGGGTGATGTTTTGGCCGGCAAACGTAGGAAAGCCAAATATGACCTCTCAGTAATCGGCCTGGGACATGAGGAGTGTTTATGTTGATCGGCTTAATTAGAAACGAAGCCTAAGTCGTAAACGATGACTTGGGAATGGGCGTTTGCGTCACTGATCTAGTTAGTATCTAGCTTCTATGACTTGGAATGAAAGACTCCAAGACGGGGGCGTTGAGGAAGCGGAGACGGTGCTCGCCGATCTCCTCAGACTTTCTCTTGGCGACTCCTAAAACACACCTCAAAAATGGAAACTTGAGCCAGGGCGTATAAGTCCTGAAAGCCGTCACAAGAGACGCAATTAGCTCGGGCATCTCTCTCTCGGCGGCTTCCCGTGTTGCTTCTTCGATTCTGCCTAATGCTCGTTCCTGATCCTGCCTTTTAGGACATTTGCTGATGCCCTCTGTTAATCACAACATCAATGACCCATCAACAGGCCTCTTTCAAAGATTCCAGGCAATCCATGGAGGTCAAAAAGTAAAGAAAGGGTCTGTTGGGGATTGAAATAGTCACCTTCGTGGGGCTCAAGGGCTCGGGCTCCATGGGTTACTTCTGCAGGTTGTTTTTGTTTGTCGTTTCGGATCATTTCGTATTTACCCATCCAGCTGCAGAGCAATCACTATGCCTCTAATGCACTCTGGCCAGCAAACCATACTGCTTGTTATTGGCGAGTGGATTCGTGGGTTTGACTAGAGTGAGCCTTTCTGCAGGATGCTTAGTAGTTGGTCCATCAGCCGAGAAGCGAGTCCGGCGGGAAGCATCAGTTTGTCGCGTCACGCAAGCTGTTAGCAAGTGTACCAAAGAGGCAACGGTGTGGCCAAAGAAAGGGTGGACATGTTTCCACGGTGACGAGTTGGACACGTTGTGAGCGGAGTGGTGGTCGTCAAGCTGGCCGAGAGCCACCAGACAGTAGAGTCACGATTGTGTGTTCTCGGCCAACAGGAGCCATTGGTTTGAGCCAAACCAGCAGCCTAGCGCGGTCTGACGTCTTTCTGAGGATTCTTGACTAAGAATGAAGCAGCCGCCCGACGAAGGGATGGCTGGGTTGGTCGGTTGGTCGGTCGCAATGTGTCGGCGACGACAACCGACGCCAAACCATAATAGCGAGGATCTCTTTGTTGCCAATGGCCGGCAAGACCAGAACCGACTGCCGGAGAACAAGACACGGACCTTTCATATCTAGCCGTCATGGCGGCAGCCGGGAGCCATTACTCGGGGGTTCTTTTCGAAAAGCATGGAGGATCGTCTACCTTTATGCACATGAATGACAAGCCTCGAGGAGAAAATTGGGAATAAGCCGCATTCAAACGAAACGTGGAAGAATCCTTGGCCCTACAGAAAGTCTCGACACTCCCTTCCGTGGCAGGGGAACCTGTACTCCATCCATCCCCGAACAAACGGGGCCGAGAAGAACCCCATCAGAGCCCGTATCGCCGATACCCGTCCCGGACCGGCTGTCGGTCAGCCGGAGGCGACCAAGCAAACGCACCTTCGTCAACATGATGCGGGTGCCGTCTCCTATCATCCACCCTCCCGACACAGGCCCAGGCCGATACCCACAGGATGCGCATCGTGATCCACTCTTAGGGCAACTAGAACAGTTTTTCTGCTGGTCCCCGAGGACCTAGTGCGCCTGCCGGCATCACAGGGATGCTCTAGCGTGGTCCCAGTCCCCGCGAGCCTTGAAGTTCGTTCTGCTCTCATCGTCATCGCTTCCAGATCGCCGAGTTTTGAGTCCTTCGTGTGTCTTGCTTCTCTCGAGCCGATGCCGATTCATGGAGAGCCCGAAGAGATGAAAGTCAGTAACATCTGGTGAGCCGGATTTCCTGTCAAAGGGACGTGTCAGACGTTTTAGATCGCCATTATGGCCGAGAGGCATACGGAATCGTTCCCCGGCGAATCTCTACGTAGTAAGGTTTGCCAACGCCCCCTTGTCCACCCGATAGCACAGGTGGATGCCAAGGCGGCTCGCGGTGCGGCTTCTCAAGCGGTCTGGCTTCGAGATAGCCGGCGGTCCATCTTATAACCAGCTCATGTCATTCCCAAACCAGACGTTAGCGGAACCCCCTCTCATGAAGTACGTCCGAAAGACTCTGCTTATGCCTTTGTTTCGTGTGCTCAGTGACATATCCTCTTCAATACATTCGAAGCTGTCATCTCAACTCCACAAGATACCTACATCAGACGGAGAAGATTGGATCAGCCATGGCGGCCAACACAGTTGGCTCGGTGGCTGCCAAAGTACTCGGTATCGACCTAGACGCGAGCAAACGCCATCACACCCAGGAATTCAACAGCCATGTTTCCGATAGGATATCACCATACGAGCCATATTACGAGGAGGATCCAACAGTCAAGGAGTGGTTGATGGAGCAGGTCCCAACCAAAGATGGATCCGTTCGATACTTCAAGAGTCTTTTTCCTTTCACACAATGGATACTCAGATACAACACTCGGTGGCTGGTTTCCGATGCTATCGCAGGCAAGACTCCATACTCCCCTAAGTTCGATATTGCATCTAACATTGTGCTAGGCATAACACTTGGACTGGTGGTGATACCCCAGGCCATGGCCTACGCCCTTCTTGCACGACTGAGCCCCGAATACGGCCTATATACTTCCTTCACTGGTGCAGCTCTCTATTGGATCTTTGGCACATCAAAAGACATCGCGATAGGTGTAAGACCAGCCAAGACAGCCTGAGGGACTTGATGACTGACGCAATACAGGCAACAGCGGTAGTCTCTCTGCTCGTCGGCAAAGTCAGCGCCAGAGTCCTTGAAGAACACCCTGGTGAATTCGCGCCTGAAGAGATCTCCAAAACCCTCGCTTTCCTCGCTGGGGCCGTCCTTCTCGTTTTTGGGCTACTCCGACTCGACTCGATCATCGAGTTCATTCCTCATGTCGCCATTTCCGCCTTCGTCACGGGCGCCGCCATCACGATCACCCTCAGCCAGGTCCCCTCGCTCCTCGGCATCGACGGCGTCAACTCCAAGGCCGCAGCATATCGCGTCTTCATCGATACCGCAGAAGGCCTGCCCCGCGTCAAACTCGATGCTGCCATCGGGCTGACGGCACTTGTGTTGCTGGGCTTGATCAAGTGGTTCTGCGAGCACATGGCCCAGTCGCAACCGAGGCGACGTCGCATGTGGGAAGTGTGCTGCTCGCTTCGCATGACGTTTACTGTCTTGTTGTACACCCTCATCAGCTTCTTGGTGAACCGCGGACTTGGCGATAACGAACACAAGTTTCGTGTTACCGGGACGGTGCCGAGGGGCTTCACTCATGCCGGCACACCCTCCCTGAATCCCAATTTGGTCTCGGCTCTGTTGCCAGACCTCCCGGCCACCGTCATCATTCTCGTCATCGAACACATCGCCATCGGAAAGTCGTTCGGCCGCATAAACAACTACACCGTCCAGCCCTCCCAGGAGCTCATTTCCATCGGCTGCACCAACCTCTTCGGCCCCTTTCTCGGCGCCTACTCTTCAACGGGATCTTTCGGCGGCACCGCGATTCTCTCCAAAGCTGGTGTCAGAACACCAATGGCGGGGATTTTCAATGCTATTATTCTTCTGTTGGCGTTATATGCCCTTACTTCCGTGCTCTACTACATTCCCATGGCCAGCCTCGCTGCCCTCATCATCCATGCCGTGGTCAATCTCATTACTTCCCCAGACCACATCTTCAAGTCATGGCTCATGTCACCTCCAGATGTATTTATATACTTCATTGGGGTTTTTGTTTCTATTTTTACCAGTCTTGAAAATGGCATCTACGTCACTGTTGCTCTTTCCGCAGCCCTTCTCCTATTGCGCGTCGCCAGGTCTCGTGGTCGCTTCTTGGGTCGCGTCCGCATTTATCGCCATCCGGACACTCATCTAGACCATGTCGACTCTGATCACCACTCCGTCAGCAGTTCACAGACACTATCCCACTCTCATCATCACACAGATGTCCCAGCAGTGACAAGAGATGTCTTCCTGCCTCTCGACAGAAAAGACGGCACCAACCCGTCCGTCCCGGTGGAAGAACTCTACCCAGGTGTTTTCATCTACCGCTTCACCGAGGGCTTCAACTATCTCAATCAAGCCCAGTATGTCGACCGCCTCATCGAGCATATCACCACGTCAACTAGACAAACCACGATACCTCGCTACGACCATCCGGGCGACCGCCCGTGGAACGAGGCACCACCATCGTGTCCAGCGGCAGACGCCGAGGCACCAGCCGTAGCAAAACCACTACTCCGCGCCGTCGTGTTGGACTGCTCCTCCGTTAACAACATGGACACGGGCGCCGTCGAAGGTCTGATGGACCTGCGCAATCAACTCGACCGCTGGGCGGCACCGGACGCCGTCGAGTGGCACTTTGCCGGGCTGAGGAACAGATGGACCCGTCGCGCTCTCTCGGTTTCAGGTTTTGGGTGGCCAACAGCAGGAAGCTTGAGTGGGTGGGAACCCGTCTTTACGCTGGCCGAGCTGGCTGGCCGGCCGCCGCTTTTGTGCGACGGATCTTCTGCTTCAGAGAACACAGTGGTTGCGAGCGAGACACTTGGGTCTTCGTCTTGTACCTTGGAGGAAGGCAGCCGCAAGGAAAGCGACGCGAGGTCACTAGGTCCGGTTTCTGGGATCAACCGTCCATTCTTTCACTTGGATCTCGTGGCCGCGGTAGAGAATGCGGTCAAGAGCGCTGTGAGAAAGGATCAGCGTTTGTAAACGCGGTTCCGAGTTTTTGTTCTTCGTTGAAGTTCTATACCATTTGATTTTTGATTCTTTTCTGACACAAGTACCTTTTGTCATCATGACCACATGCATTCATCAAGACTACACTGTTGGGATACGGGAAATCCCAGTCCCGACATCCTACGTTAGACCATAGATGTAATCTGTACAAGAGTTTTGTGCAAGATATGATCGTTTCGAATGTACCCTACGTCGCTGGTCTGACATGGGGATAATGATAGTTTGACAGAGTCTGTGACTGCCTTCAAGTGATGCCCCAAGAAGCCACCCAACAGCTCAACGGAGTTTGTTCGACTGCGAGACGGAATAGAGCCCGTCTCGGGCCCTTCCAAGACCGCCTGTGAATAGCTGTGGTCTGTTTCGTGCCGAAGAAGTCTAGCATAGCTGTCTCATCTGTGTTGTCATCTAGGTAATAGTAGCTCCAGAAGAGTCCACACTTCTTTCGAAATAGTCATCACGTATTGGTCCGTGTTCTTCCTGGTCTAAATGCTCTCCTGGGCAAGCTTTCGGTCTCTAAAAGGGCCGCCGGGTCTTCTGCTAAGATGTTTGTCGCTTCTGAAGCAGCCCCATCAGGCGGTCGGCTGGGTGGCTGAGGACGATTCACTCTCGCAGCGCGGAATGGGGGCAAAACCTACTAAATTGCGGAATTGACAATTCAATGTTCGCGTAGATAGTTCAGCGGTACGAAACTCACCAAGGCAGGGAGTGCTGTATCCAAAGCGGGTCAAGACAACATGATTCATACTCAAGATGTTAAACCGAGGTTTCCGCCTACCGGTATTGCACGAAATCCGTCAACCGCTTCTTCGAATGGCTATATACTAGTGCCATTTTCTGTGTCTCAAAGACTAGAGTTCATCCCACTCTCCAGAAGCAACATCCACCATCGAGGTGATGTGATCCAGATCATGCGCGCATACGCATCCCCTCACAATCTAAATGGTTTGCGGTCGAGCAAGCAGAACCTAGAACCCTGCTGGTTCATTTCTCACAAAGTCGTGCTTGATCCAACCAGTCCACTCCTCATGACGGACGCCGTGCCTAGATATCCGAAAATAACCATGGATGCCAGGGTTGTGTGTCATCACTCATAATTATCAACGCAGATGGTTGTCCGGAATATCTTGTAAGTCTGCCTTGATGCAAGTCAAGAAGCATTTGCTTCAGTTGAATGACTTGGCCTTGCAATGGCCTACAAGTTTCAATAGAGCCACCAATCGAAATCAGCTTGGTTCGATAAGCTATACAGAGACCACTAGAACTACGGTACTCTCGCAAAATGTCATACAAATGGCATCTGATCGTCCCGCCAGTTAAACCGCCTCTGCGAACTCGTGCTCACCAGCTAATCCTCCGCCATCCACCACTCGGCTTCAAACCATTCCATTCTTCGAACACTTATACTAGCAAGGGAACCAGGTTCACCTCCGCAGTGAAGTGGCGAAGGAATTGCCTCCCTAGGCTACCTTAACACCGGATCCCCGAGCCCGGGGCGGGCGTGAATCCGGCGTTCTGGCAGCAGTTGATGGTCTTGAGTTTCGGTCTGTCGCCGGGATTGGCTCCGTGCAGTACATCCCACTTGTAAGCCATACAGTTTTCGTACTTCTCGCGGTTCGATCCGGCAGTGGCTGGTTGCGGCCCCGTCTTGCCTCTTGCCACAATGGAAAGAGCTCCGGGTTGCTGGGGAAGGCCGAGGCTGGTCTCGGTAAGGGAGAAGAAGATAATGAAGTGGAGAGTTTGAAAATCATGACGAAATATTTGTCTGGGGTGGCTGTAGCGTGACCTAGATCTGAGTAGTGGGCTGTGATGGAGAATCCTGATGAGACTGGGTGGACGCCAGGTTCTTATAAGCTACAGCTCACGTCAGACTTACGAGCAAAAGGATTTTTTCACTTTTCCGCTGTTCGGAGAAAATTAGCGACGGTGTGTTCCCGAGTTCGTCCACCTTTCGTGTCCGACATGGCAGCAATGGTCCGCCGGACGTTTTACACGCCATGATTTGACTGATTTCAAGTCATCGACGGGCAGATGACAATCTTCTCAGCATAGACTTCGCCGCTAAAGGATTCGTGGTTTCTTGCGGAGACCAGGCAGCCTTGACGACTTCGTAACCTGAAGACAAGCCTATCAGTCATGATACCTGCAGTAAACTTACCTGTTGAGCCGCATCTTTCATTTTCTTGTCCGCATCTTTACTTGTGTGCATTGTAAGCGCTCTGAAATTGTAGCTTTGGATTCGGTTTACTTGCGCCGCTACAAGCTGATTACTGTTGTCTCGCAGACATGATTCCCGCACGATCGAAGCCCGCCACTTTGAGATTAAAAGCCACGACGTGCAATGTTTGCCCAATCTCCACATGGCAGCAAGGGTGTCATATTGAACGGTATGTATCCGTACAAGCTTTTGTCTTTCTTGCCCTGGCATCTGCAAATCATCGTGCGGATACCATGCCAACAGAATGGGAGCGGCGAATCGAGATCATGCTACATTTCCGACCAAAAAGCAGGCGAACACACTTATGGAGTGGGAAGCTTCTTCCTCGCATGGATCGTCATGTTCGGCGGCCGGGCAGTTTGTCTAGAGCGTAGCTTCGGAGTCCAGAGAGCAGCATGAGTAAGTTGAAGAAAAGGTTATCGGTAATCTAGACAAGACCCTGCCTGCACCTGACAAGTGACGACCTTCCCGAGTAGTAAGATATTTCGCTCCCACAATACATGCATTTAAAGCTTTATCAGGTAGACCTCCTTGCTAACTATTGTAATTGGGGCTTTCACAGGTGGTTAAAATAGATATTCCCATGCCTGATATGCATGCGTTTGTCAGATAATTTGCTTAGCTTCCTACATATTATTATTGCTTGCCAAATCTAAAGCTTCACGGCCCTCAAGCATGGTAGTCTGTGCCGAGCCAGAGCTCTTAGACACGCCCGGATGACTGGTGATTTATGGTTTTTATCACTGCCGTAGCGGCAACTTAGTTTGTCTCTGTGTTTAACATGACTCAATACGAAAAGACCAAGCTATCGCGTGTCGTCGGATATCAGTCACAAGTCGACGAATGATCGGGCTGACCCGGCCCTACCTCAGTCGGAGATAGATACCGAAAATCGGTCAAATTGTCGCCGCCCCGCCGAGCAGTTGATACTTCCGGAACTATACTGAGAACAAGGTAAATAAGGCGGAAACCATATCTGTGGCCGAGGTAGGTTTGGGTATGATGTAAGGTAGTGTTGGAATTAGAAGGGTGTGCTCGCAAAGCTGCAAGAAAGCCACCACAGCGAAGCAATTCCTTGATTTCTTGGGCTCAAGGCGGCTGTCTCTTCGGCGGCGCCATTTTCGGCTCAATGATACCGTCGTTTCGCTGCATACGTACGAAGGTCAGGCTCATTTGAGGTTGACCTATACCCACGTGGAAAATGCCTGTTGAGCTACCTATCCCTTTTCGGAGGCATTGCTGCCAACGGCTTGATGATATACTGCACGAACTCCTTCATCGCTGATGAGCTCACCGCGCTCCCAACGACACAGTCATGGCAGTTGGAAGAAGCTCGGATCCACGAATGATTCCTAGTAGTGCGGCCGTTGTACGGGGAGAAACAGAACAAGAAGCACAACGCAAGCTGCCAAAGGCCACTCCATTGTGCCTCAACCAAGTCGCTGCAGAAAATCTTGAAGGTGCGGATATCGATGTCCTTATTTCCGGAGGCTTGGAGTCTCCGGTTTCATACTCAATGCTTCGCATGGCCTATCAAAGCTTAGAAAGTCTCTCGACACCAATCGTCGTCAGTCGAGGTCTCGATTCGACAGACAAACCCTCCAGCTTTCCCTCGTCTCTCCACTTGCCGATGTACTCAAGGAAAGACACCGTTCCTTCGGCCCAGACAACGCCCCTTGCCCGCTTTTTTTTCTCCTTTGGGTCTTCCGAGGCTGGTTGCCCATGACCATTGAAGTATCCCGGCGTGCAGCCAGCAAGGGACGAGAAGAATGGCGCCCCTTTTGCAATTTCCTCACTGTGCCGTTCCTCTGCTTCCCTAGTTACTTCGATAACAGCTCGTCTGCCGTACCCTACGCGTCTTTCGGCCTCAGATATCATGTACGTGACGTGTCGGGCAATGAGGCCCAGCATAAACACATTGTTTCCTGTGATGGTAGCTTGCGATGTTCCCGAGAAGAAGAGGTTGGGGAACCCGTTGGTAGCGTATCCGTGAAGCGTGGCAGGGCCATTTTGACGCCACTTGTCATCCATGGAGATGCCATTGCGACCCCGAACCTCGACTCCCACCCGACCTGCCGGGCTACCGCCGGTTCGACCACCGGCGACTGAGTATGCCGTACTAAAAATGACGACGTCTACGGGATACTCCTTGCCAGCAACTACGATACCTCGGGCTGTGGCGTGAGACGGCCCTTGCCCATCGGTATCGAGGAGATGCACGTGCGGCTCGTTAAAGGTCTGCAGGTATTCGTCGCTAAAGGTCGGACGCTTGCACCAGGAAGGATACCAGGGTTTCAACTTTTCAGCTGTGCTCTTGTCCTTGACAATGTCGCTTACGCGGGCTCGCACGCCATCCATGTGAGGCAAGTCCAGGGCGTGGAACCTGGTGGCTCGTCTCTCCTGGTCTTCAGGCGAAGCGTCGACGATGCCGTGGGCTGGAGATCCCATCACGGCAGAGTAGGCCGGCATGTCCGTCCAGCCATCGGACACAAGATTGGGCTCTCCTGGTCGCACTGCGTTGGTCATGTGTCGGTTGAGGTTGATCTGCCTCTGAAACTGCCACCCTTTCTTATTTGCAACAGTGGCCTTGAAGTCTTCGACGTCGGTTGTCTGCTGGCCTCTGGGTTTGACGTACGCCGGGGTTCGCTGGATGACGTACAGTTCCTTCGCGTACTTGGCCAGGGTGGGAATAGCTCCTATAGCTGTCGCAGCCGTACCGACGATTGCAACCTTTTTGTCTCGCAGATTGGTGAGCGTTTGCTCTTCCTGAGATCCGCCAGTCACGGAGTAGTTCCATCTCGAGGTGTGGAATATGTCTCCCTCGTACGAAGACAGACCTGGGATCTTGGGGATTTGAGGTTTGGTGAGAACACCGGCGGCCAGGTAGACGTACTGCGCTTGAACCTTGCGCTGGATGGGATCTGCTCCGGGGCCACGTCTTTCGAAGAGGTTAATGGTCCACAGCTCACGCTCATCGTTCCAGTCCACACTCAGCACGTCGGATCGAAAGAGAGTCTTGTCTTCGAGGCCCCATCGCTGGGCAATCCGCTCGGCATGCTCCCGGATTTCGGCTGCTGGCGCATACTTCTTAGTGGGTATGTATCCCGTTTCTTCGAGCAGAGGAAGGTAGCAGTAACTTTCCAGGTCGCAGTGAAGGCCTGGGTATCGATGCCAATACCAAGTTCCGCCGAAGCCACCGGCCGCATCGACGAGCCGAATCTCGTCTGCTGTGGCCACGCCAGACTCGATAAGACGCACAGCGTACACTAAGCCGCCAAAACCTGCGCCTAGGATAAAGAATCTCACCGCCTCATTGTCCTTGAAGGGCGATGCTCTGGCATCAAGCCTGGCGTGGTCTGCCCAAGGGTCTTCGAGTAGGGAGTGAAGCCGGTCCTCTTGAGCTTCGTTGAGGGGAAGAAATTGGGCAGCGCCTTCTGGCCTGAGGCGCTTCTTTGCTTCCTCGGCATACCTGCGTCGTATGCTGTTGAGCCTGGCTGCGTTGACGTGGGAGACCGGGTCTTGTGCTGGCGTAGTTGCCATTGTTGAATTTGGGTGGAAGTAATCGATAAATAGGGCGAGGGGTGAGCAAAAGGCAGGCGAATAGATTAGAATGATAAAGATTATCAAGTCGTCGAACAGCTACCGAGAGACTTGATCTCGAGTTTATGTGCCGTCTAAATCTGCTCGAATGAGAAAAGGACATGATGGCACGCCATCCAATGGTCCACAATGCGTCATGCTCTCCTGAGCACGCAAGCGGTGCGTGATAAGCACATGCAGACATGCCGACGCAGACATTGCATAGTAAGCAGAGATAGGGAGACTGATTTAGCAGTCCATTTCCCAATGCTGCTGCTTGCGCCGACGAATCGCGGGCGCGGTGCATTAGGGTATCTAGGAAAAGAACTCCGAGGACTTGTCATTGCATGATGCCATGACAGGCGCCGTATTGAAGCATCGATACGACCAGGATTAAGGTGCAATACCAGGCTCAGATCGCGAAGATTCGACAGATGATAGCCGAAGGATAGCACAATCTTCACTCAATGAAGATCTCTTCGTCCTGTCAAATGCTGCGCGTCTTGAGGTCAGAGCATATTGAGGGGACGTTGAGTGAAACAAATAAATGCCGAAGAATGACTAAACATGGTTATGAGCCCAGTTTGACTTTCCATACTCTGGACTGAGGGAAGTTCTAATTGCTAATCTGATATCATCATATGCCTGGGTGTATGCGACGATGGCTACGAAGGCTGCTGCGCTCAGTAATCCCGACACGGATGGTTCTGCGTCTTTCCCTACATTGGAGTATCATGCCATACCAGGATCATGGACTTTATCAACAGATGCGGACCGAATTGATCCTCTTAATTAGCCAGATGGTGGTAGCTTCTTGTAGGCTAGCTATCCCAATCAACCTAACAGCCATAGGTTTTGGCGGCCAGCTAGTGCCCAAAGTCTTCCTCCATGCTGCTTCGTCTGCTCGTCTGAATGATCGAATTTGTCAGAAGCTAACAGATCTTATCTTCTCTATCTGGAACCAGGATAAGACACCCAAAACCAAAGCAATCTCTTCAACACTGGTGCGTGGTCCCAGGATTCAGACTCCTCTGTTTACAACCTTTCGCAAGTCCGTTCGTGCATCCCAAGCTAACAGCACCAGGGCAGCAAGAGCACGAGATACACGAGTGAGAGTCGCACGTGCCGTCCGAGTAGCGGCATTCAACAACCCCGCCAAAACAAGTATGTTTCTGATATAATTGTCAGAGAACAAAATTGGCAGCAAAGCTCATAGGGTCTTCTTACTCTTCTCATGAGGGCCCTCGGAATCAGTGGCCCAATATTGGGGGCAGCGAGAGACACAGTTGTCATACCGAAAAGGGTCAAGATGCTCAACTTGGATACCAGCATTGTTTCTGACAGTGAATGCAAAAGGTTGGAAGTAGATGGTAAAGTGATTTGGCCTGAGAAAGACTGTTTTCGTGGAGATGGAAGGCTGGTAAATGCCTTGGATATTTATAGTGAGAGCTTCTGCCCATTAGTGTCTCCATACTCACCGGCCAACAGTAGTTCAACTTGAGACAGCGAATGAGTGTCATCACATAGACGGAGAAATCACTTGCCCGGCATGGATAAAGTCTTTGCCTACTAATCTCCCTAACGTTGGATACTGCCCGGTCATGTCGTTTTGCTGCTCAGCGTCCTCTCGGTATAAATGTGCTTGCAAAAAGACTTAACCGTCTAAAACGAGACAGACCACCGAACTTCCGCCTACTTCTTTACAATCGGTATTGCCTTTGACTCCCAACCAGGGCATTAAAGATCTTGGTAGTCAAATTCGGAGTGACCGACAATGGCCTTTGCAAGACCGAGTCTAGCGTCGACGGCAATACCAGCGGCATCGATCTAGCCTCGTCCACAACAGCAGCAAGGTCATGTCCCCACATAACTATGGGTGCGTGATGGCGGGGCTGTCATGACCCAAACTGAGCCAATACACAATTTCCCCTTCTCTTAGCTTATACGTAGCAGAAGAGACCTGCTTGAAATACCTCCTAAGGTGAGTATAGATACAAGAGTTAAGACCACCAACAGATGACGATGTCGTGAACGATGTCCACATCCTCAGGGGCCCTGCCTTTCGGTACTTGCAACCGACTTGTGAGGCTCCTAGATACGCTGTCTGGTGACTGGTTAGAAGACTTCCTCTACTAATATTCAGAAGCAAGGAGGGTTTAGCTTCTGACCGGGAAAACTCCATGCAACAATATTATCTTCTAATTGCTTTGAAAAAAAGAAATAAAAACTACATAAAAGTATCTAAGCTTATAGTAATAAGTACTCTGGTTACTACCAGACTTTAGAGTAGTTAATCAAAGGGTTTTTAAGGTGAAGCTTCCTGGGAAATAGACTCAGGCGACTTACTACCTGGGAATGATATATATGAAAACTGCAAAAAACATACAACACCAGGTATTCGCTGGTCGTCACCGACCCGACTACTAATCCGGCCCTCACTGGCTTATCTATGGGAGAGCGGACGGGATCCCGAGTTCTCCAGTGGGTATGGTCGTATGTGCTGGTTTCCCACCTCTGTAGATCTCATATCCCCTGAAATCACGTCTGAGAGACGGAACCATGGAAACAAGACAACCTCTACAATGTCATTATCTCATAATTTCATACATCTACACTTCATGCTCCACATCAAACCACAGTCGTGAAGATTTGCAGGTCACCCTTGCTCTCCCACTTGGCCTCGATGCCAGGTGCGATGAAGTAGATGTGACCAGCCTTGACATCAAACTTCTTCCCGTCAGCTTCAAGCACACCCTCTCCACCAGTGACAATCGCCACGGCAGGACCGTCTCCGGCCTTGAGTGCCTCGGTCGTGTTCTCCTCGTCCAGTTCCGTCCTCAGCATGTCAAACTCGTTCAGCGGCGGCCGGTAAACCACGGTCCGGCCCTGGGCAGACCGCGAACTCTTCTCGGCGGGCAGCAGCACATCCTTCTTGCTGTGTGCCTTGAACGTCAAGGTCTTGCAGAACAGGTCGACATTGTTCCTGTCGCCGGGCGGGCAGAAGCCCGTGTTGAGCACGTTGTTCGAGCGCGCCATGCACTCGACAATGTCACCCGACAGGTACGCGTGGATGCCGTCGGCGGGGATGTACAGCGCCTCGCCGGCCTCGAGGACCAAGAAGTTCATGCACAGCAACGCGACGAGCGTGCCCGGGTCGCCCGTGCCGTACTGCTCCTGCAGTCTGGGCAGCAGTTGCAGCACGTATGCGTTGGCGCCGAGTTCTTCGCGCGGCGTGTCGCCGAGCGCCTTGGCGGCCTTTTGGATGGTTTCCTCGTCGGCGAGGAGGATGCGGCGCGTCACCTCGCGCAGGGTTTCGTCGGTCCAGGTGCGCGTGCCGTCCGGGATGAAATCACGCAGGGCGGGGATGTTGAAGATGGGGGAGATGGTGTCGAGGGGTTTGAAGCCGGCAAAGACCTCGAAGTGGCCGAGGGCGACGGCGATTTCGGGCTTGTGATTGGCGTCGGTGAAGTTTTCTGGGTCCTGCTCATGGAGTTTTGCGGCAAGAGACTTGTTGGGGTGGATTTGCAGAGGGAGGGCCTTGCTGATGGAGAGGATCTAGGTAGGTGCTTGTCAGATGGATACTCTCAGGTGAGGCGAGGTGAGTTGATGTGATCGGGGTGAGACGAACCTTGGGCAGATACGGGAGTTGACCGTCGAGTTGCTCAATCACCTTCTTCCCCAGCAACTTGTCCTTGTTCTTCTGCAGGACATCGCGGAGGAGCTCGCCAGTTTCGAGAACGCGCGCGGGAAAGTCGGGGTAGTCGCCGAACCACATCTCCGAGTAGAACTCATCGTCTTTGATCTTGAAGTCGGTGCCCGGAGTGCCTTCGCACAGACGGGCGGCGAGAGACTGCTGGCCCTTCTTGCCCCAGTCGTAGTTGTTGCATGTGCCGCTGAGCTGGAACACAGTGGAAGTCATCTTGGCTGCTGTTCTGTGTTGGTCGATCTACTGGTGATGGTATCGTGAGATCTGTACAATGTCTGAGAGTGCCGTGACCTGTCCGAATGGCAGGAGCTCATCTCCGTTTTGTACATCTTAGACCATGCCATCTTACAAATGCGCTGTGAATGTGGTTAAAGTGACGAGAGGTGACGTCGGAGCCCTTGACGCAAGGCATTCGTCATAGACGAACGCCAGGTATGTAGGAGGTCCCACAGCGCTGGGGCTCGGCGAACCAAAGCCGGGTCTGCCCACTGTTGGTCTCCGACTTGGCTGTGCTTCAGTGGAGGAGACGCTGGGAGATAGTCGACACAAGAATCGCGGCCATCTTTACATCACTTGGCCCACCCGCTCATCACGATCCGGAGCTGGACGGTGTTCTTATTGCTCTTTGTACGCTTGAGCTCTTTCCCGAGTTTTGGAGCTACATGAGTTGGTTTTCACCTTATCTTGATAACCTGAGTTTAAGGATGAATGCAGCTTCATGAGCTTTCAGTAGTCCTTCAGGTCATCTTGCTGATCTGGGAAGAGTGAGTGAGCTATAAGGGCCTTGGGTTGGAGGGAGGCCAATGTTCACCAAATGAGGATTCAACGACAGCAGATCAGTCGTAAGGGAGCAGCCAAAAATGGTACAAGCGACGAAGTTGGCACAGCATATAAGAGGCTCTTGGTCAGATCTCACAAGGTCACCCAGCAACCTCATTTATTTTTCAGTGAAACTCAGTTTATTTGTCTTATCACATGTCTAAACATGTTATCGGGTCATGCTCTAGAAGCAGCTCATCATCTCCCAACTGAGATCTCAGTGTTGACCACGTCTGAATTGAGCTCAAGGCCTGCTGTCGTACATGACCACAGCTCCGCCATGTCGCGACTCCCAAGTCATCAGTCGCTTCGCATGCGATGGCCACAAAGACCGTCACGGGATAATAGTTGGCGGAACTTCACGTTTGACCCATGACGTTCACCATATGGAGAACCACCCACTGCCAATTGGAGAGCGCTTGTCCGCCTGGGCACCGCCCTTGGACTTGGACTTATTTCCATTGCCGTTGCCGTTGCCTGTGGCTTCGTCATTGCCGGTAGAGGCATCGTTGCCCGTTGCAGCATCGGCTCCGTCGGCATTCTCAGCATCATCCGCGTTCTCGGTATCATCTGCGTTGTTGTTGTTATTGTTTCCGTTGCCAGCGTTCTTCTGGTTACCGCCGCTGCCAGTGTTACCTCCAGTGCCATTGCCATTGCCATTGCCATTGCCATTGCCGGCATCAGCATCGTCTGCGTTTCCAGCATCGTCTGCTGCGTCGTCCGCATTTTCAGCATTCTCAGCGTCGTCCGCATTCTCGGCATCGTCTGCGTTTCCGTTCCCGTTGGCTCCGTTGCCGGCATTCTTCTGGTAGCCGCCTCCGTTGCCAGCACCGGTGGTCTCTTCATCGTCGTCGTTGTTGTTATTTCCGTTGTTGTTGCCAGCGTTTCCGCCGGCATTGGCAGTGCCATTGTTCGCAGCAGCACCACCTCCTGCGGCGTTGCCAGCAGCATTATTGTTGTCATTGTTGTTGCCGCCGTTCTTCTGCTTGCTGGCAGCGTTGCCGGTGTTCCCACCGTCACCGCCGGCATCGTCCGCATTCTCGGCGTCGTCGGCGTTGTCATCATTGGCATTACCGCCTGCGGCATCCTCTTCGTCGGCTGCGTCGTTGTCGTCGTTGTTATTATTGTTATTGTTTCCACCGCCGTTGCCACCCTTGGCCTGCGCGCCGCCGCCGTTGCCTCGCCTGCGTCTACGTCCGGCCTGTGCACCGGCCTCGAAGGCGTTGATGACGCCGTCTCCGTTGAGGTCGGCGGGGTCTCCGGCGGTGGTGGGCGTGCCGTTGGGGCTGTTCCTGTCAAAGGTGCTCTGCAGGTTGGCGATGAGGTCGCTGTTGCCGGTGGCGCGACGCTGACGCTGGTGTTGGCGAAGGACGTCAGATGTCGTGGGAGCGGTGAGGGCGACTCCGGCGAGGAGGAGGACTGTTGCGGTGGTGAACTTCATTTTGGTGATGAAGTGGTATGGGTTAAGAAACTTGACTAAGATAATAAACTTGGAAGTAACCGAGACACAAGAACAGAAACGACTACTGCCAGAGTAGTTGAGAAGATTGAGACTAGCTCAAGTGAAGGAAGAGAAGGGTATGAGTAGTGAAGTGAGATGAGAGTGAGGTGAAGCAATATCCGGTGTCTTCGTGGACGAAAGCAAGGTATTATATCTCATGTCCAGATCGCCCATCACAAGAATTACAATCCACCATATCCATTCCTTTGGAAGCTTTAGTCACAGAAACTCGTCTTGGTGACTCGCGATGCGGCCCGTATGAAACTTCAGATTCACCATTCTCTGACACTTGTAAGCGCCAAGCATCACGAATCGGCGGTACTCAGTCGGACACACAAGTCGAAGTATTCTCACGATTACCACTGGTAAAAGCCGGCTGTTGTCCATGGACACCAGCTCGGAGCAATCCCAAAGCGTCGACTGTTTTCTCCACAGAAGTTTCGTCGAGTTACATTAGTCGCAGAACCTCCGTCGTCTCATCAGGTCTTGGCCTGTCAGACCTCCTCATCACTCCTGATCCGCAGCTCTTGGCTTCTTCACCCCATGCAAGTTATTCAGACTGTGCTCTTGCGGCCACTTTGCTCCAACATGCGGGTTGCTGCTCACCGAGGGTCCAGCCCATCTGCCATCCCATCGCAGAACAACGTCGAGTGTCATCCGTAACCAGGTGCTCGGGCTCTGAAACAAGAGACGTGATGAACCCACGATCGGCGGGAAGATAAAAATAAGCATCGAATAAGATTGAGCGACATGAAGCAAAATCTACCGGGTAGGAAAAAGGCTGTGGGGATGAGTTTGGCTGTCAATGGCGGCCATCGAGTCCGCAGCAGGCCCCTTGTCTGATATCAACTCTGGAAGCTCGGTACCCGTTCTTCAGAATCGCTGATCGTCTCCTACAAAACGCGGTAATCACGTTCTAAGCGCAGCACATGAAGTCATAATCGTGATGCTATTTTGGTAACGAGCAACCTCGAAAGGTAAACAGAAGCTCATCTATGGAGAGCTGCGGCATGCGTCGAAAAAAACATGACGCAGAGACCGAAAACATTACACAATAATACTATACATCATGAATAACAAGGCCGTGACATATCGAATCACGTCCGCTCACAACGCCCGCCCAGCTCAAAAGCTCTGGCACAGGTCCCACAGAGGCACGCGGACGTTGTACAGGTCCGCGTCCCACCACTTTGTCGCGAAAGCAGTCAGCTTGAAGTAAAAGTCCGTCTTGAACTCGACGCCGTTCTGTTCCGCGCAGACCAGCCCGTCCTTTGGCAGGCCGGCGGCCATCTCGGCCGGTTTCCCCGTAAAGTTGCCCGCGAGCCCCAGGTCCTGCTGCCCCCGCAACTTGAACACGTGGTCGAACCCCGGGGTGGCCGTCAGCCCGGAATTGAGGTCGACGAGTCCGCCAAAGAGCTCCACGGCGAGCTGGACGGTGAGGTCCGCCGACGCGTCGACGCGCGCGTCCGCGGCCTCGGTGACGTTGGCGTAGCTGCTGTACCCCGGCTCCCACCCCGTCGCGGCCGAGTTTGCATGGTCGACGAGGTCGAGGTGGACGTTGGCCGCGGGCACGGCGACGTTCAGACCGGCCGCGACGCCCACGGCCGCGGAGACGTCGAGGTCGAGGCCGACGGCGAAGGCCACCCCCGGCCCGAGCTGCACGATCCCGGGGACGGACACGAAAGAGTACGCGAGCTCGTCGGGCGCGTAGCGGATCGTTTGCTTGAAGGCGGCGGCGACGTCGACGGACACGCCGACGGCGGCGTCAAAGGACGTGTCGAGGTCGAAGTGCAACGCCTGGAGCTTGAAGCCCCAAAAGCTGTACCTGAGGTAGCCCGAGAAGGTGACGGTGGACGAGAACCAGGCCTCGGTGGCGGTGACGTTGACGTACTGCCCGTCGGAGAAGATGACGGTGTTGTCGTCGAGGCCCTCGGAGACGGTGATGGAGAGGGTCGGGTCGAGGGTGAGGCGCTTGGAGAGGGTGGCGGCGGGCAGGGAGGAGAAGGACATTTCGCACTCGCCGGCGATGTTTTGCAGGTCCTCTTTCGAGGCGGCGACGGTGATGGATAGTTGAGCTTCGTCGGAGGTGAGGTCGGTGGCGAGGAAGAATCCGCGCTCGAACTCGGCGTCGCAGTTACCCAGGTGGTTCGTGATGAGGATGAATCCCTCTTCCGAGTCGGACCAACCCTTGACGGCCTCGTTGAAGGAGTCGGGGTCGGAGAAGGTGACGGTGAGCTCGTCGTCGCCGCAGACGACGCTTTTCACAGCGTCGACCTGCTCGAGAACCACGGCTGGGTTGTTGAGGGCGAGGGTCATGTTGATGGAACCCTGCTGCTCGGTCTCGGCGGCCGAGTACTGAAGGGAGATGTTCTTGGCCGGGACGAGGTTGATGGGGTCTCTGGTGTCGACGCTGGGGTCGGCGGTAGGGCCAAAGGTGTGCGTGACGTTCTCTGCAGGACGCAGGTTCTCGGGTTTCGCGGCGAGGGTCTCGTACGTTGGGACGTCCTGGATGTCCTCGATAACATGAGCAGCTTGAGCGGCGACCTTGCCGGTGGGTTTCGGCGTGGACACGGTTTGTAGGGTGGTTGACGGGGGCAGAGTCGAGTAGACTGGGAAGCTCTCCGGTTCTTGCTCGGGCATCTCGACGACGATGTAGGTGACGCGCTTGACGCCGTCTGAGGAGCAAGTACACCCTTCGGCATGGCTTGCGACGCCAACGGAGAGCAGAAGGGTGGCCAGAAGGCGGCCGACAAGAGTTGAGGCACGCATGGAGAGTGATGAGAGGGTGATTAAAAGCGTAAGATGAAGTAGTAAAGAAACGTGTCGTTACAGTTGCGAATCGGGGTATCAAGAAAAGAGAGGACGCTCCAAACATGAGCTAGATTCAGTGTCAACGACGGAGAGAATGGCTGGACGAGCCCGAGATCACCAACGAACAGGTGCTGCTGCTTCTTCAACATCGAGAGATCCGACGAGAGAGACGCTCACCACGCCTTATATGCAGCCAGTCGTGGCATGTCAGTCTGCTCTCCCACCATCCCATCAAGCTTCTCGTCGTGGCCTTGCCCCTTTCAGACGATGGCCAGATCGTGAACGAGATTGGACCACCGCTAATGGCGCATACGCCGGCAATAGGGACCGCGTACGCCCCTCAAGGGAGACATGGCATGTGTCAACCGTCACTGGTCCGGACTATTATGCCGCTGCAGATAGCGTGATACCCATCTTGGCCAAAGGATAGGAGCCGATCTGGCATGCAGTCCGTCCTAGACAAGGATCCTTCGGGACAGAATGGATGGGAACGGACGGAACACATGGCATTGAGTGCCTACGAATGCAACGTGCCTGCGTTGGCGTCTCTCAATGTTGGGTGTGGTGATGGTGCGCGAGGAGACTCACGTGGACGAGAAATAAGCGCAAGCGGGGCCGAATATCGTCGTCTCGGCGATGGTTCGGACGCATCCCAGGGCTCCTTGACGATAGTTGCACGTCCGTCTAACAGAATCAGGACTAACACGGTCACGTTTCAGGGTAGCAACGGAGGTTGCCACGCAGGCGCATGTGATGGCGATGGAGTCTCGACGATGCGTCGTCAGGTAAGAATCAGGTGGGAGAATTAAGCAGCGCCGGGGTCCTTCCTAAAGAAGACGTCAAGTCAGCGGGTGATGGACTTTGGGAATAGCTTCGATACCTCTTTGGGCGTCTTATTGGGTAGTGTAATCTACCTTTATGTCACATATCGATTGTAACGATGGGGATCCCGTCCAACTGGACGCCGTGGATAGCAGTCCATCAGGAGTCATCTCTGACCGTTTGGACCAATCAGGAGACTCAAGTCTGCGTCGTCGTCGCGATTGGTATGGCCATTGTTCGTCGGAGCATGGCCGATGGGTTCCTTGAGTGTCAGCAACAGGCTACAGCACCCAAAGACTTCCATCCTTTATCGCCGTTTGTGAGCGTCGACAAGGAGCTGCCCCTGAGCAAAACGTGTGCGACAGGGGCCTGGGCAGAAGAAGAGACCCGCTGGCTATCCGTTCGTGGTGTTTAGGCCGCCTCTTATTCTCTGGAGGACCGCGGCGTGACCTGGATTTTGCTGTGAAGGGCGTGTGATGAGGTGTGATTGGATGGTACGCACACACATCTGCCCAATGTAGAGTGTGATCCTGGATATCCACCTGGATTTACGTGCCATTCTGTGGGGGTTTATTGGCTGTCACGCACCATTGGCGAACGGAATCCGGCAACTCATTACCAGCGCTTGAATGGTTTCGTCCAGTCTTCCTTGCTGTTTCTCACGTGAATAGCAGTGGCCAGGACTCGGGACGAAGAGCCAGAACCTTCACGACTCAGTTTCCTGGTCTTCCAAGTCCAAAGAGGCATGGCAAACGCTGCCGGTTTCCGTACCACCTCTCGTTATCGCGGCAAAGACGCCAGCGGCCTATGCCACTCACCTGAAAATCAATAAAAAGAAGCCCACGCGGCCTCACCCGGACGACCCGCAGAATAAAGCCAAGAAGGTCCACGGGATGGGGGCCGTCATCTTCTCTCGCGTCGAGTCCGTATCCGAGTCACTCGATCTCTAGCACGTGGAACATGGGTCGGTTGACCCCTGGGAGCAGATTGCTGCCGGCTGCCGGCGAGGAACATGGGTTCGGTTCAGTTGATCCCTTTGCTCAAATTCTGCTGCTGGCCTTGCTCGGTCACCCGTCTCTGGTCTAGCCATCGAGTGGAAGGCAGACAAGGTCGGGCACACGAGGTGGGAAGATGTGTACAGATCGTACATAGTATGTACATGAAAAACTCCATCCAAACCCAATACTTTTCTGTTCTCTCTCCTCTGCCCGGAATAGTGGCCTTCACATTCTCGGGTTCCCCTTTCTACGCACAAACCTGACCGGGTGCAACTGTCTTTACGCCTGTGGCGCGGAGACGAGCTCGGTCTCCATCGTATCGGTCTCTACTTCATCCGCCTAGGCGGTGACGTAGACGGTCTGGACGACGGTGCGGGTTCTGCAGGGCTTGCCAGCACGGCCGGTGGTGGCGGGACCCTTGCGAGTCTTGGTGCGCTGCTTCTTGGTCTTGGAAGGGCTGGCGGGCGCGCTGGTCAGCTCGGGAAGCTGGCCGGAGGCGGTCGTCGCGGGGGCGGCGGTGGCGACGGGGTCCGCAGAGAGCGTCTCGAAGATGGGCGCGGGAGCACCAGCGGGGGCTGAGAAGGACGCGGAAGCAGAAGCGGCCGCGGAGGGAGCGGGGGCCTCATAAACGGGGGCCTCATAGGCGGGCTTGGAGTAGGCCGGGACCTCGGCCGGAGCGGAGGACGGAGCGACGGCCGGAGCGCTGGCGCTGGGGGTCACGTCGCCGGAAATGGTCTCGAAGATGGGCTCCGGGGCGGTGCCGGCGGGGAAGGTAGGGTCGGCGGAGGCGGCGGCCTCGGTGGCAGACGCGACGGGAGCGGCGGAGGAGACGACGGTGGCAGCGGGAGCCGCAGCAGAAGATGGAGCGGCCGGCGAGCCACCGGAGCTGCCGCCGCCGCCGCCGCCGCTCACGCAGGCGAAGGAGATCTTGGAAACGGGGGATCCGGTCTGGGGGCCGTCGAGCTTCCAGTCCATGGCGACGTAGGGCCAGCAGATGCGGCCGTCGGACATGGTGACCATGTCGCCGGCCACGTAGACGTCGCTGGCGGACACGGGCTCGCCGACCTTCTTGCCGTCGCTGCCGACGATCTGGAGCTTGGTTCCGGCAAAGGTTCCGCGGCAGCCCATGGCGTCAAAGTCGCAGATGGGGTCGGAGATCTCCTCCCAGGTGACGAGGGCCTTTGAGCTGTCAAAGGTGGCGGCGTGGGCGTTGGAGCAGTCGTTGGCGCCCGAGGTGATCCAGTTGACCTGCTTGTCGCCGTCGGCAGAGCCGGCGACGGAGGTGGCCTGGTCGCCGACGAGGGTGTTCTTGTCCGAGAAGAGGGCGACGGCGACGTTGCGGTTGCTGGTGCGGTTCTTGGAGGTGGTGTAGCCGGCGCCCATCCACGAGTTCTCGGTCAGGTCCTTGGCGCCGCGGGAAACCCAGGAGAAGATGTAAGAGTCGGCGCCGACGAAGCGGGCCAGGGAGCTGTAGGAGCCCGACATGCCGCCCATGGCCTCGTTGGCGCCCCCGTTGATGACGTGCTCGTTGGAGATCTTGACGCCGTCGGTGGTCATGCCCTGGGTCTTGGTGTTGAGCCAGATGGCGCCCTGGTCCTCGGCGCAGACGGACGCAAAGGGAGCCTCGTCGGCGGCCTCGAAGGCGATGCCGGTGTTGTGGGAGCAGCCCCAGGAGGAAGAAGCACCGGGGATGTTGGTGAGCTTGCCGGTGGTGTCGACGTAGCGGATGGCGTCCCCAAAGTGGCCGGTGGCGTCGCCCTCGTAGGCGGTGACGACGATGTAGGCCGCGTAGTAGCCGGCCTTCTCGGAGAAGACGAGGTCGCCGTTGATGTCGGGAGAGGCCATGGCCTGGCCGTTGTCGACTCCAGGGCCACCGAGGTACGTCTTGAAGGTCTGCTTTCCGTCGGTGTAGCGGTAGATGACGGCGATGGGGTCCTTGGCGCCGGAGATGGCCTCGTTGGTCATGATGGCGAAACCGTCGTTGTGGGCGACGAGACCGCCAGCCTCCTTACCGCCGGTGACGGTGACGGCGGTGCCGGTGGCGGCAAAGGTGGAAGGGTCGACGGGCTGGACGTGGACGTCGGTGCCGGAGGAGTCGAGGTAAGCCAGGTAAGCCGACTTTCCATCGGGCGAGACGGCGAACGGGGTGCGGCGGTGGTGGGGGTAGCCGGTCCAGTAGGCCTCCTTGATGGGGTTGAAAGACTTGCCGAGCGTGACGGAGTCGACGTGCTTCTCGATGGAAGACTCGGTCAGCTGGGCGACGGCCACGGCCGCGAGGCCGAGGACGGAGAGGAAGTGCATGTTGGAGTGTTTGTTGATCCTGAAGAGGTTGTCGAAAAGGAGTGGCTCTCAAAGTCACTGCTTGGGTAAAAAAAAAAGAATGAAAATCGGTCGGGTTGCGCAGTCGATACTGGCTCGTGATGGCTTGTCGTTTGTTGTTTGAGTAGGATCTAGGCCTACTTTGAAAGAGTGAATGAACGAAAGTCGGTCGGCAAAAAGAACAAAGAGTGTCGGTTGAGTAAGGATGATCAACAATCCCTTGAAGCAGAAAAAGAGAGAAGAGAGCCTCACTGCGATGGCAAAGCGTGGTGTTTACCACCATTTAAGAAGACTGACGCGGACATGGGCCCCCAAAGACTGGGCTGGAAATGGAGCCCGTCAACAAGATGTCCATTACGGAGTAGTTAATAGGGGACAGGCGACAAGTCCAGAATCGAGTGGCACTAGGAAGGACAAGGTCAGGCAAGGCGCTGGCTGCATGTGGGCAGGGCTGGGCAGACAGGGTGCGTGTAAGTCGAAGACATGGGGATTGCACGATCCTGGCCTGGTCAAATCTCCCTGGCCGTTTCACCACGGACTACGCGGCGGAGGGCGCAATTTCGCCTCTCTCCACCAGTCCGCCTGGGGTGGTTTTGCTTTGGCTGGATGGTTGCTTTGGCTGGGCTGTCTTGAATAAGTCAGCAAGTCAAGCCGAATAGTCTCGAGACGGCGTCGATGAGGGGACTGGGGATTCTGTCAGTAACATGTAAGGCGTTGTGGCGGCTGGATTCTGGAGATGGAGGCATGACACGAGCTGGAGCATCTCCATGTACCCCGTACGATGTGTTGCATCTACCGAGTACTTAGTGTTAAACCGACTACAGTACCTAGGGTGTTTCTCGCATTTGACCGGTTTCTCGTTTCCCTCAAGCCGGGTCTAGGGTTCTTGTTGGCGCTCATCTGATGTGACTACTGGGTAAACACCATGTTCCCATGATGTCCATTGCAAATCGTTCGCACCATCCCTACTGCGCATGCCCTACCTCAGTTTAGCATCACGTCTTAATTCTCAACTTCAGACGATGGGCTCGGAGAACAGGGTGCTGGGGGAAAAAGGTCTGAATAAACAGCCTGATCACGCGCCAGCACCCCTTGACTACGAAGAGCTTCAGAGAAAGGAAATCCTCGAACTAAGCCAGCGCGTCTCCCGTCCCTCCTTAATTCATGTCAAACGAGTGGAGATGACGCCGTTCGCGCTGCCCATTCCCACCAATGGGTCCCCCAGCAGTCGGGTCTCGTTTCAACACCCGGTCCGTGGGCTCTCTCTCTCCCTCCGTGAATGTTCTCCAGGCTGTCTTTGCCCTTTGTAGCTTGGAAGAAGAACCAAAAATCCCGGGGAATCAAGACACACTTGGACGAAGCATGGCCGTCAGAGACAAGCTGACGACGAGACATGGCGATCGCTCAACGCCACATCTCAGTAGACACCTTTTCGCCTGTTCGTCGACTGGCCGCTAAATTGTCCCTCTCCTGACGAACCTCCATCCCTGTCAGCCTGACAGCAACGCCTAGGGTCGCCTGGGTGGACAGCCTTTACCGAGTCGCAGCTTGATTGACAGTTCCTTTGTGGCTCTATGCGACTTGGGACGATGATTCTTAATTTTCCCGCTCGCCTACGGAGTACGGGCACTTTGGACAGACTGACAGACGGCCATTGTCATCATCTAGCCATCCAATCCGACATCTCGTATCCGTAGATCGCACAGAACATTGTGTTGCTCCTCACTGGAAATGAGAAAGCGTGATCCCACCAGTAGCCGAGAGAGGGGTTTACACCAGGACATTTGGTCGGACGTCAAGTCCGTTCACGTTGTGTGTTCTGATCAAGCATCAGTCACTCGTATTCCAAATGGTCTCTTCAAGACTACTAGGCGCCGTCTTGGTGCTTTTTCTCCCGCTATTCATCCATCACCAACACACGCCCGACAACGACCCCGGATTCCTGACATCACAGCCCACAGACAGACTCGCACCATGCAAAGAAAACTCCCGAGCCATTGTCTGTGATCTCATGGGTCATCCTGCAGATAGCCGCTCCTGCCCTGCGTGATACTGCGTACTGCTAGTGTACATGATCATCCACTGGCGCTACGGGGAGCACATGCGGTTAATAAACCTGCAAATCATCCCAATCAAACTCGTCCCATCCCGCCTGGGTTCAAGGAGGAGGCACATGAGGAGATCCCATCAGTCGGGCTGACAGTCACAAAAAATCCCCGAAAATCTAGACCGCTTCCTCCCCTCTCCTCGTCTCCTCCAGTCCTCTTCCTGGGATCGATGCTGGGTAATGATCGCCTACGGAACTATCCCTCCCCTAACACAGAAACTTTCCCAAACAGAGTAACCCTTGCCGACGACGTTCGAAACCTGCCAGACAGACGGGTCGACGAGAGAGCGACAGGGATCCTCACATCCCATCCCGCGAGCCCCTGAAGCTAATCCCGAAAGACTGAAAATTTCCCGCCAAGCCGACTCCAGTCTCTCCACCGTCCAACATAGTCGTAACGTCTCCGTGGCGCTCCGTTGCCGCGGGCGGCTTGGCAGGGTTGAAACCACGGGTTGCCATGAAGCGCGTGTGCATCGTGGACTCGGCGTGGTGATGGTATGTTGGGTCGCATCCCGCCCAGTCCATCTTGGTAGCTATGCACGCTATTCGACCTGCGATGATCTCCCGACCGGCCATGATCAACCCAAGGAAGGGAGCTCTATGCCTACGTCGTATGCATGGCCATCGTCCGCACTACTAACGTCCAACCGGCTTCGCGATGCCGAACTGGGCATCTCCCGGGTCTGAGGAAGCTGAATTACATCGCAGTAATATCTGATTACCCCCGTCAAGATCCAACAGCCAGCTACGCAATCTAACGAGCCAAATTACATTTTATTTCCATCACTTCGTCGAGCAAAATCCGGCTCTTCTCAACAAACAACCCAACCTGCTGTTTACGACGTGAACAGGCAACTCGCCACGAGACAGCTGTCCGCAGAACCCGTGTTTGCTGTCTCTGCTGCCCGACATGGACAATCCCTCAGCCCTGGATGTGACGAGAGGAGCCGGCCCTAATCAAATCGCTCATCACACTTGACATCGAAACGACCGTGTCGATTCCGTCGAGGGCCTAGACTGCGGGCCACGGGACGTCATTCGCTTTCATTACTCCCACCGAAGCTGACTCCAGTCTGCTCTAAAGTCCACCGCGGACCATCTTTACGGCTTCTCATCGCATTCCCAATAGTGATTGCATGTCAGCTCCCGTAAACTCTGATAAACCTCATTCGACAACGGGGTTGGTTAATTGCTTGGTGGTGGAATTTTCGCGGCCTCATCCAGCTTGGCGCTGATACCCACAGAGAGGTCCATCTGTCGCGGTCGAGTACCGAGCTATTCCGAAGTTGCAATGTCATCACAACGTCACCCCCAAGAAGGTCTCCCCAGTTCACCATCATTCCGACGCCTGTGAGGTCGCACGGCCTAGGTTGAGGCTGTAGATGGCGGCTACCTAGTACTGTGTTCCCGTACCGCGCGGCAGGGTCGCACCACGCCGCAAAGACTGAAATCTCGTCTTGAACAACTCCCTTGCCGATATAGCATTATTTCGTGGTCGAGCCAGAAAATTAGATCTGCATTGCGGCATGTCCCAAGTCACCAAAGGCCTTCCGAGTCAAGCACGACATGTCCAACTCCACGTCATGTGTCCTCATGCTTGCAACAAATGAAGCCCGCACCGCGAGTAGTAGTTGAAGTCAATGATTTATCCGTACTGCCAACATTGTTTAATAAAACAAAGCACCTGATTTCTTCAAGTTGGGGTCTGGACCCCAGCTGTCGACTCCATTCCGACCGTTACACTAAGAAACTACATCCCGCTTTCCAACGAGTCAGCGAACAGCCCTGACGAAATTACAGCCATTTCACGCTCATCATTATTAAAGCCTAGCCTCTGTAAGCTTGTTTACTAGTTGGGAAAGCGATCGTACAATACCAGCAAATGCCTTCCTAGACGTTGCCGTGGAACCGACGACCACAGCCCCGGGCTTTTGTATCTGGAGTCCGCTTGACGAGCCACATCCCCAGACTCTCATCTTCCATTGCCCAAGGGAGCCATGAGCTGCTTCTCAGACGTTCGGACGTTGCTCTGGAGCAAAGCCTTCTTCGGTTTTTTATTGCAACCCTTGGACGACTTGAAAGAGTTCGATTACTATTTTCCTGATTATTGTTCAACTTTTTTCTTCTTCTAAAATAACTCGTCGAGGCAGAAAAGTGCTCAGCGCAACAGGATCAACAGCCACGCTGGTCTACTTCAAGAGCCTTACGTGGATGAACTTGCACCCTGCTCCCTGATTTCGACCTCCTTGATATGCTCAGCTATTGCTTTTGCCACCTCGGCGGGCCTCATTGTCGTGATGTCCAGCTGCAACTCGTATGCCCCTCCGAACTGGTATAATTCTTCCTCTTCTCGTACCGTCCGTAGTACGTCTTCATCCGTCAGCTTGGTATTACCCCCCGAGATCCGCCCCTCGTCGGCCATTCTTCTCAGGTTTTCTTGTAGGCCGCAGTGAAGCACGATCGGTATGAACCTCGCGCCTCGTTGTTCAGCTGCTCTCTTATAGTCTTGGGCGGCCGTGGCGCCGCAAGGGCTCGTAGATCGCGAGTCGGTGAAAATCCATGTGGTGTATCGCACTTCGTCCGCGGTGGCAATGATGTTCAAAACGTGACGACGTAAGCTCGTCCGTATGGTTTGGTAGTTGTGTGAGGTACGCTCTACAATCGGAGCAATGGGATCAATCAGGAGATGGTTGTGATAGACTCTGGAGTCTGGGAGAAGGCCCTGCAGCTCGTTTGCCACTGTCAGCTTGCCGACCCCCGGGTACCCGTTGATGTAAATGTAACACGGCATCGCGAAGACTGTACTAAATACCGTTCCGAAAAAGCAGCAGGGATGGATTTTGACATTAGCCAGAGGGCGGAATTTTTACTTTGGAAAGGATTTTAACGTTTGGGAAATGCATGCTTGAATTCATTGAGCCAACCATCATCACCAACCTGAACCATCGTTTTATCACTCCGAGCTGTGACTCACAGTAATCGTGCCTACGCTGCTGTGTACGTGACTCATCCTCTCGAATACGGTTGTCTCCTATTGATGTTTCTCATTTCATTCAACGCGGCTATGCGTGAGACGGACTGTTTACTGCTGGGCCGCGACTCGCAAGCCTCTTGAGCCGCAACGGTTACAGCATGATACACGCAAGGTGTTGATTGTGGACCCCTTCTCTAACCAATAGATGGCACACACATCGGCCGTCGCCGAGAAGCAACCAGAGTTTGCGGTTCTAGACGCTTCGCAGTTTTGCCTCATTTTGATTCTGTGCTATAATGCTTCATCATCAACACTAACATTTGATGAGAACTCAGTTTGCCTAATCCGTCCGAGTTTGTTTCGTGCAAGTGAGTTGGCCGAAATTGTGATGCTCCTGCACGGGTGCACGCAAGAGAATAAGGGAGTGTTGATCAACCATGCTGTTCGCCGATTTATATGTGTGTTTACGTGTGTGGCACACCAACCTAGCCTCCCCTCCAAGACTGACCACGTACTCATCATTCTTCCAACGGAAATTCACCGCCATCTACAGGATTCAGAGTTACTTTTAGATGGAAAATCATGGCTACCTGCGCCTATAGTAGGCTGGATTGCTGCAGCCTCTAATATTTGTCCGGAAATAGACCGAGCAAGGCATCGGAATCTCTCTCCGATAGACTCAATGGGCCAGAAGCTTGTAGAAACGAGAATCGCTTAGCTGCAATCTAGCCCCGGAGCGAAGCGAGGAGCGGGTAGTAATAGCACAGTCTGGCAAGTATGGCAAGGAAGTGCAGGGCTTGGAATACCAAAGCTCGGATATTTTCATCATATCTAAAAAGATATCTATTGCTTCTTACAAGATAGCTAAACCAAATCGCGGACACTTGCAGCACTATTAGGGAAGATCTAGGCTGGTGGGGGACCAATTCACATGACTACTTTTTCCATGATTTGTCGCCTCATGGACTCGGAAGAACCGGTGCTATGTCAAAGTTAAAAGCCACTGCCCTTGGCTAAGTTCTAGTTCGGACATCAGGTCCGACATAGTTACTCAGTGACAACGAAGTTTGTCGCTCACGGCCAAATGGATGGGCCACCATGGAGGCAGATTATTGTGTCGAGGGGAGCGGCAGACTGTGTTGTCACCTACGGCTAACAGCCAGACCTGGGTGGTGACGAATGTGATTACGACTGCGATTACGACCATCATGACGACTGTCATGACGATTATCATGAAGACGGTAGGGGTAACATGCCGTTGTTAGCATTGAGTTGGCTTTAGACGATGCTGGTAGCGACGAGTGACCAGCAGGGTCTTCAAGTTTACATCTTTCTTGATTCAAGTGTATTAATATAAGCTAGGCTGATTCCACATAGGACAACAGATTTCCCCAGTCTGAGAGACCTACGCAACAGCAAGCAAAGAAAAGTCTCTAGAATCAATCACATCTGCATCCGAAATGCATATCTACCTTGTACTCGGACTGTAGGCGATCAGAATCACTCAAGGATTTCAAGCTTCTCACAGCTGCAGGGCGGTTTCCACGGCTTTCGCTGAGCAGTGGGACAAATGCACATGCATCGCAAAGGAGGCGAACACAGGCTGGCGCAGCATCGAAGGGATTACGAACTTGGTTTGTACTTCTCTGACGGGCAGCAACAGATACGGCGTTGGTAGGTGTTGAGAATGCAAACGGACGAGCCTCTGCTGACGCGTCCCAAGTAAGGAACGATGCCCATTTTTCAGGAACGTGGGTGAGTACAAAGTCCTCTTGAGGCTGTCAACAGCAAAAACGAGGAAACAAGCTCACTTACGCACCAAGTGTGACCCTCCTAACGAAATTGATGGGAAAGACTTTTATAACAGATGCAATGCCGCTAGCAGACCTATTGGGCCTAAATTGGTCCAAATAGACTCTTGCTGTGATGGAATCACGTATGGCCGATTCGCCCAGCCGAGGTACTCAGGCGGATGTTATTTCAGCCAGCGTTAGCAGTCAGGGAGTCGAAATGCCAAAGCAACTGTAGGCTAGTCTGAATAAGTTGTTAGCAGAGATCAACAAACCAGCCTGTCTTGAAGGTAACATGATGCTTTTCCTACTAAGCTACGTCTTCGACAGTGACCAGCCTCCCGCCGACGGCCAAACTGCGAGACGTGCCATTTGCATTGTTCATTGCCAAGTGTGTTCATACCAACATGACTGGTTGATGTAAAGAGTGCGTGTCCAGGACTAGTGGATGCAAGTGGAATGCTCAGTCTAAATGATACGTCCGTCGCTCTGAGCCGTTGTTGGGGTGATCCGGGTTCAACCGCGTTGAAGCACAACACACAACAAGAACCGGGTCGTTTCTGATGCCGACAGGTCAGAAAGCCCTTGGGCTGACTGTTGCTGGCAACATCAGCACCGTTTTAGGTTGGGCTTCAGTCAATGTGCCGTAACTCTATCAACCGGGAAAGGCAGGCCGCAGTTGTCTCATTTCATTGATTTCTCTGTAGCCTTTTACTAATAGAGGCGGCTCTACCACTGGCGGTGCTCGAGAGTCTCATCTCAAATCCTTCTGAACATGTAGCAACTAGAGGCCAAGTGGTGTGATCTCCATGAGAGGGTAAGAGATCCGTGGCGGCGGTCTTGATTCACAGAGGTAGGCCGGAGCGTCGTCCAACTCCAGTCGGATTCGACCGAGAATGCTAACCAATTGATGATGAATCGGAAGCAATACAGGGCCAAGGCATAGAAAGTCCGCAGACAAGGGTATCACATCACTCCGCGGGGTTTGCGCCATTCTTACCTAGAGAGGGCCACAGCCTGCAAGGAACAACTAGTCCTATCCACATGACGGGTTTCATCACTCGATGCATTCAACTAGGGAATAAAACCTCGAAGGGGAGACCGAAGTAGAAAAGCGGTCAGTATCGGGGCTCCATAGAACTCCGGACTTGCGTGACTTGACGTAACTGTGTGAAGTTGCTATGGATCTAAATGAAGGATAGTCTTGCCTCATCACCGACCCAATCCACGGCTTACAAATTCGCCAACGTCAACTCTGACAGTACGACACGTCAGCTTCATAGCTGCGGACTTGTTCGAACTACATGGCAAAGTCCGCAAAGCCCAGTTCATGTGCCAAGACGCTTGCTTAAATCCAAGCGCCCTCGATGTCGTCTCATTCCTCTGAGAGTCACCCTCTTCTTCTTTCAGTGCTCTGGGCGTACTTGTTCTCTCGACAGAACCATAAGTGATCAACCTTGAGCTACACGAACGCAACGCTTATCATCGTCCCGCCGCTCCCTCTCTTGCTTTGAGGTTGCGAAACCCCGGAACCATGGCATCGAAATATCTCGACAAACTCCGCGGCAAATCCGTCGTCGTCGTCGGCGGGACATCTGGCGTGGGCTTCGCAACCGCCGAAGCCAGCCTCGAGCTCGGCGCAAACGTCGTCGTGGTCAGCCGCACCCAGGACTCCGTGACCAAGGCCGTGCGGCGGCTCCAAACCTCCCACCCGGCGGCCGCCGCGAGCATCCGGGGCCACGTCTGCGACATCTCCAGCGAACAGGCGGAAGCGGACGTGGCAAAAGTCTTCGACTTGGTCACCGGTAACGGGGCGAACCCTGTGGACCACGTCGTCAGCACCGCCGGCTCGGTTCCGAACCCGCTCACCCTTGCCGGCGCGACGCCCGGCGACCTCGTCGCGGCGAGCAGCCATCTCTTCATCGGGGACCTCATGCTGGCCAAGGTGGCTGCTCGATACCTCCGTCCGGCGTACACGTCCTCCATCACGTTGACCGGCGGTGCCGGGACGTACAAGCCGCCGCCTGGTTGGCCGCTGTGGGCGGGCATCGGCGGGGCAAAGGACTCGTTGACGAGGAGTCTCGCCCTCGAGCTGAAACCTGTTCGCGTGAATCTCGTTTCGCTAGGTACCATTCACACAGAGTTGTTTGACCGAGCCGCGGCGGCTCACGGCCACAGCGCACTTAACCGATCAATCAGGCACAATATAGGGTCTCTAATTAACTATTTAGTAAAAAAAAGGCTTCTGATTAACTAATTAATCAAATATCTAATTAATCTAATATAAAATACCTATATAAGAAGTTAATAAAATTATTATAAAATAGTTTTTAGGTTAAACTTACTTATTTATAATATTAAAAGGCTAGAGATACCTTATTATCACCCCCTTATCACCTCTAGTCACTATATTTATTTCTAAATAAAATAATAGCCCCTAATACTTACTATACTATTTTAAAGCTAGTTCTAAAAGTACTATATATACTTTAATATTATAAGTTTTATTAAGAACTTCTATAATATTAATATAAACCTAGTTAAACTAAAAACCTTCTTGCAATTAGTTACTATTATAAGTATTACTAGAATATTAAGAGTAAGGTAGCTAAGGGTTAAATAGGTCTATTAGTATGAAATCTACTACTAAATAGGATTAATAACTAGTTACCTAGTTACCTAGTAATAATATTAATCTAACTTATCTATTTTATTAGTAAAAGCCTTATAAATTTAATTATTAAGCTATTAATAATATTTAGAATCTTTAGAAGTTAGTTTTAAAATAAGGGAAATAAATATATTATAAGTAGGTAGTAATATTAGATGAAAAATACTTCTATAGGTATACTACTATTTCTAGTATTCTTCTAGCCTAATTTTTACCTTATAAAACTATTCCTATTATTATAAATTATTCTACTACCTCTCAAGCTATTATAACTCTTACCTAAAGTAAAGGATTATAGTAGTAATATAGAGATAAAACTTACTAAATTTTATATAGTATTTATTTAATACTTACTACCTATTAAGTACTAACAGTTAAAAATAACTAGTAGAGTTAAAATAACTATTATAAACCTTCTAGAGATAGGTTATTTATTAATAAAATATATATTTACTACAAGCATAATTAGGAATATTAATAATATTGAAAGGTAGGTAGGCAGGTAGCCTACATCTAGTAAAGTAATACCTTACGTTAAAAGTATATATACTAGATATTCTTAAGGAAAGAGTATATAGTATAAAAGAGTGAATAATAGTTATATTTAATAAAAGAGTATTGTAGTTAGTTGATCTAATTACATGCTAAAAGAGAGCATAAAAGCCTTTTTTTATAGTACTACACTTAGTTCTAGAATATTCTAATTAGTAATTATTAGAATATTCCAGTATATAGGCTTATGTTAGTAATTATATATGTAAATATTAATTACTGGTAAGTACCTTATAAAAGAACGAGGTAGAATATTTTACTAAATATTTAATAGTAAGTTGAATACTACTATAGGGTAAATACCTATAGCCTAATATTTTAATACCCCCTCTTTTACCTTATAGTAGTAAAAGATAAATAAGTGAAAAAGTAGGTAACCAGTATCCTATAAAAACAATACCCAAACAAGTACCCTATAAAACAATAGGTACCATAAGTAACTAATCTAAGTACTATATAAAAAGTTTAAAGTACTAATAACAATCTATAGTACCTAAAGAGATATACCTAAATTCAAGTATTAGTACTATAATATAGAATAATAGTACTAAAAATAAGCTAAAAATTTCAGTAAAATTACTAAGTATTTATAGTACTAGTAAAACCTATAAGCCTAAGAAATTCAGTAAATTTAAAGCTAGGAAGAAGTTTAATAAGTCTATCAACAAATATTTCAGAAATTGATAAATATTGAACTTCTATATTACTAAATAAAACTTCTTACTAAATAAAAAAATAGTCTATAGCTATATATTTAATATACTAATAATACTCTAGGTTATAGGCTAAAACTAAAACCTTACTATTATTAATATAAATAGTTAAAAATTTTATAAGAATATTTAGCTCTATAAAAAGGCTTTATAACTACTTAGCTTCTCTAATAGTCTCCTATAGACTATTAAATTCAGCTTTAGTAGTAGATAAGGCTACTATAGACTATTTTTTTGATTTCTACGAAATAAAGCTACTATTTATAGTAAATAAATAGCCTCTAGTAGATTTTCAAGTATTATAACAGCTAGCTTAATCTGAATTAGTATAGCTTACTAAATCTATAATAAGGCTTCTTTTATAAGTAAGTATTAAATTAGTAGTAGTAGATAGGTATCTAAATATACTTATAACTATTTTCAGTAGTTTTTTAGTAGGTTTATATAGAAACCTACTAACAAAAGTTACTAAAAAAGCTAAATTAGGCTTAGTTATAACTATAGTATATATAAAGCTACTAACTAAGTACTAATACTACTATAGTAAATCCTTTTTAGAGCTATAATTAGGATTTTCTTCTATAATAGATAAATCCTTTAAAATCCTAGGATTAAGAGGGAATTTAGAAGACCTTATAGTAGTTAAATTATTCTTAGATAATGACTGCTTAATATAATAGGCTTAAGATACCTATAGAATTTTTTAGGCTTGATTTTAAGTTATACTAAGCTTTAAAAAATGTGATATCTCTCCTAGGTTTTCTATATTGATAAATTTTCTAAGGGAAGATTTAAATTTAGTTATAATAGTTAGATTTTTTCTGAAAATTAAAAAATTATCTATATAAGTAACTAAATAAATAGGATTTTTAGGGCTATTATTATAATAAGTAGTTTTATCGGATTTTAAAAGTAAAAATCCTAGATCTTATAGAATTTTCTGAATTTTCTTTTACTACTATCTAGGGTTCTACTTAAGTCTATATAAAGCTTTAAGTAGTAATAAAACCTGATTTATAGTAGGATTAAACCCTATAATATTTAAATTAGGAAATTTTTTGAAAAATTTAATAAGGAGTAGTTGAGAGATTTCAACATAAATCTCTTCTTTTAAATTCCTATATAAAAAGGCTCCAACTATATTAATATAGTAGATCTCCTAGTTTTTAACTATAACTATAGCTAAAAAGGCTCTAAAAGTAATTAGATTAAAGTTTATAGTAAAAGTCTAGAAATAATCTATACTATATTTTTACTAAAAACCTTTAGTTATTAAATAGGCTTTATATTTATTTATAGTCCTGTCTAGATTAAGCTTACGCTTAAAAACCTATCTTATAGCTATAGGTTTTTTATAGGATTTTTATTATAAAGCTGTTTAGTAAGAATAGCTTTAAAAACCCCTCGATTAATTAGGTAGCTAATTTTAGTATAAATAGCCTTAAGCTAATTATTTCTTTTAGTACTATTTAAAATCTATTTTAATATTTAAAGCTTTAAATAAATAGTAAAAGTATAGGGTATAGAAGACTTTCTAAAAGGTAAGGTTTCTGTAATCGTCATAATAGGCTTTAAATTATTAATACTAGAGTTTGAAATAGTAGAAAGTACCCCCCCTACTATAGTATTAATAAATTTAAAATAAGCTATAAATATCAATCTAGATTTATAAGGTCTAGTTAATATAAAAATAAGAGTAATTTTAGAAGTATCTTTATAGGATATAAAAGAGCTTTCTTCTGTAAAAATAGTGAATTTATCACTATTTTTATATTTTTCAAAAAGATAGTATACTAAAATTTTAATACCTAGAAGTTTTAAATCCCCTAAGTTAGACTTATTATCTTTTTCTAAAAAGAAAAAATCTAGTCAAACCTATATAGGGGTAACTAAAAGTCTTGTTATAGTAGTTAAATTAACTAATTTAACTACTACAGACATAATAGTATCTTAAATATAGAGGGGTAGCTTTTCTAAAAGTAAAATAGTATAGGTTTTTTCTATTAAAACCCTATTGGTACGCTCTATAATACTATTTTATTCAGAAGTATAAAATACTAAGGCCTCTATAATAATACCCCTTTCTTTTATATAATTTTCTAAAAGTTTAGAGTTAAATTCTCGGCTATTATCGAGGTGTAGAGTATTAAGATAAAACTCTAATTAAGTTTTATAGTATTCTAGTTAAGCTATAATATAGCTAAAAATTTCGTTTTTTTAGCTATAAAATCTATAGCTCTATAGGAGCTATAATCATTAGTATAAAGAATAGCGTAATTATTCCCTATATTACTAATAAGGCTTATCTTAATTAAATCGATATAGATTCGATAAAGTAGTTTAATAGCCTTATTATAGCTAATTTTTAACTATTACTTTATAATTTTACTTTTAGTATAATTAGAACACTATAAATCAGCTTTTTTTAGCTAATCTATAGGTATTCCTTCTATAATTTTAGCTATTTTAGCTAAAAAAAGATAACTGGGATATTTTAGGTGATAATGCTATTATATAGTAATAGTAGTTGATTCGGCTTTAAATTTAGAAGCTTTGTTAATTATAAAAGTTTCGAAATCTACTATAGAGCTTTCTATAACTTAAGTAGAACTCTATAACTTAGCAGATAAATTAACTAAATTTTCAGAAAGTTTTATGTTATAGTTAGTAGATACTATAGATCTTACTAAACTATAATTAGAATTATTTATAAATTTAGTCGATTTTAATATAAGTATAATAGTTATACTATATTTTTAGAAAATTTCTTTTTGTATTTTCTAAAAGGGTTAAGAATTATAATAGTTTTTAGTAGGTAAAGGTTCTATAAGTTTTTTTGTAGTTATAGGTAAATAGAACTTATACTATAAATTTAGAATTATAAAAAGGTTGCTTTTAATATTATATAGGATATTATCCCTAATAAAACTATTCTTATTATAGTATAATATTTTAGAAAAAATATTAATTGGAAATTCTAAAATATAAAAAGTATTAGTTAATTTTATAGGATTTATAGAACCCTTATAGTAAATAGGTAGTTCTATAGTACTTATACTAGAGGGATTTATAGGACCCCTACTTATAAATATAGGGGCTAGGTTCTATAAGGTATTTATTTTAGTAAAAAATTGAAGGCTATTAGCTATATGAATAGTAGAGTCTATATTATAAAGCTAGTGATTTTTATTAAGGTGAGGTACTATATTTTTAGGTTTCTTAGAAGGCTTAAAAGGCCTTTTAGTATTTAATAATAAATCTTCTTAATAAATAGTACTTTTAGATACTATAAAAACCTTATTTATAGAGCTTTTAGGTTCTATTTTAGTTAATATAATTGAAGTTATAGAAGTTGTAAAAATCCTAGAGGTAGGTTTTTATTATTTATTAGAAGGTTTTAAATCATTTGAATAATCTTTTCAGTAGGATTTTCCTTTTTTAGCATGTTTTTTAGTGTTATAAATAGGGTTTTTGGATCCGTTTTTGGATTTTTTGGATCTTTTAGAAATATAAGTATAGTAGACCTTCTGAAAGGCTTTTTAGTAAAGCTGTTTTATATAGGAATATTAAATTCCTTATAGTTTTCATCTAAAATATTAGCTATAAGAGCCTGTAAAGTAGGAGGCTTTATTAGTTTTGAATTAGACTTTTGACGCTCTGACTATATAGGGTAAGAGCGCTATAAAGCTGCTATAAAAATGGTTTTTTAATCAACATTAGCTATATTAATACCTATAGTGGCTAACTTAGATAAGTAGCCTTTAAAAGTACTAATAAATTCGGTAAGAAAGCTATAATTTTCGAATTTTATAATGTGAAATTTAAGATATAGCTATTATTATAATATAGGACTAATGCTTTTATAGTTAGTTTTTAAAGTAGTTATAGTTAGATAGGGGTCCTGTGAATTAAAAATAAAGCTTAAAGGCTTTATAGTAATATTTTGTTATATAAGTAATAGAGCCTGAACTTTTTATTCTTCGGTTATAGCCTTATAGGTTTCTTCATTTTCAAAAAAATTGAATAATTTTAAAAGCTTAAAATAAAGCTTTAAGGAGTAGAACTAGGTAGACCAGTTTTCAGTACCTATTAACTTCTGTTTTTCAGGTATTAAATAGCTTGTAATAGCTTTAATAATATTAGCTATATCTATAAATATAGCGTATTTTTAGCTAAAAGGCTTCTGAAAATAGCTAAGAATTTAGCTAAATAGTAAGGCTAAAATACTACTTAATAGCTAAGTAGTATTACTAATATAGAAGATTCGTTTTTTTGATTTTCGAAAAGTTGATTTGAATAAGTCGAATAAGTATTTTATAAAAGAAGTAGGATAATATCAAAGTAGTAACTCTAAGGTTACTAGTAAGCGAAAAGAAGAGGTTTCGATAAATAAATATATGCAATATTACTATATTGAATATTGCATTAGCCGATATAAATAGTTGAATTTTTTTAAGATATAATAGATAATTCGATTATCGAGTTTTATATAATTCGATTAAGAGGATCTTGAGATTCGATAGAATAATTGTTGGTTTATCTAGAGGGTAATACATGCTATATGTAATCTTGCTATATAGGTATAAAGTAGTATTCTAGTTATTTATTCTTATTATTCCTATATTATATAGCGTGAGGCGCTACGTAAGGCTCTAGATCTATAGTATAGTAATTACTTACTAATTATTATATAATTAGCTATAACTAGTGCTAAGTACTTAGTACTTATCGCTAGTAGGATATAGAGGGCATACTACTATATATATAGTAATACGTATAGTTATTATATACCTTATAATATAGCGTAACTAATACTAGTAACTTTTTCTTTTTACTATATACCCTAATGCTTGTTTATTTATATAAATAATAGTATTTTTTGGCAATCTATATCTTTTTATTTTAATAATGTTTGAATATCTATTTATCTATTCTACTTAAGTTACCTATCTTTTTATTCAAATAGTTATATAGTTTGAATTAATAAATCTCTTAAGGGTATAGTTTAGTATACTTTTCGTAAAAGTATTAGTAATATTGTTATCTCTATTAATTTACTATACTTTATAGAGTTTATAGTATTTATATAACTATTTTAATATTATAATATTAATTATAAAGTATTTTTCTTTAGTAGTACTAAGTTTTATAAAGTACTTATAAAGTAAGTATAAATTAGTATATATAATAGTTAGAATCTAAAAGAGTTTTTAGTATTAGAAGATCTTCTTAAGTAATATAGCTATAGTATAAGCGAAGTCTATACTAATTATTATAGTATAGATTTCTAAAGTAAGTATACTCCTAGTAATTTTTTTATTTTTTATAAAGGAATAATATATATAATTACTATAGAAATTAAACTAGTTATTATTAGTAGTAGTTTCTTAGCTTAGGATTATTATGAATCCTAGTTAAGATAAGAAGTTAGTATTATTAGTAAAAAAGTTATTAATAAAAGTATAAAAATATATTTTAGAGAGGTTAAGTAGTATAAAGTTAAGGTTATAGTTGAGATATTTAATTTACTACTTAAGGTATTTATTAAGTATAGTAGTATTATCGCCTAAGGGTTATTACTCTTATACTATATAAGAGAAGTTGAATAATACTTCAAATTAGTATATTAAGGTAAGGTATATTTTATATATATATTATTTAATATATACTTTCTTAAGTACTTTGGGTATTATATATATATCGATCAGAATAAGCTTTTATTTTTAGTGCTTTTAGTATAGGTAGAAGGTATTACTATTAAGTAATAAGATACTTCTATTAAATACTAGTAGTACTACTTTTAAGAGGACTATCTTAGGTTTAGCTTTAAATAAAACTTTTTAGAGTTTTTTATTTTTATAGTATGAGAAAGTAGTATTTAAAAAGCTAAGGGTGTTATTAGTTTGTATATTTATAAAGCTAAAAACGTTATTTTTAAAGTATAAGATAAGGAGGTATAGGTTATATATCAATATTTCTATTTATAATTATTCTTTATAGTATTTAGAATAAGTTGCTTATTAGTAAGTACTAGCCTTAGTAAGGCTATATAGTAGTTTAATAATAATTATAATAAAGCTAGGGGGTATTAATCCTTAAGATATAAAAATAGTTTAGTTATAATATATCTTATAAGCTCTATTTTAGCTTAAGTATAAGTTTGTATAATATTATAAAGCTATATTATTATATTAGTGTGCTAGAAGAAAGCTAAAGCTATAGTTAAAATTAACTACTAGTTATTTTATTGGATTATTAGTAATTATATTAATATTTTGAATTTATTATTATTTCTAAAGTTTTAGATTATAAGTTTTAACTTCTTATATATTTTATTAGTATTTTTATTTTTAATTTTATTAATAATACGAGACTTAAAGTATTTATAATTCTTATAGAAAATAAGGTTATACTAAATAATTTTAATAATACTATTAGTAATAATATTCTTAACTTTTTTTTAAATTAATTTTTTAAATAGTAGTCTAAATATTATAATAATACTTTTTTTATAGAAGTTAAATATTAATACTATATCAGACTATTCCTTAGTTATAAGGTATACTATAAAATAAGGTTTTTAGCTGAAATCTTAAGAAGGTAAATTATTCTTATAAATTATATAACTTAAAATTAGCTAGATTTAATATATTTAAAACTAGAGTAGTAGATTACTAACTATTTAAGTAGGAAGAAGATTATTATAATTTATAGTAGTAATATTATTATTATTTATAATAATAGTATCTTATAGTATTTATTAAGTATTCTAAAGTTTTATAGGGATAGTTATAGATAAAATTAGGGTATTACTATAAAAATATATATCTTTATGTAGTATTAGGTTTCTTACTATAGTAGTACTAATTCTTATAAGTATCTTATAAGTATTTTTAAGTATTAGTACTTTAAAAAGTGTTAATATTATATTAATATAGTTTAATAAGATCTCCTAGTTATTATTCTTAAAGTATAATTTTATAGCTATAAATTAAAACTTTTAAAAGTTATAAGGAAGTTTAAGAATATATATCTTACTATATATAGTAAGGAAGTAGTATAAGCCTTACTAGCTATTTTTTTCTTACTATATATATATTAAGGATTAAAGTAGAAGGGTTATAATATATAAGGTATCTAGGTTATTATATATTACTAAAGTAGTATTAATAGTATACTTAGTATATTTATGGTGGATCTCTTTAGTAACCTTACGTATAGTATAAGCCTAGGTAATAATATCTAGAGAAAGAACTAAATCTTCTATAAAGTAGGAGTATGCTCTAAAAATAAGTAGAGTAAGTATAAGGCTATTAGGCCTAGTAGTATTATTAATTACTTTATATATTATTTAAAGAGATACCTCTTAAGTAGTAGTAGGCATCTTATTATAATAGATATTATATATATAGTAGAAGAATATATAGTATTACTTAACCTTACTAATACTATTATATACTTCAATTAGAATAATACAGACTATTAATCCTATTATTTTTACTTCAAGTATTTTGTTATAGTAGATGTTATATATGTGGCGGAGGAGTGTATAGTATCACTCAATTTTACTAATACTATTATATATTTTAATTAGAATAATATAGACTATTAATCCTATTATTTTTACCTCTAATCTAAAGTCTTCAGATTGAAATATTATACCTATATTAGTTATAATAAAATTAAGAAAGCCCTAGTATATATTAATTTAGCATACCTTAAAAGCCTCCTATATTACTTTTGCTAAGATATTTAGTAAAAATTAAGTAGTATTAAATATTATTATAGTATTAATAATATGGAATACGGGGCGGCTATTAATATAGATAATATTAATAATAATCTTAAAATTAAAGTTGATATTACTATAAATAGTAAAATAAAAGTATGAAAGAGCTATATTACGTATTTAGTACTAGTAATAATACTTCTTAAGTATTTTAAAGGTATAAAATTTAACTAGATATCTCGCCTTATTAAAAATATTATAGAAGCGTATAATAACTAGGTATCTAAAATAGTAGTAGAGTCTCTATATTTCTACTTTTGTGAGGTATATAGAAGTAATTATTCTTTTTTTTATTAAAGAGTAACTATAGATACTCCTATTTTTAAATAATTAAAATAACTTTTTTACTTTAGTAGAACTAGTTATATATATTATTAAATGTAATATTAAGTCGATTTATATTTATGAGGTAGAATAAGAAAGAAGTATTATATAGTACTATATAAAATATAATAATACTTAGAAGTATAAGAATATTAACTATCCTAAATATAGTAATTAGAGAAGTTCTACTAAAATATATTATTACTAATTCGCCTTATAGAAATATAAGGATTATAAAGGGATTAATAGTTTATTTAAATATAGTAAACTAAGAATGCTTAGTAGTTAAAAAGCTAGTTATATTTAAGTTAGGTAAGATATTTTAAAAAATAGTATTTAAGTAATAGTTTTTAAGTGTAAATATAGATATAGGAGTTATAGTACTACCTTTCTTATTAATTTTACTACTAGAAGTATTACTTTAAGTAAAAGTATAAAGTATTATTTAGTCTTAGAGGATTCTTATAATTTTACTTCTATTAAAAGTAATAGGGTTTTTACTAAAAAGTAATATTAAAAACTTTTTAAAAAGAATAATAGTTTTATTTTTAAAATTATATTATATTTAGTATTGCGTAATAGTATCGTTAGGCTTATAATCTTAAAAGGGGTTTTTAAAATTATTATCTAGACTATTAATATTTTTATATTCTATAAAAGAAACTTAGTATACTATTATAAAGTATACTTTAAGGTTAATATTTAATTTATACTAGTTAAATAAGATATATTTCTTTTTAAAAATATATTTTATAGATTAGTAACCTATTTTACTATATATATAATACCTCCTATTTAAATAGTTATATATAGTTAGATAAAGAGGATAAATACTATTTAGAGTAAGTAGTTATAAACTCTATAAAACTATATAAATAAAATATTAAGTACTATATAGTATAATACTTTAGAAGTACTCTTAAGGGGAGTTATATATATAGTTAACTTAAAATTAATTATTAACTTATTTCTAGTTATTATTTCTATTATCTTAAATATATTATAATTTTTAGAGTAATATAATATTACTTATAACTAATCTTAACTAGTTATAAAAACTCTAAGAAGTTACTATAAGGCTAAAGAAGGCTAACTAGTATTTAGATATATTATAATATATACTTATAAACTAGAGGTAGAATACTATATCTATATAGAAGTTTAATAAGAAGGCTTTCTAGATATAGGTAAGTTTAAGGATAAAAGTCTTAAGAGCTTTTTTTTATTCTTCTTAGGATTCTTAGTTATAATATTTCGAAATATAGTATTTTACTAATTAGAAAAATATAGCTATTAATATTTATTATTTTTAAAGTAGTTTTTAATATAGTAAGTTATCTATTCGAACTATAAGTTAAAACTAAGGTTACTTAAATATTTAAAGTAATATTTAAAAGCCTGATTTTTTAATATAATTAAGAATATACTAACCTATATATAATATAAGATACTAAGCTTAAGGTAGTAATTATAAAAAATATAGATTTTTATTTTAAATATATTATATAAGCCTCTATTATACTCTATATTCTTATTATATAGTTTTGTGAAGTCTGTAGTATATTTAGTTAAAATATTATTAAAAAAAGTAGTAGAAGTAGTATATAAGGGGTATTTAAGTTACTTTAATAGCTATAAGTTATTATACCTATAGTTTACTTCCTATATATAAGGAGGTTTTATACTAAAGGGGTTATATATTAGTAAAACTAATAAGGGGAGTAGGAGGTATAGTATTAGTATTAGGGGTAAAAAGGCTAATTAGTTATACTACTACTATCCTTCTTCTATATTTTATAGGGGAACTATAGTAAGTTTAATCTATTAAACCTTAGGTTTAGCCTTATAGAGAAGTATTATAATCTCCTATTCTTTTTTTATAAGGTCTTTAAGTTATTCTAAGAACTTCTTAAAATTTTATTTAAAAATATTATAATATTTATTAATTTTAGTAATTTCTTTAGGTATCTAAAAGGTAAATAAGTCTTATTAAGCTACTTAGTGTAAAATACTAAAGATCTTTTTGCTATTTATATTAATTTTAATATTATAAAAGAGGAGATAGTTCTAAATATACTAGGTAATTTAGGTATTTATAAGTTATTAAGTTATAAGAGGTTAGTCTTTAAAATTACTTTTAAATATTTAAAAAAACTTATAACTATAGAGTTTTAAATAGTTATAGAGTATTATTTAATATATTAAGTAAATTAAGATTATAAGAATATCTTTATTTATAATATTCTTATAATTAATATCTTTAATCTATTTAAATAATATAAGATTTAGGTATTAGTAGATCTTTATAAGTATAAAAATACTACTTAGTATTACTATAATAATTAAAAAAGTATTTAGAATAAGTATTTCCCTAGGGGTTAGTAATTTAAATATTATTATAAAAGTAAAGGGGGTATTAGAAGAATTTTTAAAAAGCTATATAAATCTCTTAAAAAGTTAAAACTAGAGATATTATAAATCTCTAGTATTATAAAAATCTAATAAGATTTAATAAGGTTTAATACGTTTACTAAATATATTTTAATAAGTAATAATTAAAGGTATATAATTAAACTCCTTAAAAAATACTATAAAAAGTATTTTAGTTTAGTTAGAGTAAAAGTCTTAATATAATATTACTATTTAAGTCTTATAAAAGCTTCCTTAAAGTATTAGTATATAATTTAGAGTTTCCTAGCTGGGGTCTTAAAGTAAGAAGAATTTGAAGTATCTAAGTAGTTATTCTTACGATCTTTTACTTTATATAGGTTTTAGGCGTAGTATTTCATAGTTACTTCTTCTATTATAATAAGTCTTATTAATTTATAGTATAGTAGTATAATAAAAAAGTTAATTATTAATTAGTATTAATTTATCTAGAGGGTAATATATACTATATATAATCTTACTATATAAGTATAAAATAGTATTCTAATTATTCATTCTTATTATTCTTATATTATATAATACGAGGCGCTATATAAAGCTTTAGATCTATAGTATAGTAATTACTTACTAATTACTATACGATTAGCTACAACTAGCACTAGGTACCTAGTACTTATTACTAGTAGGGCGTAGAGGGTATACTACTATATATATAGTAATACGTATAGTTACTATATACCTTATAGTATAGCTTAACTAATAATAATATAAGTAATAAAACTCTAGGCTTATAATTTGTTAAAAAATAAGTAGGTAGGTAGTTTATATCTAGTAAAATGATACTTTATATTAAAAGTATATATACTAGATATTCTTAGGGAAAGAGTATATAGTATAAAAGAGTGAATAATAGTTATATTTAGTAAAAAAGTATTGTAGTTGGTTGATCTAATTATATACTAAAAGAGAGTATAAAAGCCTTCTTTTATAATACTATACTTAGTTCTAGAATATTCTAATTAGTAATTATTAGAATATTCTAATATATAGGCTTACATTAGTAATTACTATTAGAGTTCTAGCTATTTAGCTATTACTCTATTAATCCTAATAACCCGTTTTAAGTATTTAAAAGCTTAAATATTTACTATTACTCTTATAACCCTATATTCTCTATTTATTATAGAAAATCAATTATTAAAGTTAAAATTATACTACCTTAATTATTTATACTCTAAATTAATCAAACTATAATATTAGAATATTTAGTAAACAGACCACTTAGTAGCCTAAGTGTAATAGAGCTGAAAGCTCTATATAATATAAAGTTAACCTTTTTGAAAATAAATTCTATTTAGATATTAATACTATAAAGTTTCCTACTTCCTATAGAACTAGAACTTCCTATTATTATTACTATTTATATTAATATTAATACTATTTTTAAATATTATTCTAAATAACTTATTCTTTAATAATTAAAAATTATTAATTCCCCTTAACTTTTTACTAGTTACTTATTACTAATTTAATAAGTTATAAATCTAACTTTATATTAACTTCTCTCTTTATATTATATCCCTATCTATACCTATTATTAATATTAATATCTATATCTTTATTAATACTTATTTAGATTATATTAAAGATTATACTAACTAACTTTAAACCTCTTTATACCTATCTATCTATATAAAACCTCTCTTAACTATTTCTATAAAACTCTACAACCTATTCCTTTTATACTTACTTCAACTAACTAATCAACTCCTCTTATTAATTAATCAGTTTAATACTAGATAAATCTATAAAGAGATTATACTAATTAGAATAATAAACTTATTACTAAACTAATAAAAAAATAGTTAAGTAGTAGAAACTAAAAATCTCTTATATTTTAAATCTACTAAAACCTTCTATAAACTAACTCTTAAATCTACTAAAACTTTTTATAAACTAACTCTTAAGTTTATTAAAACTTTTATAAATTAGAATTTTAAGTTTATTAAAACTTTTATAAATTAGAACTTTCAATTATCTCTAATTTTTATTAAAAAGTATCTCTCATAAAATTTAAACTTTAAACTACTATAAGTCATAGGAATATTAATTTATTATTCAACTATTAAGTTATATTATTATTAACTTTTTAGTTAATAATAATTTACTAGAGTTAGACCCTAAATATCTTAATTCTACTTTAAAACTTTAATTAATTCTTTATTAAATAACTATTTTACTTTTTTAAATTATTACTTAAGAATATAGGTAACTCTAAGTTATACTTTATCCTTAAGTTAAAAAAGACTTAGAATTATAATATCTAATCTATCTATATAAAAACTTTATTTATTAGTAAAAATATTTTTATGAATTTAATTAAACCTATTTCTAGAAATAATTCTAATAAGTATAATAAGGTTTTTAATTATATATAATTAAACTATAAAAATAATTTTTTAAGAATTATTAAGAGTAATACTAATATTTTTAATATATTTAGTTATTTAAAAAAACTCTATAAACTAACTAGTTTTTCTAATAAGTTTCTCATTTATAAAAAACTCTTTAATACTATTCTTAATAACTTCAAGTCTATAGAAAAGTATCTAAATAAAATAAAAGAACTTATTAATAACCTCTCTTATAATAAAGTTAAACTACCTAATTAAGTTATTATTACTTATATCCTAAATAATTTAAATAAAAATTATAAAAGTTTTATTATTTTAATTACTTAAAATCTTAAATCTAATAAGGATTCTTATAAATTAGATTCCTTATTTTCTAATCTATTAGATAAATTTAAAAAGAAAACCTAGACTTTTTTAGTTAATTTTATAATTAAGAAAAATTTTAAAAATAAAATCATTAAGTAGTCTTCTCCTAAAGTTATTAAGAAACCCTAGAAGAAATAGAAAAGCATTTTCTATAATTATTATAAAAAAACTAACTATACTAAAGAAAACTATTTTAATTTTTATCCTAAAAAAACTCTTATTTAAATAAAATCTAAAATTAACAAGAATCCTCTTAAGTCTTCTAAAAAGAAAAAAGATAAAAAAGATAAAAACTCAGAATTAGTTAATATTATTTTAACTTAAAAAGGAATAATTAAAGAGATCTCTAGTAATATAACTAAAAATCTTATATAATTTAATTCTAATACTAAAGAAACTAAAGAAGAAGAAGAAGATAAAGAAGAAAATATTAAGTTTAAAAATATAACTCTAACTTAACTTTTTCTTAAAAAAGCTTTTACTAAAAAAAACTCTAAATACTTTAATCTCTAAAAAATTTAATAAATTAAAAGTTTTATTAAACAGATTAAAACCATTTTATTCTTTATTAATATTAGAACTACTATTTATAGAGTTGAAAATCATAATCTTTTAATTAATAAAACTAAGACTCTTTTATTTATTAAATAGGGAAATACTAAAGAAATTACTTTAATTATAAAAAGTAATTTAAAAATTATCTTAAATAATATTAAATATCTTTTATGTAATATTTATTATATATTATAACTAAATATTAACCATCAAGTTAGTTTAAACTTAACTTAATAGGAATATTATCTATCTTATTTAATAAACCTATACTATATAATATTAAATAGGATAAATTCTTACTTATAAAAATTAAAATTAATAACCTCTATAAATTTAGAATCCCTATTCAATTAAAATAAATAGTTCTTTATACTAATATTACTAATATTAACAATTTAAAACTATAATATAATAGAATAAGTTATACTAGTAACATTATTAAGTTAATTAAGAATATAATAAATAATATTAGTTATAAGTATTTAAAAAGTAATAAACTACTTATTTATAAAACTTATTTTAAAAGTAAGTTTACTAATAAAATTAATAGAGATTTAAATATTTTTAAGAAGTTTAAATATTTTAATTATATTAATTTAGACCTATATAAACCTATTTCACTAGAAACTTATAATTACTATAAATATTTTATCTTATTTATAAATAAGTATAGTAGATTTATCTAAAGAAAGTTATTAAAAAGTAAAAGCTCTGAAGAAGTTACTTTAACTTTCAAAGAGTTTATTAATACAACTAATAATAATAATAATAATAAGAGAATTAAGGAAGTTAATATAGATAGTAATTTTAAGTTCTCTAATAATAGAATAAAAATCATTTATCTTAATAATAATATTATCTATAATATAAGACTACCTTATACTTATACACTTAATAGTTTAATTAAGAAAACTATAAAAACTATAATTAATAAGGCTAGAACCTTTCTCTATAACTCTAGTTTATTTTTATACTTTTAAAAGTTAGCTATTTTAGCTACTATCTATTTTTATAATAAAACACCTCATTCTTCTATTAAATTTAAAACTCTATATAAATTAAAAAATAAAAAGAAACCTTTTATTAGTAATATAAAAATATAAAGTAATATTTATTATTATAAAATTAAAAACAAATACTCTAAGAAGCTTAATCTAAAAATAAAAAAAAGTACTATAATTACCTATAACTATAATACCTATTTAGTTTAAAGTTTTTAAACCTATAATACTATTTAATCTAGAAATATAAATATTCTTAAAAACTAATTTAATTCTTAATAAAAAGAAGAATTATCTATTTTTAATAATACTATAACTACTAGGTCTAGTCAACTTAATAAAAAAAATAAATCTAATTAATTTAATTCTAACAATTCTTCTTAAAATCCAGTTATTATTAAGTCTAATAGAATTCACAACTCTACTAAAAATACTAATTATTCTCTTCCTCCTAATAAAGTTAATAATAATAATAATAACTTAAATCCTTCTCCTAATAAAAAACTAAATAGTTTTTCTATAACTCGTCCTAATAGGATTATAAATAGTAATAAGAACTTTAAAAAGTCTACTATCTCTATAGAAATTCCTTCTTTAAATCTAAAAATTAAAAAAAACTATAAACAGTATTTATATAAAAAGAATATACTCCTCATAGTTAAAAACTATCCTTCTTTAGTTCTTTATACTAACTATAATCAATATAATTATAATAATAACTTATTTATTAATAAATATAGTAATTTTCATACTACTAAATATATATTATCAATTAATACTCTAGACAAACTAACTACTTTTTCAAAAACTATAAGTTCTCAATTTAATAATAACTAGATTTAAATTATAAATAAAAAAGTTAAATCTATTAAGTCTATAGAAATTTAAACTATTATACTACTACTTAATATTTCTTTTATTAAAAAGAATAATATTAATATATTAAGGGGTAGATAGGTTTATAAAATAAAACCTCATAATCAGGATCCTAGTAATCCTATATATAAGGCTAGATAGGTTACTTAAGGTTTTAATTAGTACTTTAATATTAATTATTTAGAAACTTTTAGTACTACTTATAAGCCTAAAAGTTATAGATATATATTAATTATATCTATTTATTATAACTAGATTTTAATTTAGTATAATATTACTACTATATTTATTTATATAAACATAGATAAAAAAATATCTATTAAGTTACCTACTAACTATATCTATAATAAAAGTTCTAAAAGTTTAATTTATAGTACTAACTATAAGAGTCAGCCTTTTATTTATTTATTAAATAAAACTTTATATAGGTTAAAACAGAACCCTAGACTTTAGTATTTACACCTTAAATCTATCTTATATAAAATTAGTTTTAAAGTATCTCCCTATAATAAAGGAATATTTATACTTAATATTACTCTTAATAAAAGTAAATATTTAGCTATTTTAGCATATCATATTAATAATATACTACTAAGAGCTAATAATTCTACTACTTTAAAGTATATTTATAGTAGTCTTAAAAAAGACATCAAAATCCAAGATCTAGGAAAACCTAATACCTTTTTAGGTAATAATTTAATCATTAACCATAAAAACAAAAGTATAGAAATAAATCAGTTTAAATATACTAATAAAATTCTTACTAAGTTTAATAAAAAGAATATCTATAGTTTTAATACTCCAATAGATAATAAAGCTAAATTCTTTATTAATAAGGATAATACTACTAAAGAAGAAATATTAGAATATTAAAAAGAAGTAGGGGCTTTATTATATTTAGCCTTAAAAACTAGGCTAGATATTACTCTAGCTATTACTACCTATTCTTAATTTTCTTCAAATCCTTCTAAAGAATATTTTATTACCCTTAATAGGATATAGGGTTACTTAAAAAAGAACCCTAATTACAGATTAATTTATAACTATAATAATATTAATCCTTTTAATTTATTTAGATTTATAAACTTAGATTAAGCTAGAAATATTAATAATAGAAAATCTACTTTAGTATATATATTTTGCCTAGATTTTTATAATATTATAAATTATAACTTAGCTAAACAAAAAATAGTAGCTTTATCTACTTATAAAGCTAAGTATATAGCTCTAGTAGATACTACTAAAAAAGCTATTTACTTATATAATAACTATAGTTTTATTAATAAAACTTTAGGATTTAGAACTATTAATAAGCCAATTATCTTTATAAATAATCAATTAGTTAAAAAGCTTGCTAAAAATACTAAATTCTATAAAAAAACTAAATATATTAATATTTATTATCACTATATTAGAAATCTTATTCAAAATAATCAGATTAATCTCTATTATATTAATGTGAATAATAATATAACTAAGTTTTTAACAAAACCTTTAAACTAAATTAAATTTAATAATATTATTAAGAAGATTTTATAGAATAATTTTAATATTTGACCTTCTTATAAAAGAAATAGTCTTAATAGTCTATTTTCTAAAAATTAATCTTTTCCTTTACTTTTTACTAGTTTTAGGTTTTTCTGATTTTTCCTAATTCTCTTTACTCTATTTTAAAATCTTTTCCTTCAAACTTTTTCTAAGTTTTAGGTTTTTTAGATTTTAATCTTTTAAAGATTTTTCTCTATTTTTCCTATATAGTTTTTTAGAGTTTTTACTACTTTTTAAGCTATAAAAGATTTATTCATCTTATATACCTTAAGGGGGGATATTAGAGTTCTAGCTATTTAGCTATTACTCTATTAATCCTAATAACTTATTTTAAGTATTTAAAGGCTTAAGTATTTACTATTACTCTCATAACCCTATATTTTCTATTTATTATAGAAAATCAATTATTAGAGTTAAGGTTATACTACCTTAATTATTTATACTCTAAATTAATCAAACTATAATATTAGAATATTTAGTAAATAGACTACTTAGTAACCTAAGTGTAATAGAGCCGAAAGCTCTATATAACATAAGATTAACCTTTCTAAAAATAAACTCTATTTAGATATTAATACCACGAAGTTCCCTACTTCCTATAGAACCAGAACTTCTTATCATCATCACCATTTATATTAATATCAGTACTATTTTCAGATATCATTCTAAATGACCTATTCTTTAATGATTGAGAGTTGTTGATTCCCCTTAACCTTTTACTAGTTACCTATTACTAGTTCAACAATTACATATATAAATATTAATTACTAGTAAGTACTTTATAAAAGAATAAGGTAGAATATTCTACTAAATATTTAACAGTAAGTTGAATACTACTATAAGGTAAATACTTATAGCTTAATATTTTAATAATAATAGATATTACTTATAATTATAATACTTAACTTTACTATAATAACCTTATTAACTTTAAAATCCCTATTAATATTAATAACTAAGTATTAGTAATCTATAAAATTATAAAATTAATCTCTTTATCTATAAATTTATTAAATAATCTCTTCTAGTCTTTAAAGTAATTTATAAAGTATTCTATATTTATTATAATTTCTTAGAGTTAACTATAACTATTACCTTTACTTTACCCCTAGTATTTTATAGTTTAAAAATAAAAAAGCTTAAAAATATCTCTAATTTTAATAAGTAAATACTAATCTTTATTAGTAAGAATATTAGTATTATTAAAATAGTTTTATACTTAAGGTATTATCCTATTATTAAAAATAAAATTATTAATTTATTTCTTTTTAATAAAAACTTATTAAATTATTAAATATATAGAATTCTATATTATATTACTATTTAATATTAGTTATAACTCCTAAGGAGATTCTTCTTATAATATAAAACTATTATTAGTATTATTAGTTATAAAACTATTAGAAATCGCTAAAAACCTCTTAGTATATTATAAGAATAACTTAATATATTTAATAATATTTTATAATTTACTAATTAATCCTTAAGTATACTAAAACTCAAGATCTACTTATAAATATTAAGTATTAAGGTGATTATTAGATTCTTACTTAAAGGTATTCTTATTAGTACTATATAGGAATACTCAGCTAATAAGGTTAAGGATATACCTATAATACCTCATCTTCTAATCTTAAGTATTATTATTAGTATATTTATATAAAAGGAGGGGGAAGAAGTATTATATATAAATATCATTATTACTAGTATTATTTAAAATTAGTATACCTATTTAATTAATAATACTCTAATTTCTAGTAATATTATATATTATATTAATGATATTGTTACTATTATAAACATTAGGTTAATATTAGAAAGCTAAGAAGTATTAGGTTTACTTCTCTGACTTATTGAGGAAGTAATTAAAAGTTACAATAATTATATACTTATTAGATAAAGTCTAGAAATTAAAAGAAAGGTAGATCTTTATAAAAACCTTATAAAATTAAACTTTAATCTAAACCTTCTTAGTTATATATAGTATAAATAATTAATCTTTTAGAATTTTATAAAATAATAAGAATTAGTAGAAGAAATTAAGATAAAATTAGTATAAGAAGGACTATAGATATTAATTTTAAAAAATTATAAAAAAGTTACTAATATTAATAAGGAAACTAATAGTAAGCTTAAGAAACTTTGTAACCTAGGATTTCAATATAGCAACTACTAAAATAGAATAATATTATTTTACTAATAGAAGTATTATTTCTACCTTATTATTATTATTATTAGAAATAATAGGTTTTAAAGTAGTTATTTTAATAATATAATACTTCAATCTAAGATAAATACTTATAGAGGATATAGATTAAACTTTAAAAAAATATTAAAATAGTTCTTCTTATTATAATAATAATATATTTAGAAGATTTTACTTATATAATTAGTTAGGATTAATATATTTTTAATATTCTAAAAGGCTTATTTTGAATATTCCTAATTAGGATCTTATAAATAAAGAAACCCTTATTCTTAATCTAGTTCCTCTAATTTTAAAAATCCTTCTTTAAGATATAATTATTATTAATAAAATATCTACCCTTCTATATTACTTAGGGGAGACCCTTAATAGTATTATAACTATTAAGATCTTAAGACAACACCTTACTAGTATTTAATATTTCCTTAATCTAGGAAATAATAAATCGAGGTAAAAAAAAAGCTAAATATAATCTGAATTATTATTAGATTTAAATAATAGTATAGGGGAAAGTTAATTAGTAGTATTAATATAGATATAATATATAGTGAATATAAGTTATTAGTTATTATAAGTAGAATACATACTAGGCTATAGCCATATGAACTTTTTCGTATTAAGTATACTACTAACTTAAATCTTCTCAGAATAACCTTTATACCTCCTAAAAATTATTAGTTTAATAATAATAACCATTCTTATAGTATAAATAGTAATAGAATTCAATCTATATTTATAATACTAAGTACTATAGGTTTAAATCCTATTAAGAATATATAATAGCTATATCTTCCTTTTTATTAACCTCTTATTAATCTAGAAGGTAGATTATAATTATTCTATATTTCTACTTATATTAAATATATTAAATCAATCAGATATAATATAAGGGTAAAAATTAACTATTTGAAATAGAAAATTAGCTATATCTGATTAGTTGATTAATAAAAGTAGGTCAGATATCTAATCAGCTAAGTGCGTTATATAGCTATTACGATGCGGCATTCGTCGAAACAGCAGAGAATTTATTACATATAATTAGGGGGTAAAATCTAGTATGTATTATATATAACTAAACGTAGCCACGCGTGCTACGTAAAACTTTATTTCAAGCGGTTTAAATAGGGTGAAGCTTATAGAAATAGTACTAGTACCTAAGGTTTAATTAGTATAAACTCTACTTCTTAAATATATTATTCCTAATATATCCTTCTAGCCTTAAGGGCTCTGCCTATAGGCTAGCCCTTTTGAATAATACTAGTTAAACCCTCTATTTATATCTTATAAGAAACTTTTTCTATTACCTTATTACCCTTATTAAACTTCTACCCTTATAATAAGGAGAATAATACTATTTATAAGCTATTTAAATACTTCTTATTAACTAGAAAGTATTTCTAGTACCCCTAAGTCTTTTATTTAACCTTATTATTACTATAATTTAAGATCTATAGATTCTAACTAGCTATTAAGAATTTTATTGAAGTTTTTAAATACTAAGGGCCTTTCTTAAAATTCCTCCTCTTACTATAACCTTAAGTAGTTTAATTAGTCTATTATATTAATCTAAATAATAAAAATACTAAATTAGTAGCTTTAAAAAGACTTTATAAAGTTATTAGCTATAAGGTTTCTTAAGGGTGTATACTTAATCTTAAAGTGTTTCTATATAGCTTCTTATTATAGCTAGTAGTTATAAATATCTATATATTATAGCTTTATATGTAGTTATACTATTTTAATAGTTATAAGGCGTATAGTTTACTAGCTATTATATTAGATTTAAATAATAAGGTAAGGCTTATATATCTTATTTCTACTAAATATATTTATTACGAAGTCTACTTAGAGTATAGTAATAAGACGGTTAGTAAAAATAGCTTCTTAAGTAGCTTAGGATAATACTAAAAGCTTTATTTTAATTATTAAAGTAATAATAATATCTTATTTATTAGCTTACTATATAATTAGGCTTCTAAAGAAATATATAGTATATATTTAAGAGTTCTTTTAATTAGTATTATTATCTATAAAACTAGTATCTATAGTAATTATAAAACTATTAAATAGATCTCTAGCCTTATAGTTAAACTTAAAATAGAAGTTTTTTATCTTACTAAAATATTATATTATTCATTTAGCCTCTATATAGTAGTTATCTAAAGAGTTTTAGTTAAAGCATAATAATCAGCTTGCTATATAAGTAATATTTAGTCTTATTATAATTATAATATAATTAATAAAGCTAATATCTTATTAGTAGTATTTAATCTTTATATAAGAAGCTTAATCGTATTATAATAAGAGCTTTTTAGTTTTCAGAAGGATTTTAAAATATTTAATATACTATATATACTTTATAAAGTATTTAAAAAACTTTTCAATATATACTACTTATAAGAACTATAGCTATTATACTACTTAATCTTGAATAACCTTAATACTAAGAAACTACTATAGGTTTTTACTTCTCTCGAAGTAATACTTCTTTTAAAGGTTTACTAATAATATAAGTACTTTAGATATATTTTCTAAAGGGAATAAGAGTATGTAGTTATTAATATAAAAAAAGAAGATAATATATTTCTTAAACTAGTAATATAGCTTTCTTATAGTAAATTTAAAACTAAAGTATTTAAAGTTAGCTTCTAAGTAGTATTACTATAAGAAGGGAGATTTCTATAAATTATATAATACTTTATTAAAGTAGTAAATCTTACTTAGTATTTAGTAACCTAGTAGTATTTCTATATAAACAACCTTATTAAGCACTATATATATAAAAGTATTAATTATATTATATTAAAGTAGTTTGAGATTAAAGTAGTTAGTAATTACTATAAGGGTTTAAAATAATATACTTATTAGAATAGTTATATAGGTCTCATAGTTATCTTATAGCTATTAATCTCTATAGATAACTAGTTAAATTTTAATTTTTAGGAAGTACTTATACTTATTAAGCTTATAGGTATAAATTTAATAGTATTTTAAAAATTTTAAACTTTTTATAAGAATTCTACTAATCTTATTCTAGGAGTATAATTCGATATAATTCTTAAGATAAACCTATTTAGCTACTATTATAATTTTAATATATAAATAAATAAGTACTACTAAGTAAGATATAAGTAATAGTAATAGTTTCTATTATAAGACTCCTAGAGTAAAAGTTTCTATTCTTTTATATTTTAAATATTTTCTAATATCTAATTTACCTTATAGTTAAAGTTTATTATTAGAAGTTGTAATATTTATATCTTAAAGTCCTTAAGAAAGTTAAACCCCTAGAACTCCTTTTAATTAATTATTTATACTATTCTATAACTATAGGTAGGAATATTTTAAAATATTTTAAAATAACTAAAAAGTACTAATTAAAAAAATAGTTTTAAATAAAGATTTCTTAGTAATTCTAGTATAGTACTTTATCTATCCTTTATATTTAACCTTTTCTAAAAATACCTAAACTTTTTACCCCTTTATAGTCTTATCTATATAAATAAGATTATAGAAGAATATAATAAGTAATTCTAAAGGGGTTATTAATATAAACTTTATAGTTTTAAATAATATTTTATAAAGCTCTAGAATAACTACTATATAGATATAAGACTTCAAACTACTATAATTACTTCTTATTTTAATATAAACTACTTTATTAAGTTTTATACTAAAGCTTAAATAAGTAATTAAGTTAACCTTAAGTAGTTCTATTATAATTATTTATTTTTATAATTAGTAAGTAACTTTATTAGAATTAAACTATTTAAAATTATCTTATAGAAAAACTAAATCCTTATTAAAAAATGAGGTTTTATTAAAAGAAATATTATAAATTATTATAGCCTTATTTCAAACTAGGTTCTATACTTAATATTAATTAGTTAAAATATAACTAACTAAAAAGTTAATAAATATACACCTCTCGAAATATACTAAATAGTTATACTTAAGTTTTATATTTATAGTAAGAATAAAGTATTTATAGCTATAAGCATAGAAGTAGGCTAAGTCTAGCTTTATAGTATCATCCTTTCAAGTAGCTTTATAAACTTTCTAGTATAGTATTTATTAGTTTAAAAAGTATATTAATATTTAGTTATAAAGAAATACTATTACTTATAAAGTTTCAAACTAAAGTTCGTAGAATGGTTTACTCCTATACTTTATAGCTCTTATATATACCTTAATAACTATTCTAATATACTTAGTACTTCTATTTTAACTTTAAATATATAGAGTAGATAGCTTAAAGTATATACCTTATAAGGTTAGATTATATTTCAGACTCTTATACCTAGGGACCTTATTATCATACTTAAAAACCTTAATATTAATACTATATTAATATTTAAAGAATATAATAAAACTTTTAAATACCCCTATAATAATAACTCTAATATAGTTAATAAGATAGAAATCCTAAGAGTAATTAGTAGTTCTATCTATAAATATTAGAACTAAAGTATAGTTATTATAGTTTTAGTAATAAGGGTAGAAGTTGAAAGTAATATATTTCCTAAGGATAGTATATAAAGTACTCTTACGCTTTACATAGTAGACCTTTCATCTTATTTTACTAATACCACAAACCTTATATACCCCCTATATAAGCTAGTACTTATTATACTTCAAATAGCTATTAGTAATATAAATATTTTATATAGTTAAGATAAGGTAATTAAGAGGTTTTCTATTAAAATACCCTAGCTATTAGTACTAAAGCTATTTATTACCTTTTAGAAATCTTTAAATAATATTTATAATATACTACTAGTAGTAGTAATATCTAGGAGATAGCTTATACTATACTAACTATACTACTAGTATAGTTAATTTCTTACGAAGTATATAATATTTAAAGACTTACTAGTTATATTAAATATTAATAGCTACAATTTCAGAATAATTACTCTTCTATAGTTAAAATAAGTAGTTTAACCTAATATCCTATTAGTAGCCTTATTTTTATAATTACTAAAAAAAGATGAGGTTTATAACTAGAGTAATATAGAAAGTAATATTATAAAAATATAATTTAACCTTTTTATTTTTACTAGTTATAATAAAGATCTTAATATCTCTATAGCTTTTAATAGGTATAAACTTTATACTATACTAAATATAGTTTCTTATAAAAACTTTTTAAAAAATTACAAAACACTCTATATCTTAGAAGATATAAATTAAGACGCCTAAATTAAAAATAAATAAATCTTAGAAAGGATATTACTAAGGTTTTTTTTATAGTATACTTACTATATAGTATTATAGCTATTTTAGCTAGAAAGCTAGCTATATAGTTATTATTATCTAAAAATCTAAACTTTCCTTAAAAAATCTAGATTTAAAACTAATAACTATTCAATCCTCTTTTTAGTTAAAATATTTAGTACCTAGCCCTTATAAACTAACTAAAAGTATATATAGTAATAATATATTAAAATATAACTTAGCTTATACTTTAGAAAGTATAAAGGCTTATCTAAACTTTGGAAATATCTCTTATTACCTTAAGGGTTTAAAATAATAATTAAAACCTTTATAATAATATTAAAAATACTATAACTAATCTTACTATATAAGAAAACTTTAGGGAGATATTAGATTACTTTTCCAATAACTAAAATAACTTTATTTAGAAATATAAAATCTAAATAATTTTAAATTATAAGTATATAATTTTATATATAGGATTTAATTAGTAAGAAGGCTAATAAAATCATAAAGTTATAAACTTAAAATACTCTAATAATAAAAAGAGTATAGTTAACTACTTAAGTTTTATATATAGTATCTTATTATTTTTAAAACTATATTTTAATTACTATTTTTATAGTTAAGTATTTAAATTTAGAAGACTAAAATATCTTACAATATATTAAAATAGTATTTTAGAGATATAAATTATTTATAATACTAAAATAGTTATAGAAATTAGTAGTTTATATTATTATATCTTCTTCTATATAGTAGTATTAATATTAGAATACCTTATTTATATACCTAAAAATCCAAGTTGTTATATAAGCTTAATTTAACTATTTATATTAATACTCTTAAGTTTTTAAAATATAGAAACTATAAAAAACTATATAAACCTTTAGACCTTTCTCTATAAAATCTATAATATCCCTTATATAAACTTTTTTAGTAATATTAATAAGGAATTATTAATCCTCCTTATAGCTTACCCCTATAGGGGTAGAACTTTTAAGAATACTTAATTTAGGTATTTTAATAGCTTATTAATACTTCCCAGTTTCTAGAAAGTTACTTAAGAGTAATTCTTAAAGAGGTTTTAAAAAGAAATTTTAGTAAATAGTTATTTTAAAATTAAAATAATCCTATAGGTTATAGGTTTTAGCTTCTATTTAAAAAGTATTATACTAAGTTAGCTACTAATTAGTTTTCTTAAGGATTAAAAAAAAGGTATTTTTAGTAGATATCTTAATATTTAAGATATATTAAATTATTATAATATATATATTTAGCCTAGTAGCTCTTTAGTATTATAAGACTCTTAATTATTATATATAATTAGGGGGTAAAATCTAGTATATATTATGTATAACTAAATATAGCTATATATACTGTATGAAGCTCTATTTTAAGTAGTTTAAATAGGGCGAAGCTTATAGAGATAGTACTAGCGCCTAAGGTTTAGCTGGTGTAAACTCTGCCTCTCGAGTATGTTATTCCTAACAGAATTTGTCAGGAATAACGCGCTCAAGAGGTAGAGTTTATACCGGCTAAACCTCAAGTACTAATGCTATCTCCACAAGCCTCGCCCTATTTAAACTACTTAAAATAGAGCTTCGCGTAGCATGTATAGCTACGTTTAGTTATATATAATACATATTATATTTTACTTTTTAATTATATATAATAATTAAGAGTCTTATAATACTAAAGAGCTACTAGGCTAAATATATATATTATAATAATTTAATATATCTTGAATATTAAGATATCTACTAAAAATATTTTTCTTCTAATCTTTAAGGGAGCTGATTAGTAGCTAACTTAGTATAATACTTTTTAGGTAGAAACTAAAGCTAACAACTTATAAAACTACTTTAATTTTAAAATAACTACTTATTAAAGTTTCTTTTTAGAGTTCCCTTAAGAATTATTTTTAAGTAACTTTCTAAAAACTAAGAAGTACTAATAGGTTATTGGAATTTTTAAATTAAATATTCTTAAGAGTTTTATTTTTATAGGGGTAAGTTATAAAAAAAATTAATAATTCCCTATAAATATTACTAAAGAAGTTTATATAAAGGATATTATAGATTTTATAGAAAAAGGTCTAAAGGTTTATATAGTTTTCTATAGTTTCTATATTTTAAAAACTTAAGAGTATTAATATAAGTAGTTAAATTAATCCTATATAACGACTTAGATCTTTAGGTATATAAATAAGATATTCTAATATTAATACTATTATATAGAAGAAGATATAATAATATAAGCTACTAATTTCTATAACTACTTTAGTATTATAAATAATTTATATTTTTAAAATATTATTTTAGTATATTATAAGACGTTTTAGTTTTTTAGACTTAAGTATCTAATTATATAAGTAGTAATTAAAATATAGTTTTAGAAGTAGTAAGATACTATATATAAGGTTTAAGTAGTTAATTATACTCTTTCTATTATTAGAGTATTTTAAGTTTATAACTTTATAATTTCGCTAGTTTTCTCATTAATTAAATCTTATATATAAAACTATATATTTATAATTTAAAGTTATTTAGATTCTATATTTCTAAATAAGGTTATTTTAGTTATTATAGAAATAATCTAATATTTCTTTAAGGTTTTTTTATATAGTAAAATTAATTATAATACTTTTAATACTACTATGGAAGTTCTAATTACTATTTTAAATTCTCAAAATAATAAGAAATACTTCTAGGGCTTAGATAAGCCTTTATACTTTTTAAAGTATAGGCTAAGTTATATTTTAATATATTATTACTATATATACTTTTAGTTAGCTTATAAAAACTAGGTGTTAAATATTTTAATTAAGGAGAGGATTGAATAGTTATTAGTTTTAGATTTAGACTTCTTAAAGAAGGTTTAGACTTTTAGGTAATAGTAATTATATAGCTAGCTTTCTAACTAAAGTGGCTATAATACTATATAGTAAGTATATTATAAAAAAGGATTTTAATAATATTTTTTCTAAGATTTTTTTATTTTTAATTTAGATACTTTAGCTTATATTTTCTAAGATATAGAGTATTTTATAATTTTTTAAAGGGTTCTTATAAGAGATTATATTTAGTATAATATAAAACTTATACTTATTAAAAGTTATAGAGATATTAAGATCTTTATTATAATAAGTAAAAATAAAGAAATTAAACTATACCTATATAATATTACTTTCTATATTATTTTAATTATAAACCTTATTTCTTTTTAGTAGTTATAAAAATAAGGCTACTAGTAGGATATTAAGCTAAATTACTTATCTCAACTATAAAAGAATAATTATTCTGAAATTATAGCTATTAATATTTAATATAGCTAGTAAATCCTTAAATACTATATACCTCATAAGAAATTAACTATACTAGTAGTATAATTAGTATAGTATAAGCTTTCTCCTAAATATTACTACTATTAATAGTATACTATAGATATTATTTAAAAACTTCTAAAAAATAATAAATAGTTCTAGTATTAGTAGTTAGGGTATCTTAGTAGAGAGTTTCTTAACTACTTCGTCTTAATTATATGAAGTATTTATATTACTAATAGCTATTTGAAGTATAATAAGTATTAACTTATTTAGAAGGTATATGAAATTTATAGTATTAATAAGGTAAAATAGAAGATCTATTATATAGAATATGAGAGTATTTTATATATTACCCCTAAGGAATATATTATTTTCAACTTCTACCCTTATTACTAAAACTATAGTAGTTATATTTTAATTCTAATATTTATAGATAGAGTTATTAATTATTTTTAGGATTTTTATTTTATTAATTATATTAGAATTGTTATTATAGGAGTGTTTAAGAGTTTTATTATATTTTTTAAGTGTTAGTATAGTATTAATATTAAGGTTTTTAAATGTAATAATAAGGTCTCTAAGTATAAGAGCTTAAAATATGATCTAATTTTATAAAGTATATATTATAACTAATTTTAGGTTTAGTAGAAGTAAGTTTATTAGTAGTAGGTTGAAGTTATAATATATATATAATAGTATTATTGTTATGCTAATAAGATTAAATCTTTAGAGCTTATAGTAATTAAGTATAAGTCTAATAAGAAGGTTACGAGATAATTATAAGAATAAAGCTAGGAGTATCTAAAGATAATTATAAAGGTAAAGTTGAAAGTTTTTTAGTAAGATTTATAAAATTAATTACTAAAAAGTTATAAAAATCTAATCTTAAGTAGACTTAAGTTTATTTTATATATAAACCTTAATCCTTAGGGATTAATATTTTAAAATTAGTTTTTAATATAAACTATTTTTAGTATATCAGTCTTAATCTATAAACTACTTACTAAAAATTAGTTTTTCTTATTATTATATAATTTATACTATAATTCTTCTATACTAAGTAGAGTCCCCTATATTTCTATATTATTTTATATATAAAAGTCTTATAACTACTAGGTATTTTATAAGGCATTCCCTAGTCTTATAATTCTAATAAGTTATAATATTAAGTCTCCTCTCTAAAGGTCTTATCTTTAAGACTAATATAAGTAGGTAGTTTATTTTTATCTAAATATAATTTTTTTTTTATTATTAATATTATATTAGGTTGTATTTTTAAATAAAAATCTATTAGAACTTAGGTTAAGGATTGTGAGTATGCTGTTTTACTAGAGTTTGTATTAAGCTGTTTAATTAATTTTAATATACTTTATACTTAATATTTTTATATAAAAGTTATTTATTATTTTAGTAAGGGTTTGTTAAAGTGTTGTTTGTATATTAAGGTGAAAAATCTTTATAATAAAATATTTATAATTTCTATTTATAGGTTTATTTTTTATATATATTTTTTATTTTACTAATTTCAATTAGTAGTATAAAAGTTGAATTCTTAATAGAAAGAATAAGATAAGAAAGAAGAGAAAGTTAGTAAGGAGCTTCTGAAGTTTTATATTTAGTTTGTATAATTATAATTTTAAATAGTTGAAATTATTAGCTAGTTATTATGAATTTATATAATATAAAAGAAAGTTTGTAAGAGATAGTCTAAAGTATTTTAAAGGGGAATATAAGAAGTAGATATAGAAGATAGTATTAGTTTTATATTAGATAGTTCTTTAGAATAAGTACTAGGTACTTATGAGTATTGGGTAGTAAGTAATCTTTAGTTATTAGGTATACCTAATAATACTAATTAAGGTTTATTTAGTATTAGGGAGGATTTTGTTAGTTTAGGTTTTTTAGTAAAAAGTTCTAGTAATTCTTAGTTCTTAAGGTATAGTATTCCTAAGTATAAGAATATTTTATCTCCTTAAGGTCTTTTGTTTAATTAATATTTAAGTTGAGGTTATTGAATGCGAACTAGTCTGTTAGTTTGAGTTGTAAGTATTATGATTAGTTTATTAGCTTATTATTCTTAGTATTCTTAAAGTTTTTTAAAATATTTAATACTAGATACTAGTTTTTATGTATTTTCTATATAACTATATTTTTTCTATTTAATAAGGTATTGTATTTCTATGTTATCTTATTGATTAATATAGTTAATAATTCATTCTATTTTATAGTCTTATTCTAGATCGATTTTAATATGATCTTTTATATAAGATTTTTTTAGTACTAATTTGAGAAGTAAAATATAAAAGACTGGATAATATTTTATAGTATCTAATAGTAAAAATTTATAGTTAATATTTAAGATTTTATAAATAATTTTAAAAAGTCTAAGTTTTTTAAAGTTTAATTTGTTATTTAGTTATTTAGTTTTAATATTTTGTTTAATAAAATAGATATTATCTCTTTTTTTAAAATTAGTTTTCTAATCTTTAAAATATTAGTATATTTATATATTTATTATCTAATAAATTTAAGTTTTTTTAGGAGTTCGTTCTAAAGTTTATAAAATTTTAAAATATCTACTATTATTTTTACTATTTATTCTTTTTAATAAGGTTTTTTATATATAGTAAGGTTGAATTTATAATTAAAATAGAAAGGTAATTCTTTAGTATTTTTTCTTATTATGCTATTATAGGTAAATTAAGCTATTAGTAATAAGGTAATTTAATTGTCTTATTAGTAGTTAATATAGTATTTAAAGTAGATTTTAAGGATTTAGTTAATATATTTTATCTAGTTATTAGTTTGTAGGTAGAAAGTAGTAGATAGGTAGTACTTCGTTCTAAGTTATAAAATTAAGGATTTCTAAAACTTAGATATAAAGAGTTTATTTCTATTAGATATAATTTCTTAAAGTAGTTTATATTAGTTAATAATGGTTTTGAGGAAGATATATGTAAGGTTTTCTACTATATTTAATTTTTTATATAGAATAAAGTAGGTGTATTTAGTGAGTTATTCTATTATAATGAAGATATTATTATAGTATATTCTAATAAGTAGTTTTTATGATTTTAATAGTTTAATAATGAAGTCTAAAGAAATTAATTCCTAAAGCTTTTAAAGTATTAGTAAGAATTGTAATTTATTATAAGGTTTGTATTAGCTAGGTTTATTTTTAAGGTAAGTCTTATAATTTTTAATTGTATTAATTATATCTTATTATATAACTTTTTTATTATAATATTATTAAATGTTTTTAAACGTTTTAATAACTCCTTAATATCTATATATTAATATATTATGAATATTTCTAATTATCTTATATATTATTCTTCTAGTTATATTAATACTAATTTATTTAGTAATTGAAAATAGTTTTTATATAGGTATAAGGTTTCTATTTGTATCTATTTTTAGGATAACTTATGTTTCTTTTAGTATTAAGATGTTGTAATCTAGTTTTTAACTAAGTGTGTTAGTTTTTTTATTTTTTATTCTTTTATAATAAATAATGTAAAAGTTGAATTCTAAAAGAAATTCTGACTATCTGATTTGTTGTTTGTTGAGGTTTTTAGATATTATAAAATATGTGAAGTTCTTATAGTTTATATAGACTTGAATTTCATATTTAGTTCTTAAGAGTTATAATTTTTATTTTTAAAATATTTTAATAATAACTATAAGTTTCTTATTATAAATCTAGTAGTTAAGTTTTAGTCTACTAAGTTTGTATAAATAGAAAGTATAAAAGTAAAGTATTTTTTTAGTATCTTATTATCTTAGTTATCTTTTTATAGTATAGTTTGAAATATTAGTTTTAACTTTAAATAATTTATTAAAATTTAGAATTATAAGAATAAGTTTTAAGATAATTTAGTTCTTAATATTTTAAAATACTTTTTTTTATTTATTAGTTTAATTAAATTTAGTATTTTTTCATATAAGTTTAATAAGTAGGATTGTTTTTTTTGTGCAATCCTTAAGGAATTTTTAGTAAAAATTAGCAAATTTAAAGAAAGTTTAGATTTCCTTAATATTTATTAGTATAAATTAGTTTTTAATTATTTAAATCTTCTTAGTTAATATTTTAATTATATTTAGTATAATAGTAAATCCTAAATATTTTATTTATTATATATGAAATTTATTTTTTTCTGGTTTGATTAGTAGTTTAGTTTATTAAAATTTTTATAGTATTTTATAAATATATTCTTTATGTTTTTTAAGCGTTCTTAAATAGATAAGGATATTATTAAGGTATACTATATAAAAGATATTTAAGTATTTATATAATATATAGTTAATTATAAATTGAAATGTTATAGGTATATTAGTAAGTCTAAAAAGTATTATAAGGTATTTATAAAGTTTTTTTCTTATTCTAAAAATAGTTTTCTATTCCTTATTTCTTTTAATTTAGATAAAATTATAAGCTTTTTTGAGATTAAAAGC